>CM073768.1:105130257-105730257 GCA_037158775.1 Hetaerina titia
ACTGCCTAAGGGCATTATTAACGGCCCAATGAGGTCAGCGGGATTATTCGACTCGTACTGGGTGAATATTATTAAGTCAATCCTTCCTCGTGGTTGCTTTCACATGCTGAACATTTTTAAGCATGCCTATATACCATCAAATCACTCGTGCGTTCGTTTTCATCCGAATTATTAACTCTTCCAATCCTGCTCTGTTGAGTCCTACTGCTAAATTTTGCACGGGCCACAGTGGTCTAGAAAGTAATATCCCATCCATAGGCACATTTTAATGCATGAGCAGTGTAGCTCAAAGGTCGCTCGACCAATCATGGGAGATCCCAGGTACTTTGCCCTGCACGCGTCCGTAGCGATGCACCTTCCTTCCCCTCATTGCTTTAGCAACCACCGTACGAGCTACGGTCAGCAGAATGTAGCTTAATGAGTCCTGGAAAAAAAATTAAATAACTCTTGAGGATGCTATAATTTGGTTTAAAAAAGTTTCGAAATGAAAAAAAAACTCATTTTCAGCGTTAGCATTTTTATTTGAATCACCATGACTCCCGGGTCATCGATTTTCATCATATTTGCAGGGTTAATATGACTATTTAATTAATTAAAATTGGCAACGTAAGAGGGAATGTAATTTTTTTATGAAAAGAGTGAAAGAAAATTAAATAGTACTGCTGGAATATATTCTGAAGACAATTATAATTAAATGCAAAGATTCGGATTATTTTCGTCAAACAATCATGATATTATTCACCTCACTATTCCTCAAAAGTTTAAAGAAGAGGAATATCTATTTTCTCTCCAGATCAACTCTTTAATGCCACCACCCTTAGTGAAAACTGAGTTTTTCTGTTCAAAAGGTTAACAATATATGGTTCTCATCGGCCCTGTCTATATGGAAATTTTCAAGTAATCTTTATATTAATTTTCTGTCATATTTCTGTGCATCAATGATATGACATATTTCCAATACGTGATACAAAGCTATGGTTTTATAAGATTTTTATGAATCAATTTTGCTTGACAGAAAGAAATTTCTTCACAAATTATATATAGATATGAATTATGTACGAAACTGACGATTTCTACGACTCGAAAATCAACGCTTTATTTCATCATTAATACGTTATTATCAAATTTTATCATCAATCAAACCGATAACATTCACTATAAGTTATGTCATTCAAAAATAAATAATCTAGGTAGGAAATCAAAAGTCAAGTTAATCCTACCGTTCTGATACCCATTGTAATAAATTAACTCGATAATTGTAAATAAAGGATAGACAGAGGAATAGCTATTGAAATTACAATCTTTTTTCAAATACAGCATTTGATAATTCGTAGCCAAAATATAACACAGTGAAGAAAGCTGGAAAGGCGAAGACAGGGAGCACACAGAACTTTATGACCATCTGGGGACCAGCTTTACCTTTCACTGAAACCTTAGCCCTTACATAGTAAAAACATGGAAAGCTGGATTGATTAATCACACTGAGTTCTGAATGCTCCATTAGACGAGACCGAATTCTATCACAACGAAATCATGCGGACATCTCTTTGAAGCTAGGGCCGTAATGAGATTTGACGTGCATTACACGTGGCCCGATACAGAACAGGCAACAACGAACGAGGCCTCTTCGGATGAAATCGTCTGCCGATCCTCGCATTAAGGGAGTATTCAGGTAAGAAAGCTGATGCGTTTAGCTACCGTTAAATCTGCTCTACCCCAACCACTCTCATCCACCCCTATCCCCACCCCCCCTTCCATATAGTAAAGCACACGATGTAAGAGGATTAGAGGGATGATCGTGGAGTAGCTGATAGGAGAGCGAGGCGGGCAGGGGGGAGGTTTAGATGTTAGTTAGATGAAGATGAGAAAATGAGTGTGTGCGGGGTAGTAGAAGGAGGAAGAGAGATAGATAGAGAGACGGGAAAAAAGATTCCGTGAAATGGATAAATATATGTGTATATATATATATGTGTGTGTGTGTATATAATATACACACATACATACATATATCTACATATATATATATATATATATATATATATATATATATATATATATATATATATATATACACACACGCGAGAGCGAGTGAATGGATCGGGTCTACATGACAGAATTCCATCAAATGGAGATTGTGGAGTGAGGAAAGGCGTAGCGAAGAAAAAATAGAAGGCTCTCAGAGCGAACACTCTTGTCGAGGAGGAGGAAAATAGAGAGTGGAAGGAGGGAAACGAGGAAGGATTGAGAAAGAGAGGAAAAGAGGGAGGTAGGGGGAGGGGGCGTAGGCCTAGGGGATTGGTGAATTGGGGGAAGACAGGAGTGAGCAGGACACGCTCCTTCCATTTTTTTTATAATCGAGAGCCCTTCAGCGGCACTTAAACTTTTTTGAAAGAAGAGGCTTAGAAACAAAAAAAAATAATAATAGTAATAAGCTTTCGAGTAAATAAATAAGATGATCACGAAGTTTATGATTTAAAAAAGGGATTGGGACCTGAAATGAATACATAGTAATTTTTTTACTGCCCCTGGCCTTCGCGTAAGCCTCAGCATTGAAATTAAATCCGTATGAATCGTCAATGGATGCTCTAAAATTGAAAAAGTTTCGCAAAGTTGAAAAATTAAACATCATTTACACAGCCTGTCTAATTTAATCATGTTAGCCATTTTCTCGATCATTCATATTTTTTTTACAATTGTCGTATAGGCTGCGCGGAATTCATCTTGGACTCCCATTATATATGATGATCATTGCAGACACCTTTAAAATTTTTAAAATGTTGCCATCTGAAATTAATTTTTAGGGTAAAATATTTTAATGCACAGTTCATATTTCAAAGGAATGAAAAGTTGTACGAAAAAATTCCCTACTCTTTAAAAGTGTGTACGTCAAATTTTCATTTAAATTTAAATCTCTTTGTTAGAAAAACTCACCTTGATTTATTTAACTCTAATTGGAGTCTAATGCATCAATATCTTAGAGACATGTAGGAATAAAATTCACTGTGTGAAAAATATCAACTGATGCATAATAGACAGATGGACCGCGATATTTGGAAAGGACTAATTGGAAAGATAAGTGGGAATGACACGGTGTTTGGATTTAATCACTAGGGTGCACTTGTAACCACGCTGATCGACTTAGCGCATAATCCTCTTGTTGAGAAATTGCTCAGCATGGCGGATATTCAATCATTTCATTCATGGGGCAACATGAAGTATACCATGTACTTCTCAACAGATAGGAGCCAGGCAATTCAATTTTGGTCACAAGAGAGTGCTATTGATATTATCCCGTATGTCAGTCACTCCTAATCTAAGGTTTTATTTGTAATTACAGAGATTTCGCAATATTTAATACCTTGTCTTTTTATATACGTTACGCTAACTCGAGGAATTATTCGAAATTTTTTAACCGCGCGCTAAATTCAATTTATGACACTTCCAGAGATGAATATAGTTTCTTACATGTACGTCATACTACCATACAAAACTAAATCCCTCAAATAAACATAATCCAAGGTTTAAATATACAAGGAACGGTCGTGAATCAATGTAAATAAAAAATACCAGGACCATAAACTTGAATGGCACCAAGTAATAAGAAAAAACCACATACACATAAAAACCAAAACAAATGATAAAAAAATAATAATAAAATAAATAAAAAATAATAAAAGAAACTTACAACCACTCGATCACTAGGGTGTGTTACGAAATAACTTTCACTCTCGTGAATCACATTTACACACACACACACTCAGGGTTTGCAAAGATCCCTCATACATAATCCAAGGTGTTAATGAAATAATTTAACTTTCATAATCACAATAAATTGACTTGGATATTTCCTTTTCGAAAATGAAAACTGATTGTTAGTCTCGATTAATCATAGCAAGGGGAAATAAAAAATTACAATCCGAACTGCCTTACACTGCACTTGGAATGAACATGAAGTCTTGGGATTCATCGAGGAATAGGTTATCTAAGAAGCCAGAGTTCAAAATATATCCAGTTTTGAGTTGCTAAGAGAAAAATGTAAGCTTAAAAGCTTTAGATAAAAGAACAGAAAGGAAGATCTAAAACGTACAGGAAACTTGTTCACCAACAAGGTAATTAAGTCCTAATTTAATCGACATACAGATAATAGCTGTAATAATTTTTCCTCTAATTTTAGGCCACGACTCCCGATCGCATCGCCAAATTTGAGCAATCGAAACAATTTTATTCTAAAAAATTGTCTTTGTATGCCTTGAGTTTTGGAAAAATTCACATTTACCCGTAATTACACAATTAAAACCCGATATTCAAACGCCTACCCACTGTCTTAATTTACATTGGCGGACGTACATGTTTGTTTCAATTCACACCAGAGGTATTTACACAAAACAAAGTAGGTATGTACAAACCAAAGTTTCAATACCAACAGTATCATACCAGATTCATAAATGTAATAGGAATTATTTGCTTGGAAAACAAGCACACCATACAGGGTTCGTCCGGAAGATAAGTGTACTGATTTTTTCCGGATTTTTGACAAAAGGGGAGTCGTCCACTACTAATTTGTACCTGAACGACATACTATAAATGCTGCATTTTACGTCCAAGTGCTCGACAGGCTTCGAAAACGAGTCGCCCGCGTCCGGCCAGCGATCAAAAACATCTGGCGGCAGCGTCACGACAATGCGCCGTCTCACACCGCGCTTGTCGTGTCGGACTTCTTGGCCAAGTACGGTGTGGCAACGCTGCCGCACCCGCCCTACAGCCCGGACTTGGCACCACCGGACTTCTTTCTGTTCCCGAAGATAAAGAGGAGTTTGAAAGGAACGCGATACGGGACTTTGGACGCCGTCAAAGAGGCCTTGACGACGTGTCTTCGAGAGGTTCCCGATGATGCCTTCGCGGGAGCGTTCCAGGAATGGGAACGCCGCTGGAACAAGTGTATCGACTCACAAGGGCCCTATTTTGAGTAATATTAGCTTAAGATATGTAAAAGTGCAATAATTTTTTTTTCCTGAGCTCAGTACACTTATTTTCCGGACGAACCCTGTATACTTAAATGGTTCCAGGTCATGAGCAGAATTAAGAACACGGTGATAGCTGCACCAGCATCGAAAAATTGTCAATAAAAAGTGTGGGTTAAATTTCCACCTCCAATTACTATTCTACGATCTTCGTGTAATCGATTATATCATGGAGAATAGGGACAATGATGGCTATTATCAGCAGGATTTCTATTAAATGTCGTCTCCGTTTTAAAAAAGAAAGAAAAAGCACAATGCGAAATAAATCACAATAAACAGTTACTGTTTCGAATATTATATTTAGACATAATAGTATTGCTTTTATTTTTCAGAGTTAGTCCATTGACTAAGAGTACCACTCTAACCCAAAGTTCGATGCGCATGACCCGAACGGATCGCAACCACACAACCATTTATTCTCCCGTGGTTGAAGTCCTCAAACTCCCAGAGACATCCCGCACTCGGCAAGTGGCGTTATTCCATGTAGTCCCGAATGAATGGGAACAAGGGGTGAGCCCTGAACACGATTGAGAATTCATGGCCGAAGTTCTCGCCTGGGAACGAAGACGAAGGAGGAGAATGGAGACAATTAAGTGTTTCACGCCGACGAATTACTTTCGCACGAAAGACAATCACCGGCACCTTAATTGACTTCGATGCTCCATTGAAGTCAATTACGCGACTCGCAACACTTTGAGCCGTCAGCCGATGCTCCTCCGGAGCCCCCGCACCACCACCGACAGCCACTCCCCCCCCTCCCCGCCAATCTTCCGCCTCTCCGCCTAAATATCACCCACCATTCATCACACGACAATCATTCTCCCTCTCGAAACTAGTAGACTCCCGCCCGGCAGGCGAAAATCCACCCTACCATCCCTTTGTCCCACCCTCAATCCGTTTCCCGGCCCACCACCACTCCGGACCCACATCCGAAGTAAACCCAACACTGTCCAACCCTTTTCCCACGTCTACATCGAAAGCCTCACTCCTCCCCTCCCCCCTCTTCCCATTCCGCCTCACACTATTTCTCTCACCCCATCCTCGCCTATGCCATTTTCGCTTAGATGATTTCCCTACCTTAAATTTCCTCTTGCCTTCCTCCAGCCAGGCAACCCTCGTAGTGCCCGCCTCTCCATTCCTCTCCTTCCGCTTGCTCCCTTCCTGCCAAGATAATTCCATCCCCATCCCCAGAAAGGCGCCTCTCCCCTCCACCCTGGCTAAGCATGGAGGGTGCGTATTTTCCACTCCGCAGGCAGTGTTATCAGTCATGAGAGACCCTGGAGGGAGCTCGGGGAAAGTGAGTCTACCTACTGCTCTAGTCACCATCCAGGAAGTGAAGTAATTTCAAAGCAAAGCGACTTCAAAATTTATGAAATCCATGCCCGAATCCGCTTTATCACGAAACTATGACAGACACGTTTATGTGAAAAATAATTTCCCTTTCTAAATTAAGGGGTTTTTCTGAATGCTCGACTTTGGATACCAAGGCTAAGAAGGGAATGGTTGAATTCAGCATAAAAGTTCAGATTTCTTAAAATTTTTATTAGCATATTGTTTTGCCTTCCTTTCTTGTGGAATATCAGGAAAGGTTCTTTCTCATAATGATTTTTATGCACTTTTTTATTCTGAGCGTCAAGCAAAAAAGATAACAACGTATTGCCTTCGAAAGCATCACAAAGAATGGTGGATAATACTCAAGGAAGGAGTTTTATGTTTTTTGTCTTTTATTTTCAAGAAAATAAAAGGAAAAGAAGAATCATGTAGAGGTTTCAGAAGAAAAGAAACTTTCAGGCTCATACAAAAAAACCAATTCTCTGAAATCGAGGAACCCGGTGGCGTGGAGAGATATAGACTTCCAAAGATATGTTCATAAATATTTCCATGAGTTCGGATAAAATTCAAAACATATGCACAAGCGATTACGTATCGAGGGTTTGTCTTGAAAACAAAAGTTTCTTCAGCAAAGGTTAATTTAGAGAACCCTATCTCTATCTAGGAGAAAAATAAGCCGGAGGCAATATCAATAGACATGAAAACCAAAATAAAATGAAAAACCTGTGTCTTTGTGAACAATTGATAACACAACTAATAATTGTATACAACTTCAAGTTTGGTTTGATAGGTGATAATAGTATTTACCGCGTGTCACAGCTAACCTACGGATGGTAAAATACACACTTTAAGATAAGGGGGTGGGGTAGTTACCTTCACTCAGCCTCCAGCCGTTTTCCAGAAGGTTCTTTTATGAATATAAATAGTCAAATCATTCTCACATTTTCCACATAATGAAAAAAAGGAACTATATGAATTCATATCTCAATCAACATACGAAATCTTATCACGGTAACTTTTGTGAGATCAACAGTACATCCGAATGTACACAGTTGTTAACTAAAATAATCGTTATACCGAGCAAAGTTGCCGTGTAGTTTATTTATATTTGATAATATATTTCATCTATCAATTCCATAATCACCTCGTATGTTCGCATTTTTTGTAACGATGTATAGCGGTGGTCTAGTGGGTAGAGCATTGGACTACTGACCGGAGGGTCCCGGATTCGATTCCCGGGCAAGGCACTTTGGGAACCTGCAGCTCCACCCAAGCTAGTTGATTTTTCGGGTACCAGATCTTCCTGGGAAACCATAACCGGCACCGGGAAAGGAACTGGCCCCCCTACCCTGATGTGTGAATTCACACGCCGTTGGGCTTGGTACATGGGTGAGCTCTACCATCACCTACTAAACCGACCTTCGGGTTGATTACTGTGTTTTTTTATGGTATAACGTTTTGTAACGATGTTCATAGTAACAATATCGCTTCCAGATCCAGATTTATCCGTTATTACACGAAGGAGGTAAAACAACGTGCTGTTTAATGGCGACTGCGTTTCAAAACACATGTAAATCCTTTAAAAATCGGATTTAAATCAGTTAGGATAAAATAACCATATTAATCATATGAAAAGTTTAACAAACTTCATACACTGAAGATCAAATCTATCGGGGATCGGAATGGTGCGGTGGCTAACGTACTACTGGCTCCACACTGGGTCCACCTAAAGGGCTCGGGTTTGAATCCCGGCGGTGGGATATATTGTTCAGAGGGCAGCTTAAGTCCGTCGGATGGGACGTTAAGCTGTGGACCCCTTGGCGCCTTACGTTAAGAGTAGGCTTATACCGACGCCGGGTTTCTCTCCACCCATGCTTTCCTGCACCATCGTTAATGGCGCAAATGACCTTAGCTGTCGGTCATCTCCCCTAACTACTTCTACTATTACTACCAAATCCGTCACCTTATTCTCAATTGTATCTCATCTAATTTATTTAAAATTATTGGTTCCCATGCACTTCAGATAGAAAGCGAAAATCTTTCCTGGCCGATGTATTGCTTGAGATATTATTTCCAAGAGGTGTACGGCAACACACACCTCCGGATGATAAGGTATTTCATACAGCCTACGAGCCAAATATTAACTTGATTGAGTGGAAGGATAAATGAATGACTGATGAGTTATATTCAGCTTTGTACCTAGACATTAAAATAAATAATAGCCCAGCACGACCTTTCGTGCCTATTCCCTCCCCACAAAATCCAGAACGATGGTTCAATTTCCGTCATCGCCATATCTTTCCTCTCGATGTTATCCTTTCTCACCTTTCACCATTCTTCCATCAAGTGACTGCCTGATTTAGACGGCAATGTTCCCAAATTTACTCTGTAAACTACTCTGCTCGCCGATCAAGTTGCTCACTTTATAAGGTCCATCTAGTCGATTTAGACAAAAATTTCAGCGTTCTCCTCTTTCTCCTTACCCTCTGAACACTCTCCTTTTCCCTTTCTCTTTCTCTCTCTTTCCCATGGTATCGATATATTTTCAGGTAACCTGACGTCTCTACGTAGTCTCAGTACACTTAAAGTTAAAAGGCGATTTTTATATTAAACCTTGGATCTATATCTTCAACCTTTGGCTCTGGCAGTAGATTAAGTGTAAATGTGCAATGGGATCTATCTGACTCATTTGAACCGTATCGGCAATATACATCATCAGTTGCCACAGGGATGCTAGTCAGAAGATATTAGGGCACCAGCCATGGTCACCTAAGCCCAGATAATCAGATGGGGCTTGTAATAGAAATATCAGGTCAGAATCAAACCCCTCTAGTTATATTTTTGGCGCAATAAGAATTAGTTTTGGTATGATAGTGAGTTGTGAATTAACATGAGAACAAGAATTCATCTGGATTTTTAAATTTGTATTGTGGATCCGCCGTTAAGGTGCAGGACCTTTAAAGTCCAAAGATATTATAAGCAAGGTAAACTTTTCTCTGCATTTCTAGAAGTGTTCTATATTCAGTAATAGTCGATCTCCAGCTATGAGAGTTCATAAGGAATCTCCGACAGATATTAATTCCCATGTTTGTTGTTAAGAAGTCACCGAGGTCAAAAATCACAAGAATAATTTTTACTTGGAAGAACCCTTGGTCTCCCGGCACTGGAATATGACTGTTGGAGCGAGATATAATGTCGTTTGCTCTAATTGAATTTCTATGCACTTATTCAGCAGGGTGGTATGTGAAATTAAAAAATGGATAATGCGTTATGTCAACCGTCATTATTTATTTAGAACATAAAAAATTTTATGAGACGCTTGAGCAGTATGAAATTTCGTCCGCCAGCTTGTATATTTTTAGCAACCACATTACATGTACTTTCCGCAAAAATTTCTGTCAACCATAGAGGCGGCCCTGAAGGCGACCGGTTTCTTTGAATTCGTTTAATTCTCTTATTTATCGCATTCGCTGGAGTAAAAGTTCTACAATCGGCAATCTGGCCGCTTACTGCGGAAAGTTCCAGAATCATCAAAATTATCTATGGTTTTCGTCAGATAGGCATACAGTGGAACGATACCAATTATTGTCCCATTCCATATGGTAATCATCAACCTCATGGTAAACATCAATGGTATGGTAACGGTATGGTAAACAGCGATCTCATCTTCAAGACGATGGTATATGCAGAGCTAAATATGAGAATAATGGGACCCTATCTGTCTCAAAACTGAGACATCTAAAAGTTACGCAAAAGATGTCCGAGATAATCCTGCATCCTACCCCGCCTTCATTTGATCAACTCTGCCTTGGCCCTCATATGAGTTGCGCATTACAACTACTCGACATGTTTGGCCGTCCCATCTCAATAATCATGTACTTAAGTGCTCTTTTGTAGAGAAGGATTCCGAATACTCTCAATGCAAAGGATGTCCTGAAAATAGAAACTAAAGAGTCATTCTCTGGGTTTTTTTCCCTTGAACGGGGATGATTGATTTCCCCCGGACTAGCTGCGACATCGGATACCTTGACGAGTGATTTGATCGGATAGCTGAGTGCTCTTCGGGAAGAAGCACGGAACGCCTACTTGAATCTTGAAATCGAGGAATCAGCGCTGGCACATGTGATCTCCTTTATTATACTAAAAAGCGATTTTTTTTAAGAATGGAAACTTTCATATATCAAGGTAAAAAAAAATAAAATATATTTAACAGAACACGACTTTTCAACCGTTTCCAGTCCAGTTTGTACTAGGTTGCTGTCTTCAGATAGTCTTCCCTCTCAACCCCGACGTTTTTTCTCTCTATTCATATACTGTCATCTTTCAATCCTATCTATTGATGACGATCGATGGAATTCTCCTGGCTTTTTGATCAAAATTTCATTTTGCTAGACTCGTCTAAGACTCTTTAACTGTTTTGTTCTTCCCTTGCTCCTATTTTCCTCTTTCTACCCCCAGTATCATTACGATTCATCTTCTATACGATGAAGCTTGGTAGAATATGGAAAAATTATAGTCACCTACTTATTTTAAAATCTTCCACAAGACAAGTCAGCTTTTCACTCCCATTAAATTAAGTTGAGCAATTTTTTTTCAGCATCGAAACAGCTACTTTCTTTCAGCAAACACGTTTGGTAATTTTTTCAATTCAAGATTTTGGACGACTATAGAAAGGCTACATTTTATTATTCAAAATATGGCATTTGTCCGGAAAGAATTCAGCCATGCATTATTTTGAGAAAAATAACCTACCTAGAACAATGAGGCCTTAGATCTCCTCTTTGAAGTACTTCCCTTAGGACCTAATATACTTATCCCAGCGTCTCCTTCACTTTTCTCCTTTATTTCGTCACCGAATGTTGGGATCACTGGGCTTTTTTTCAGGGCCATAGCCGTAGATCCATGACTCATCTCCAGATATGAACGTATTTAGTAAGCCTGAGTCATCCATCGTTTGCGGCTTGAAGCAAGTCACGCGCAACTCCAGCACAAAATCTTGACGTTGATGACATAAAAGAGACTATGACGAGGTAGCTCATGATTACTCCGAAAAAGGACTGCTGATTATGTTTTAAAGTGAAAGAGACGCTGGAATAAGGATGGGAGGTCCCAAGGGGAGTATTTTGAAGGGGACTTAGGTCTAAATTTCTAGGTAGCCTAATTTTCTCCAAATATTGCATGGTCTAATCGTATTTACTTCTCTTTATTCAGAATTCTGTTACGTGGCGATTGATTACGATAAACTACGTAACCAGAGATATTACATTGCAAGAAACTTTTTTAAAATTCAAATATTAAATAGCAAAGTGTCTTGCATGACTAGCCATAGAAAATAATTTAAATTAATAATTTGAGAGAATAAATTTAACAACATTCAATACAAATCTTTTCATGTTATTCACTATATTGATCCGCTTTCTATACCTTGCGTAGTCCCCTTTTTACACTAGATATAATGAGCAGCAGGCTTTATGTTAGAATTTTTAATGTTTTAAGCTCTTTTTCATGTGCATAGGAGCAGCTATCATTTGTGCATGTTCCATTTTTCCCATAGAAAAACCTTTAAGGTGTAGCCCCATGAATAAATAACATGGGGTACCAAAAGAAAGCATTAAATATATATTTATCGAAAGACATTTCTCTCTTTAATTTCTGACTCGATCGATCTGAGAAATAGTAATGAATGTCACCTTTTGAGTATTGTGTGCCATCATATACACATTTACAAATTGAGCTTACGATTTTTATTTTAAATAGTTCTGGTATTTATGCAAATGCCTTGAAAATTGTCTCTTACCATTCGTTAAATCGATTGAGTCAGAAATGAAAGAGGATTATGTCTTTAAGATTATATATTTAAACTTTTTTTGTTATCCCTAGGTATTTATATATTTGGCCACATCTTATAAGTTTTCTTGAGAAATAATGAAACGCACACAAATCCTAATTGTTCCTATGCGCACAAAAAAGAGCTTAAAGAATTTGGGCATCTAACAATAAGCCTTACTGCTCATTATTCGGGCATTCTGACAAAAATTATTTGCAGAATGATCTGTCAAAAGGTGGAAGATTTCATGAAAGAAAGGTTTTCCGGCTTTGGAAAAATTTGTGGTACGTGGGAAATCGCTTTAACCGGGAAAATTTTCACAAAGAAGAGAACGAGAAAAGATCAGTCAGCTTTAATTGCCTTCATTGATTTGGAAAAAGAAATTGGCAGTGTCGACTGACGTAGAATGCCGACTGATATAAAGGAAATAGGAGTGAAACACAACTACAAAAGATCAATTGACAAGCTGTATGAAGAGCATCTGGCATTCATTAATTGCAACTGCAGTACTCAGGGAAAAACAAGGATACGAATACGACAAGGATGAGCTCCTTTGGCGATTGTCTTTAACGACGAAACGGCCACTGAGATGAAAGAAAATTTAAAGGCAGAAAGAGCGTTCAATGAAAAACTATCAGTACATTCACTTCACTGATAACAAAGAAAATTGGCTGAGAAAAAAGTTTTTCGACTGAACGGAAAAGATTGCCTCGTATCGAAAACCAAACTTGAATTTTGGGGTAAGGAAAACCAAAATGATGGTGTTTGGAAGAAGCGAGGAAGACAGCGTCAACATGAAACCGCGGTAGCAAAATCTGGAACCTCATTCACAGCAAGAGGGTTTCTTTGTAAAAATATTGGAATAGTAGAACAATCGCACTAGGGATGAAAATGGTGCTATCGTCACGTCCTTAGTTACTTGCAAGCCTCTATTACGCTGGTTTCAAAGCTTCATCACGAGGGAGTCTTTTTTTACCACTGAAGAGTTTCTAAGAATGACATTATAATTTAGCAGCCCTTAACTGCCTTAGCAGACTACCTCATCAGTTTATCAGTGAATATTACCCACACATATGCTTTTCCTTTCATGATAAATATTCTCTAAATGTTCACAAAAGTTTTAAAAAGATCGTGTATAACATTCATTTTAACAACGGATTAGACTTCAAATTTTCCCAGAAAACAAAGTAGATTCAAACAGTAGCACTATTTTTCAAATACTTCTTTGGTGGAATAAAAGTTAATATGATTTATACTTCCATTTATGGTTTCCTAATAGCGCGTTATTAAACGTTTCATAGTAATTGTAAAATATATAAGAACCAAGGTTGTTTTTCATTCACTTGAGAAAAGTATTACTATGAGGTAACATATGTATGGGGATATGTTAAATAGCAATAATTAATTGCTTTGCCCTATTTGTTACACCAAAAAGAGTGCAATATATACTTAGAAAAAATACAACCTACTATATTTTCTCCATCTTCCCCTTACATTTCAATTTGTTTTCCATTTTTTGGGAAAACTGTGGAAATTGTAATGCTTAATATCGGCACACGTTCATTACTCACATGAGTTGGTACAGCGTTACTACGACAGCAAACCTAATAATGATTGATGCCCTAGGCAGTGATCTTTGAGAAAATTATGACCTATAACTTCTACCCAATCGTTCATTACTCATTTCAGTCATCTTACAGCGTAACTAAATAAGATTACAAACAATTGTTAAAAAAACTTAAGATTACAATTTCTGTATTGAAGTATTCTTCCCATAGAGCTAAGTGGATGAAACCACAACAATTCCCAGGGTCCATTCCGAAGACATGTAGAAGGAGAGAGAACTAAAGCTCTATACATCCCAAAATACCTAAATATAATTTTTTTTCTCGTGGCTCAACCGCGAGATGAGCAACAAAGAATGGAGTTTTCCTTTGTAGCAGCAAAGAAAAATAAATTTATCCACCCCTGCCTCAAGTACAGACGTTTCAGACTTGGATTTGATCCACTTGGTGGATTTTTTTTATTTTGTCGGCCGCGGTCGAGGTCAATTCCGATCTGTATTCCCATATGGATATTTTCATTCCCTCATTGTATAGTATTTCCCGAAATGTACTGAAATCCTTGTCCGAAAAACTTCTGACCCATGAGTCCTATTGTGAACGGAAACACAATCGATGAAAAGTAACCATTTTTTTTTAAATAAAGGATATAAATTATGGGAAATTGCAACTGCGATTCCTCTTGCATCTGTTTCACCAGCCCTCACTCTATCCGACTAAAAATCGGAATGAAAGTCGAGGAGCCTTGACGCACTCTAGATGACGTCGTGGGTAAATGTCGCAAACTCTCCTCTCTACACTAGTTCCCCAGTTCCTTAGGAAAACTGTCTCCGTCCAATCATTTCCCCGTTCTTCCCACTCAATCTATACTGTGCGAATATAACCCTCCCTCACGTTCTGCTCGCGCGCCTGTATCACTCGTGAGAGATAGGGAAGTGAGGAAGAACGCATACGCGCACATATTCTATTGACACATTCGCACACATACACACACACACACACATATACACGTGCGGCATTTCCCTCCTCCTCTTCCGGTTCTTCTCCCGAGCGTCCACCGCTCTCCCTACATACAACAAGCCCCCCTCCCACACACACACGCGCCTTCCACTTCCCCCATTTACCCGCACGCTCACGGTTCAAAGGAAGCCATCAAAATCCCTCGAATTGGAGACGCCGCTGTTTCGGTCGTTTATTTTTTCTCTCTCCCCTCCTCTCTCTTTCTCCCTAAAAAGGTACGCCCTACTTCTCAAACTCTTTCTTCTAAAACTCCCCTCATCTTCCCCTCACTCCCGAGGCTCTTCCCTCCTTTCTTAGCAATCCCTTCCACCCACCATCTCCGCCGCCGCCGCACCGCCGAAGAAAAAAAAACCCCTTCACAACCCGTCGACTCTCCCCACCACGAAGTCAGAGCTTCAGTCTTCCCGTAAATCCTCCCTCTTTCTCTCTCTCTCTCTCTATTTCTTTCTCTTCACCCTCTGCGGCATCCTTCCCCAAAGCAACCCCACTCAAATTCCCTACCTGCGCCCACTCTTCCCACCATTCCTCGGGGCCCCTTCGGTTACACACGCCAATCCACACGGAAGAGGCGTCTCTCTTATCTCTCTTCTCCCCTCCACATCTCTTTCTGTCTCCCTCTCCTCCCCCCCGTGAACAGCAGGACCCATCCCTCCGCGCGACCAACACTCTCCTTCCCTTACTATCTCCGCTGCCTAGTATTCTCTCTTTCTGCGCCCTCTCGCCCCCTACCCACCCCCTTCCCATCCTCCCACCCTTATTCTTTTCTCCCGCCAAGGAACTCCCAAACCGTCATCCTCCTCTGCCATCCCTCCCTCCCCGATGAGGCTCCCTTCCAAGACTCTTCCTTCATTTCTTCATTTCACTCCATCTCCCTCACTCTCTCTCTCCCACTCCGCCGGTTCTATTCCCCACCCTCCTCGACGAAGCTTCGGGATTCCTCCCTCCCTTCTCCCTTTGTGCACTGACGTCCTCTGGGACGCCCGACTCCTCTCATCCGCCCCCCCCCGCCATCCTCTCCCTCTCCCATCCCGAACCAACTCCCTCCATCTCATCCACACCCAACAATCCTTCTTTTCTGAGGAGAGCCAGCCAAGATCTTTCCTTCCCTAACTCTCTATTCCTCTCTCTCTGTCTCTCCCTCTAGCTCTCTCCCGGTCTATCTTCACCCCTCCTTCACTTTTACCTCCTCCTTTTTACCTCTTTCCTTATTTCCTCCAGCCTACCTAAACCCCTCCGCCCAGCCATCTTTCCCCAACCCTCCCATTTTTTCCCCTCTCGCCCCATCTCTCAGCGGGGTATTCATAAACTACGCCCATCGAATCTTTTGATGTCACTGGGTATCCCACTGCCTTTGAGTTTCCTTCTCGTTCCTCCATTCCGAAACCAAACCCCACCCCCCACAGCACCCGGCTCGCCCGCCTTCCTACCTTGCACACCCTCCTTCAACCATCCACCCACCCACCTCACTACTCCCAGTGATATCCCCCCACCCTCCTATTTCACCTCTCCCCTCCTTCTTCGTCCGCCCACTCTTCATCCTCTCGTTTTTTTCTCCTCTCCTCCAAAGCCAGCCAACGGTCTTCCTCCACCACCTCGTTTCCCTCCCGTCCTCCACCGACGCCACCCACCTTAGTCCCTTATTTCCTCGCAATCCCGTACAGATCCTTATTTCCTCCGCCCCGCCGACTCAGTCAGTCAGTCAGTCTTCATCATTTCCCCCTTTTATCGCCACTAACCCTTTCCCTATCCCTCCGTTTGCCCCCCCCAGTCCTCACATCCAACCAAAACCCATCATCCCCCCCTCATCTCTCTCCCTCCCTCTTCTTACCCCATTCTCTCACCCCTTCTGACTGCTGAGTAGGACTGGCTTCCGTTGTGGTTAAACTATTTTCCTTTTCAACCATCCCCCATGTTATTCCTCCTCCTCCACCACCGCCATTACCTCTTTCTCCAGGTTTCCTGATAATTTATTTTTTCCGCGATTTTCGTTTAGGCAATTTTGCAACAGAGAAGAGTTTTTAAATCCAAGTGATTTTTTTCAGGAACACCGGCATTCTCAATTTTGCCGAGGCAAAGAAGCTGCTGTCTATCCGCGGGTGTCAATATCTTGCCCGTCATTCCCGGATATTCCTTCCTCGTTTCCCCTATGCGCTCCCTAACGAGCCCGCGCCCTGTTCCTCATTTCCCTGCACCTCCGATTTCTTCCTCCGTGCCCCCTTCTCTCAAACACCCTTCCTTCAATTTCCTCCTCCAGACGTCTTTCCAGTTCATCTAACTTATCTCCCAGTTCATGAAGCTATTGACACTTACATCCTTGCACAAAATATGTATGCATGTGTATGCCTGTATGTGAGTTTGATAAGAGAAAAATACATCCAGAGTTATTCTTCTAGCGGTGTAAAAAGTTGGTGATGCGACGGCAGCATATTATAGTCACAATGATCTTCATACTTAGCTGATTGATAGCTATTTTCAGTGACAAAATGTAACGCATTTAACTATCGATAATAAAAGAAGAACCATATGTATTACCAAGGTATTGGAATGACTATCAGATTGTGTAAAAATCCTTGCCCTCACCAAATCAGTACCCAATGCTGGATAAATTGCGCACAAAGTTGTGCTTTATCGACCATAATCTTTATCATGTATCTTAAAAATGTCACAAAAATAAAAGATTTTCAAAGGAAAAAATATTAACCATCTATATTTTACTGAGGACAAGAGTTCAGAGAGCAGAAAGGAGATCTGAAGAGTATGCTGACGTAGATGAAATAGATGGTGCAGAAGTGACTCTTAAAGATATATGAACACAAAACTAAATTAATAGTTGTTGGAAAAGGTACCATCAACCTGAAACTAGGGGAATTTGAAGTACACAGAAAAACTGGATCACATCGAAGAATTTAGTTTCACGCAGAAGAGGGTATCAGCGAAGGAATAAGTACGAAAGAATTGGTTAAGAGGAGATCCAGTGCAGAAGGGTCCCACCAGAATAAATGGTAATAACAGTCACATACTCAGACGTCAAGGCTCACTTCATTAAAATAGCTTTATATATGAACCAAGATTTAGCAGATATGAAAAGGTTTTAAGAAATGGAAATACGTATATACAGAAAATGATTAACTTTAATAGAGAGAAATTCAATAATGGCAGTATCTCAGGAAAGGAAGGGCATTATTATTTTTTTAAGCAATAATAAGAAGATGAGAGGTTTTAACTGTTCTCTACCCTGGATTGATAACTGCTGATGTTGATATTTATATTCGTCAGATGTAAAGATCCCAAAAAAGCTTATTTTAACAGAACAGAGATAAGGGTGCACAAGAAAATCAGCAGTATTAAGCCCAGAAGAGGTATACGATTCCAAAAATCCCGAAACATTTCAGGCATTCTTTGGCTTATCATAATGGCAATAAAATAAGCCAATTATCCCAACCTTAGCATTTTCTTCGATCCAGCTACTAATCCACCTTTTCATGTGAGCATTCCTTACAGTTTTTTACACTATGACTTGACTGGCCAAACAGAGATATAAATATCCAAATATTTTTATTTGCATGTAAACTAGTCAAACATAGGCACCCATAGAGGGGTTTTTTAGGACACATTTTGGTTTGTATTCAAATCTAAACGGAAAAAGTATAACTCCGAATTAAAGTAAGAACTTCAATTGATTTTTTCTAATTTTTGACAGTTATTGCAGAATACTGAACACAGTTGAATTAGAGTATATGAAATAACAACCATAATTATAAAAAAAACTCATCATTGTGTTTCCCTCCAATATACAAACCCGAGTAATAGCGTGCTTTGTAACATTTCAATAATATTATTTTATTAGTTTACCCGAGAGAAAAATTTCCAGAACATTTGTATGAATATGTCGTTATAAGGGAATTCTGTTTGATTTCCAGGTAATGCTAATATCATACAAGATCTAAAGAATCAGATTTCAGTAATTGATAACATATTAAATGTAACCAAATCAAATATCAAATAAGGATTACGAATAAATTAATAAAATGAGATATTATCAAATGAACATGTGTTGCATAAGATACTTCTATAAAAATAGTAAGTTTTTTAAGACATTCTGGACTCTTTAATTAATCTATTCCTCCTAGGAATATCTCAAAAATGTGTTATGCTATCCTGAGAAACACCAAATGACCATTCGTTTCTTTATAAACTATTTATGTGCATCGTGACCATTATGCCATGAAGTGTGGCTTTAGGAATTAAGTTCTCCGGATTTCTTGTCCCAAAATAATAAATGTATTTCTATTCCATCCCTTTCCTTCACCCCCCCCCCTTCGCTATACTCCTAATCTTACGTCATCCCTTCTCCCAGCCCCTTCGTTGCCCTTTTTCCATTCTCTCCTCGCCCCCACCTCTAAGCCCCACTCCTTTTTTTTAACCCCATGGCTTTCCTTATCTGCTCCTTCCCTTTTTGTCCTTTCTTTTGAGTTTCCTCGTCATATGCCCTCTCCCTTCCCTTCCCTCACCACTTGAGTCCCCCGGCAGAATGAGCACAATGGAGACTGAAATTCTGATTTATTGCTTTTTCACGAGACGATATCTTTATTATGTTACCTTCATAAAATAAACGGAATACCCATGTATTCCCTATCGCTTATCAAATGGAAAACATCTACGTCGCGAAGAGTACTAAATTCTATTGCGGTAATGCCTGGAGAACTGAGTAAAAAAAACATTGAACTGGACCTAAAATCAAAATGGGTTATAAACAAGCTCAAATAAATATTTTTGGGCTTAAAATTCGTGGAGAGCGAGATAAAAAATTTGCTTTCCAGCTTTTCATGTTTCAAAATCCCACGGAAACCACTCCAAATATGAATTAATATCAGTATTTAAATTAAACTCTGCCATTATAATAACTGCGTGCCCAATGAAATTTAAAATATTATTTAAAAACCGAGGAAACACTATGACTTACTGCCTACGTTCTTTATACTATTAATGAATCTCAAAAGAATTCGTATGATTATTTTATTCCTCGACTCTTTATTATCTACTAAATCAATGTTTTTTTCATTTTCAAGCTAAGGAAAATAGTTTCTTTATTTGAAAGTACAGTTTCTGGTCACAATGTATATTCTGAGGTACATTTTATTAGCAAAAAGTTAAATTATAAATCAAAAAATATTCCAGACGAAACGAAAATGTCGCTCGTGTGATTATTTCTAGGTCGGTGTTATAAAATATCCTCTGGCAAAATAAAAACGTTTCTTCAAGCCTTTTTGCAAACATTATTTCAAACTATGCACAATGTAAATTCTACAAAAATTCTCCCAATAATTCACCGACGATGAAATTTAGGCCATGTAATTTTCCAAGATATATTTCCTCTGAAGATACATGATTCCGGTCAAATTTCACACGCATTAAAATTTCAGTACTGGGTTGTAACAAATTTTGGCATCATCATCGGTTCATTCTCTCAACTGCATGAATATTTCATGAAAACAGATTTCGAAGTGCTTAGCATTTTATTTCTTGATTTCTAAGGCAATCTCTATAGCATCGATTTATATTTCCCCGAAGGCCCTTGATATTCTTTTTCTCTGGGTATAATTATTTGTAAAATCCAAATCCAGAGAATTATTACAGTCTAAAGAGTTCAATTTGGTAACTCAAAAGCAACAAAATCTTTTATCTACTCGAACTCATACTCCTCTTTACTTCTGTAAATGATGACCTTAAAAACCTTTCCGTCCCCAAATCTTTCCTTTTAAAGGTCTTCAAGCACATATCTTTCCTTTATGGTCCATCCCAGCAATATACTTTGGTCATTGAATGATATCTCCGTGGTCGCTCAAGAAATTATTCCGCCCATATCTTTCTGCTGGTTTTAATCTTCCTTCCAAGATCCATGTTCCCCTGCGATTCCCATAATAATTCTTTCAATAACAGGGTGGCCTTCTTCCTTCGTTTTTTACTTCCCTGACGATGAAGATATTTATGAGTCCCACACATTGTCACCATCAAACTATACTTCAAATGCTTTCCCGCTAGAGTGTGGCAAAAAAATCAATTTTCCTAAAAATAAATTTTGCAGAGGATTCCAGCTGTGACGTTATTTTGTGATATTCTAGTTGCCTACGTGTAACACAAATCACGACGCAAGATGTTTGTTTGGGATGTAGAACGCACGTTAGATCATTGTATTTACGAAATACACCAATTTCGACCTTATAAGGCTTATCCGAATTTGTCAACATATTTTTAGATATACTTCATGGTAGCCTCCCCAATTATAACCAACCAAATTGGCCAACAAGAAGTTTGGTTTTACAGGTGAAGGTCAAAATCTGGCTAAATAAATAAAAGGCTCATCTGTAACCAAAAACAAAACAGTCTCTAAAATTTACATATCAGGATAAGGGTGATTCCTTTTCCTGAGCCGACTGCGGTTTCCCAGGAAGATGTATTCCCTGAAACATCGCATGATTTGGGTGAAGCTGGCGGAGTTCAGAACGCCACTCGAAATCAAACTGGCACCCTCCAGTCCCTTAGCACAGAGCTCCAATCACTGTCTCTATACAACCGCACAACAATCTGATTATCATCCTAAATTGTTTAATTATAGTTGAATAATCACATCATACGTCAGTAATTAAATAACTACTTAGAAAATACAAGATATGCCGCTTGTAGCCTCGGAAAAGATTTGTTTTTAGTAAACCTCATCTCTCACTATATTTCTGTTAAAGTTTAACCTACAGCCATCACGTAGTTCCTTAGTCAATTGTAACAACAAATTTATATTTATTTAAAAAAATGAAAATCATGAGTTTCGTTTGGTGACTAAACACTTCTTTTTACGTGGGCTGTCTGAAAAGCTTCCGGCTTCGAAAATTTCTGCAAATTTCGGAAAAAATATCTTGTATCTTTGTTAGGTCGGAAACTTTTCAGATCACCCTTATAAAAGACCTAATGCGGAAAGAGATCAAAGTCGAGTATGATGAAGTTAGTGGCATATATGTTTCAATGTTTACTACTGTTTGGGTATTGGGTAAATGGGTTAAAACCTAGTCGTACACCGACAAAATATTAATATCGTTCGGAACATCTAAAGGAAATGACTTCCTCCAAAATGATGGACAAAATCTAGGATATGGTTTTGAGTGATCGATGAATGAATGTTTGCGAAATATTGTAGGCCAGAGGCATATGTAATACGACCTACGCTATTTTAATTTCGCACGAAAAATTGGGTGTGAAAAAATCTCAGGTGAATGGGTAACACGTTTGCTCTAACTGGAGAAAAGACGCATTCAAGTGGTCGTTTCGGAGGCTGGTTTGGCGTTTTCCAGTCTCAATCCTGACGAGTTTCTGTATCGATACATAACTTTGAACGAAACATTGATAAAATCATGAGAAAAGGAACAATCATAACCGTGGGTTTTTGAAGGCGATCCAGATCCGTAGAAGGCGAAGACAGTGAAGTCAGCCGATAAGGTGATAAACAAGGTTTTTTGGGATGCAGATAAAATCATCTGCATCGATTAATAACAAAATAAACACTCTAAAATGGAGAGTTATATACCTTGTCTTTGCACCGGTTCAGTGAACAAATCAAGACAAAATATTTTAATTTTGCAAAGAAAAATATATTTTGAAACTTGGAAAAATGGCTTGGCGGAAAATGATTCCCGTCGAACGAGGAAGTCATCTTCAGCACGAGTTCCTATTTGAAGAACCGTCCCAAATGCTACTTTTTGGCTGGTTTGACAAAGTTATAGAAACACTGGGAAAAGTCTATCAAGCTAAAAAGGAGATTTTTGAAAAATAAAAAAAATCTACCAAAATAATTTGTATTTGTTTATTTCTTCCTGAGAACTTATTGAATGACCCACGCTTGATAAAGAAAAGTACGATATTATATAGGTTTTATATTAATATTTAAAATATGATTAAATTAACATAGTTTATGACTTGTGAAAATTACAGTACGTCGCAATAAAGGTAGCCTTAAGATAACCTCAAAACATTAATTACATTGATGCCTAGGTAGAAAATAATGTTTTTCACTCAAATACTCTCTACGCCTTACGTTCACGGGTAAAGTTAAGGGACGGTCAGCTTTATTAACTTGCAAGCTCTCAAAACTCATCGTCTTAGGGGAGGTTTTGAGGAGCTGCAAGAAGCCCGCTTTTATATCCCTCCTCATGTAAACCTCGTGCACCATAGAATCCACCTAACACCACGGTCATTAAGTAGAAGTGAAGAGTTGTTCTTTCACACCCTCTAATTTGCTTGGGACCCAAATATTCCCAGGGACCCCGAGGTCCAAAATCATCCGTGTAGAGAGGCTCCCTTTCTGGTTCAAAGAGAAATAAGTCTCCCTCAGTTCGTCGCAAATTTTCTCCGTAAAAGTTTTGACGGAGCCTGAAACCGGAATTCGACATTTGTGTTTGTGAGACGCACTCTACATACGTAGAGCGATTGCAAAGAGTTAAAACGGCACTAGGATGCGCAGAACGTAACTTGAGAGAGAGTTTTACTTGTGTGGATGGAATATAGAGAATCTTGGGGCTGTGGGGAAAGGAAGGTGGAAACCACACACAATGAAAAGTGAAAGTGACTGATTTTTGGAAGTGCGTATACCCTTTCAGTGCCAAAATCGAGAACTGAGGTATTTTCATCAGCTCTTGCGGGAAAATTTTGTCTTGAAAACTTTAGTTCATATAAAATGATGACGCACTAATGCCATATTCAAGTATTCAGTTCAGTGGTCCGAAGAATTTCACACTTACGCCATTCCCATTCATTCCACACTTTGTTTTTACAATTTCTCTTCTCTTGCCCATACTACATATTTTCATTTAAGTCTACAAAATACCCCACAAGCCACCACTAGGGCGTATGGCGAGGAACGGCAGGGCACTAGCTATACTTGCACAAATAATGACATGCGTAGATGAATTTTAATAAATGTTAGCTCATCTGAAAAAAACGCACACATATAGTACACTATGTAGAGACCACTGTTAGAAAAAATCCCAAAACACCAAGTTGATTTAAATTAAGAGTAACACCAGGAAAATATTTGGGTTTCACTTAGATTTTTAAATACATGTAATTGTACCAGAATTTAAAGGTTTATAAACAGGAAAATTCTTTATCGGAATAATCTGAGTGGGTAATTCCAGAAATCCACTCCATAACTAATACTAGTGATGTCAAAAAATAAATATTGAATGAAAATTTGGCAAACAAATCATAAAAAATCTTAATAAATCGGAGCTACGTTTGAAATTTCATTATCTTTTAACAAAATTTATTGATTGCACTTTTTGCAATTTTAAAGCTGTACAATTCAGTTAACTGTTATTGGTATTATCATAGTAAAACGTTAATTAGCAAGTAAAACAAAAATTTAATTCTCCACGGATTTTTTTGGTTTTTGTAATTCATGAGAACACATTGCATAGAATTTATCGCCTGCATAAGTTAAAATCAGTTCCGCTCCGCTTGCTTTGCCATCAGGATAACCGTTTCACAAATTCTCAAATTATTAATCAGACATATTTTAACTGCAAGCAACTGTTTTGATTATTCTCGATAACTTTCATGCAATAATTATCCTAAAACTAGAGTCAGGAAAAAAAAGGTCGAGGACAGGAAATAATAGAAATATCAATGCCCATAAGGTAACGTACACTCACCATTGAGTAGTTCTGCAACAGAGTGGCTCCTATAATATTATGCATACATTTTTCCTACATGAACGTGCCTCTCATCAACGACTATGTTTTATCAATTCATGATATATATTCTAGATCTCTTCTGCTAATATATTAAAATGAGAGTAATTATGCGTTCAGGTGATATAACAACGATGAATATGCCATTTGGGTTTATATTTATTAAAATTATTTACGCTAATACTGTATGTTCAACAAGTTATTCAACACATTTGTCCATGAGATTTTATTGCAATTTACAGGAACTAAAATGAAGGAACAGAATGTTACATCGGTATTAAGCGTTATTTAGAGTAACTTTAGTTGTATCATTAAAATTTTCACCTTGTTTGCGTTTTTTATCAATTCATTTTTGAAAATGAAAAAGGTCACTGTGAACCTCAAGGCAACTCTTTAGAGTAAAATCCGCGTTGGCTCAGTATTAAAAATATCCTCCCTCCAATAATGATATTTACCAGAAAATTATAACTAATTAAATTCATCATATCAATTATTTAACAACCGTAAATACAAAAAAAGCAGAACAAAATCCCTAATTATTTGATGTTCCGCACACCAATTATCCCGTGATCCAACAAAGTTCTCAAAGCTTCCGGGAGTTGGGGAACACAACCTCTGGGTCAATTAGGCGGCCTTTTGCGAGATGTAAATGTGCGCATATAACGTATATTCTGTATATCCAAGCGTATTTATAATGTGTAACTAATATATATGTGTGTATATTGTAAGCTGTTGAAAATCCTCTGGGTGGCTAAGGTATGATAATCCACAAACCTGATATATTTATGTGTGTGTGTATATGCATGCACATATATATATATATATATATATATATATATATATATATATATATATATATATATATATTCAAATACATATATATATATATATATATATATATATTCAAATACATATATATATATATATTTTATATACTCTTTAGCTGGGCAACCCCCATTCAGACGGGGCTGCTCAGCAATTGCACAAGAATAAAAACGACATTTTAAAAAAGACAGAGCAAAAGCCGATACTAAGCATACTCTGAAATAAAGCAAGTCGGCGGTAAGTCATTTCACTACATATATATGTGTGTGTATATATATATTATAAAAATATATATGTAGCCTTGAATTTAAATGTGACATGATGGCTTTCCTCCCGGTAAAATATTCCGGAGGTAAAATAGCCCTCCAATCGGATCTCCTGGTGGGGACTACTGAGAGGGGAACATCAGCCAAGGTGGAAGGTGGATAAATGCAGGATAAGAATATGGAACGTGAGATCATTTGGAGTGTGCGGGAAGTTGGAAAATGCCAAGATGGAGATGGACAGTTTGGGATTTGACATCCTAGGAGTGAGGGACCTTAAGTGGACCGGGGCCGCCGACTTCTGGAGCGACGGATACCGGATAATATACTCAGAAAACGAACGGAAAATAGCTGGAGTGGACATCATATTAAAGAAGAAGTGGGCAAGAAGAATCAAATCGTGTTGGCAATACTGTGAGAGGATTCTGCTGATACGGTTGGAGGGAGAGCCTACAGACACAGTGATTGTGCAGGTGAATATCCCAACATCCAGGCATTCAGAAGAGGAAATAGAAGAAGTATACGAACAACTGGAAGAGGTTATAGTAGCATTAACAGGGAAGGAAAACCTCATAATAATGTAGGATTAGAAGGCTTTAGTCGACGAGGGGCGAGAGGGAAGTAGCGTGGTATATTTCAGATTGGGAAAACGAAACGCCGCGGGAGAGAGACTGATAGAATTCTGCTACGAGAAAAACATGGTAGTGGCAAATACCATCTTCGATCAACATCCGAGAAGAAGATATGGAAGATGCCTGGAGACAAAACACGATACCAAATTGATTACATCCTTGTCAGGAAGAGATACGAGAACCAAATTAAGAAGTGTAAGAGTCACCCCGGCGCAGATATAAATAGCGATCACAACCTGGTGACCATGGACAGCAGACTGCAATACAAGCAGATGAGAAGAAAGAGACACAACAACCCAAATGGAACATAAAGATACTGGGTGAAAAGAGCCCAAGAGAAAAGTTCACGATGGCCATCAAAAGGGAAATAGAAGGAAATAATGAAAATATCAACACTGAAGGTCGAAAGAAAGAAATAAAGAAAATAATTACCTAATCTGCAGATGAGCTCCTGTTGAGTAAGGCGGAGAAACGTAAGTAGCCATGGATAACAGCTCAAATTAGAGGTATTTTTGACGAAAGAATAAAATACAAGAATCCAAGAAATAAAATTTGGGAGCCCTTAGCGAGAAGTTGCGGCACCAAGTCATACGAAAGTGCAAAAAGGTTAAGGAAGAGTGGATAGAAAGCTGCTGTGAGGAAATCAATAACAACATAAGGAAAGTAAACATTGAAACTGCTTATAAACTGCTGAGCACACAATTCGGAGTAAGGGAAACAAAATCTTACGACGTCCAAGATGATAATGGAAAGATACTGACAGAAGAAGATATTGGGAAGAAATGGAAGGAATACATCGAAGATCTCTATCAAGGACGCAAACCACTTGAAGGTGACTTGCTTAAAGAAGAAAGCGTGATAGAAGAAGACGAACGGGACCCGGAGATACTGAGAAGTGAATTCGATCGAGCTGTGAAGAACAACAAGGAACCGGGAGTTGATAAAATAAACGAAGAATTTATCAAAGCACTTGGATTCAAAGCGAAGGATACCCTATTTGAAATAATGAAAGATATCTACGGCAGTGGAAGACTACCTGAGGACTTAGAGAAGTGTGTAAGGATGGCAATACCTAAGAAACCTAGAACAGATAAATGCGAAGAACATACGAATTTTGAGCCTGACTTCTCACGCATCGAATACACTTACTCGGATATTTAGACGACAAAAATGGGCATTTGAAACATGGTGCTGGAGGAAAATGATAAAGATTAAATGGACAGACAAGTAAGGAGTGAGGAAGTATATAGAAGAGCAGAAGAGGATAGGACCATATTGAGAACTCTACGGCAAAGAAGAAATAAATAGATTTGACACATATTGAGGTACAATGGATCGATTAGGAATATAATAGAACGAAAAAAAGAAGGGAAGATTACACGAGGAAGACCAAGGAACATACATGTATATAGGACAAATTAAGAAGCACGTAAAACAGAGGTGTCAATAATTGAGGGAAATGACATTAAAAAGAGTAGAATGGAGGGCTGCAGTAAACCATTCCTAGGATTGGAATACTGATTATATATATATATATATATATATATATATATATATATATATATATATATATATATATATATATATATATATATATAATGTAAATTCACTAACTAGTCGACACAAGCACAAAACTAAAACATATAAAAGAGGGACTCACTGGTTCTCGAATTTCTGAGTTCTGTTCCTAATTCCTCTTGAGAAAGGTGGTTGCACCACCGAAAATTCGAGAACCAGTAAGTCCCTCTTTTATATCTTTTAGTTTCTGTGTTTGTATCGACCAGTTAGTGAATTTACATTATTGTGCACGTTCGTGGGTTTTTCAAGAAAGTGAATAGCTATATAACCATATATACAACATATATATAACCATAACTTATGTGAAAGCGTCTCGGATGTAAATAATAATGCATACTAAGATAACACTAGCGAACGAAAAGACACAGAAACACCCAAAAAAGAAACTCACACGCATTCCAATTATTCGGTGGTGCTGCTACCTTTCTCGAGGGATAGAAGGAAGAATTAATTTAGGTAGAAAAATGGTGGGAAATTGATGATAAGGGTGGCAGCGCCTTCGGAAACGTCTGAGTTTCTTTTTTGTGTGTTTATGTTCGCTGGTGCTATCTTGGTATGCATAATATGTATAATAAATATATATGCATAGTTGGGACGTAAGGAGAAGAATTGCACTAGGCAAAGAGGCTTTCACAAGGAGGAGATATTTGATGACAGAGACTATGGGTAAGGATGTTAAGAAAAGGAGCGTCAAGAGTTTAATATGGAGCGTAGCTATATGCGGCGCAGAAACATGGTCACTGAGCAGGATGATAGACATACTAGGCTCGAGGTTTTTGAAATGTAGTTGTGGAGAATGATGGAAAAGGTGAGATGGACCGAAAAGCAAACAAATGAAGAGCATGGAGGACAAGAAGTGGAGATTGTTGGGAGAAATCCTAAATTGTTAGGAAAAATGGATAAAAGGTATATTGATCGGTAGTGGGATGTTGAAGACTGTGATAGTGAGGAGAATGTTGGGCAAACGAAGAAAGGGCAGGTATTGGATAGGGATGTTGGATTATATGACGGGAGGAAGGAAGTGCACAGAGATGAAGAGGGACTTGTTGTAGAATAGTATGCTGTATTGTCTTTTGTTAGGAGTCACAAAATATTTATTTGGTGGTTGTGCCCATCAAAAACCTATCTTCACAGGTATATTACCTAATAAATAATATAGTTTATATAATTCCGGAAAAGGTAACCTTTTTACGCTTGTTATCTGCTCGATTTCACCTTCTTCACCATTCCAGTGTTTGTCTATTTATGGGTTCCCTTTTCCTTATATCTATATCCATGTGAATGAATATTCATATATAAATATATATATACATGTATAAATATATATTATATATATTGTATATATTATATATCGCAGGTGTATAAGCACTCAAAAAAAGTCAGACTGACCAGAAGAAGGCCTTAGATAATGCCAAAAGCTCAAACAATCTGAAATGTGAGTGTCCTTTTACGTGTTATCTATTTTGTTCTGTTCTATTGTACCGTCCAAATGTAATATATATATATATATATATATATATATATATATATATATATATATATATATAGTCTGACCTGAAGAAGGCCTCGGAGTAGGCCGAAAGCTTAAATCATCTACAGTGTGAGTGTCCTTTTACGTGTTATCTGTTTTATTCTGTGTTCTATTGTGCCGTCCAAAAGTTTTATATATATATATATATATATATATATATATATATATATATATATATATATATATATATAATATTCAGGTTAACTATGTACATATATTTATACATAGTTATTAATTTCACGCATTACACAGGTTGATGTCACATTCTATTCCCTGGATGAAATAAAACCCCTTTCTACAACTCTCCACCTCCCTTCCTCCCTTTATCCGTTGCCATTGGTCGCGATTTTCGCGGCGTTACTAATACTCGAGAGAACATCATCGGAGATCAAGATAAAGACGCGAGTGGGATTCTTCCTCTCCCAGCTCATGCCGTCGTGGGGCGAAAGGCGGCTTGGAGTGGTGCAGCATCCCCCGTCACCGGGGCGACATGAATGAGGATTATGGACTTCTCACCCCCCCCCCCGTTCGTTCAATAACATCATCTTCTCTGTCTTTATTTCACATCACACGCGTCCTCGATTGGCCATTTTGAACGTGGAATGGAGAGGGGTTCACAGGATGAAGTTTGGGGGGTGCAAGATAGTGGAGGAGTAGTGTGTAGAGGGGTACGGGGATAACTTGTTGATCTTCGCGATCGTCGTTTGGTGGGATTGAATGATGAATGCATAATATAATAAATTGCCGAATATAATGTACCCTTTGTTACTCGTTCGCAAAAAATAATTTCCATAGATGAGAAATAGAAAGACGTTGCGCCAATATAAAACACATTTGTTCAGCACAAGACTCCTCCAGGTGAAGGGACTGTTTTTGTTTATTGTTCCATCTAGGAATAGATAAATAAAGTTTTTTTCGTAATATTTGCCTCCTTTACCTTCAATAGAGCTCCTTGCGAAAAGTATCATCATCATTTTTTTAAAACTGATAAAGACTTCCATCATGCTCCGACATCATAAGGATTTGGACTCGCATCTTTTCCTTCGTCTGTTCAAATTTCATTTACCACTAGGTTTGTATTGAAGAGTTTTATTGAGGGAATATTTCATTCTTCTATCCATTTTACTCTTTGGGTATATCCAAAATATATTCGCCTCATTTTATGCTGTAACATAAATTCCATCTGCCGTATTCCTAATGAATTCCAGCGACAGTTGGTTAATTGCACTAAACTAAGCCCAACGCTTTTGTAAAACTCCCCCAAAACTAATGAAGGTGAGGTTTTTTGATGGGTGGACCCTGGGCAAATGACCGCTGGGTCCGGGTACGAATATCGGTTACGCTTAATTAATTAATCTCTGAGTACCCTTATTTTCACTCATACCAAGTGATTTTTTGTACACAAATTCTTCCTGGGAAATCACAGGCGCCACAGTAAAAGGAAATGAGACGTGAATTTCATACCTCGTCGGGTCAGTACGAGGTAAGCTTCATCCTTATTTATCAAACCAACCCTTGGGGTGTCTCCTTTAGTCAATGCTTTATAAATATTGAAGTATGGTCTGATTCCAATATTTAATTGTTTTGAGTTTGTCGTTGCCCTTTGATAAGATACAATGAGGGATCACGTCACATGAAGTTAACCCTGCTTCCATTATAAGGTGTACTTATCCAATGAAACATGCTTTTCTTTCTTTCAATTTAATTCTATACATACATCTTATACAAGCTATATGTCTGAGCTCATGTTGTATGAAGTCTTACCATTCATTTTAATATTCATAACACACCAGTTGGAAACGGCAAAATATATGAGAAGATTTATTTAAAGCAAGAAGCTATTAATGTGGTTAAATATTATAATTTTTTAATACCTCGACTTAAATATGTGGGAAAACGTCTATGGGAACATTACTCAATCCAAGTCGTCGTTGTCACGTTTCCTTATTTGAACTTACTGGCTTACTGTCCTTGAGTGCTTACATACAACTCAATATTTACTCAAGTATTTGTTTATTGCTAAACAAATGTCTTTCGAAAACTTTTTATTTTCGCATCATAGGTTCCATATTTCTTCTGGAAGCGTATATATGAGTACTCGTTCATGGAGATGTTTGAAAAATTGAGCTGTGACATGAAACGTATTTTTCCTGTTAGAAATTAAATTATTCTCCAGAGGAGAATCAGGACAATTTTAATGATTGAAATAAGAGCAGTTAGTACCTTAATCATATACTGACTGTATTTAATCAAATAGCTTATGATTTATTTGTCGTTATTTTAGCGTTTCACTGTTTTAAAAGACTTCTTTGTCATTTTGTTACCTTCGCTAATTGTAATTGAAAGAGCATAAAATCACAATTAAATTATTCTCCGGAGGGGAATCAGGATAATTTTAATGATTGAAATAAGAGCAGTTAGTACCTTAATCATATACTGTTTGTACTAAATCAAATAGCTTTTGATTTACTTGTCATTATTTTAGCGTTGCATTGATTTAAAAAATTTCTTTATTATTCTATTACCCTCGCTAATTGTAATAGAAAACGTTACATGAAACAATTCGTGCATTAATAGAATTAAAACTTATTTTTCATTATTCAGGGGGTTACATAAAAATCGTATTTATAAACTTACGATTTACTCTCATGATTTAACGCTAAGGGACCTTTTTAGCCAGGATTACCCTTCTACTTCTTAACATGAGGATATATATGTCCAAACTCTGATTTTACTCTTTTTTTCTCTTTAATAATCTCTTTGACAAATAAATGGTACAGCGGTGGAAAGAAGACAAATGATAGTATATTAATATAAGTTCATCGCTAAAAGTTAGTCGGATTTTCGGTGAAATACACGTAAAATATTGTTCGATATTGTTTTTTTTCAAAATCCTTATTTCTTTTCATTATTATTCCTTTTGAATACCGGAAAGGATTTCCTTTAATTAATGCTGAAACTCCCGGGAATTGAATGTGTTTTTTGGGAATAATACATTCTTTAGCCCTTTTAATAAGTCCCCCAAAATTTACGACAAAGAATTCAATTATTACCTTCTATAACAATACTCTCATTATTTGATGTTTTTACACTCGACAAGGATTAGTACGGAATACAAAGGTTTTCGAGAAAAAACTTCAAAGTGAATGAAATGGAAGTAAACACAACTTCCAAACAAACACAATAAGTTCTAAAAATAACTTAGGACAAATTTCTCTATGTTTTATATGTTTTTAGCTTTCCCAACTAAGTGAACATGGATTATGTAAGTAATATAATCTCACTACAAAAGGCTGTCATGTTCAATATGTTCAACGTCGAAAGCTAGATACGAGGTTCATTCAATAAAGAAACAGACAAATGCTCTCTTTGAAAACTATTCAATAAACCTTTACCATTTTTTCCGGTGTGTTAGCTGGCAACCATGGAATAAGTCCTCATTAGCTGTTCGATTATTTTGTGTCAACGTAACCTCAAAATATTCAGTTCGCCATGGCAAGTCCAATAGAAAATTAAGCTTAAAAGAACAGCGCTCTGTCATTAGAGTTTCAGTCGGAGAAGAGGTAAAGCCAAATAAAATACTTTTAAAAATGTTGATACAATACGGAAGAGTTCTATGAACCGTGCAAACGTTTACAAGTGGATTGATCGGTTCAAAAGTGCCTGACAAAATGTGGGGGATGAACCCCGAAGTGGACGTAATTTCCGAAGATAAAGTTTCTCCTCCCTCGTTGGAATCGAGGATCGATGGAATTCGCATTAACAGAAGAATTACCATTTAAGTTGTAGCTAAGGAAGTTCAAGTAAGTGTTGGAACTGTTCAGTATATCATTTATAACCATTTAAATTACGTAACAACGTGTGTGAGATGAATTCCCAGGCAGCTTACTGATGCTCATTAATAATCGAGAATTTCCATTAGTACAAAGCAACGAAGTTTAATTGAAGGAGGCGATTTTTTTTAAATAATGACTTCTGACGAGGTCTGGATTAATCCCTACGGCCCTAAGACAAAAAGAAGGGAAGAGGAAACACACCATCTCTCCCATTTGCAAAAAAAATCAAGGTTCAACCCACCGCGGGTAAAGTGATGCTGACCATCTTTTGGAACTCACAGGGTCCAGCTTTATCGATGATAAAGGTCTATGATTTCCTTGAAGATCAGCAAGCTAAAAATACTCAGTGCTACTCTGTGATGTTGGAACACAAACTCAACCAGCTAGAAGGAAAAAATGGCGTGGACTCTTGGAAAGAGGAGCCATTTTTAAGAAAGAGTATGCCCGCCCTCATATGGCCCCGCTGATCCGTAAAAAGCTTCAAGAATTGAGTTGAGAGGTCTTATCTCCTCCCGCGTACAGTTTAGACCTTTTCTTGTCCAATTTTCTTGTCTCTTTGGACCCCTCAAACACTTCTTGGGTGGAAAAAGATTTGCCAACAACGAAGAAGACAAGGAGCGGTGCAAAAGTGGCTTCCGGGCCAACCGAAATAATTCTTTGCCAAAGGAATTAAGGAAGCTACAAGAAATATGAGACAAGAATAAGGGGGATTAGGTTGAAAAAGAGCCCAATTTTTTTAAAAATCCAATAAATAGTTTACGAGTAACAGCCATATGTTTCTTTACTTACTGAATGATTCACGTAAATTTTCCCTTTGGGACGATAAAATAGATAATTTAGTTGCCAGTGGATCCTAAACGAATTAGGGTCGCTAATATTGTATAAAACTACCATAGCTGTACTTCCAAAGAGTTTTGCTGTAAAAATCGTCCTTAGCAAATTTTGCTTATTAAGTATTTCACCGTTGGTACTGGAATAATCATCATTTAGCATATCTATCTATTAAAAATATACGTTTTTCTGAAGACATGTATGGAAGAAGACCTGACAAGGGATCATATGTATTACAAAGGTCTGTATCTCCGCATTGACAAGGTGATGAAAAGTACAACCTCTGGACAAAAGAAAATAAAAATAAGATTAAGTTCTGCAGTTAAAATAGGGGCTATTAACTGATAATCAGAATTGGAAAATACACTCTGGATCGGGTTTTGGAAGACTTTTATTACGACTATAAATTTTGCTGCCTGTACTCCTTTTAAGACAGTAAGATTACACTTGCTACAAAAACAGAAACGATCTGGTAAGCAGAATAGGGGTAGGCTTCCTGTCACAAGAAACAAATACTGAAGGCGAGCAACACAAACCTAAAAGAAATTGAAGGGATCCATTAAAATATATTAATGTAACTTACTTCTCTAGAACGTAAATTATAAGATCAGTAGAAAAATAAAAAAAGGAATTAATGAAAATATTGTGCTAACGAAGAATGACAAAAATAAATTTGTGTTACAAAGCAATGACTAATGTACTTTAAAAAGAGACCAACAGGACACTTAAAGGAAGGACATGAAATTGATTACACACATCTTACCTCATTGTGACTTACTTCAGTTTATAATCGAAGGGAGAAAGGGAAGGCATGAACGAATGATGAGAAAAAGGATTGACATATAAACAAGGAAGCATGCAGATGATGATCAACCCGCGAAGATGTTGAATCATTATAATAAAGGGAAATGCGGTCAGTTGAAATTGAAAGATGACCAGCGACAATTTCATGGGCCGAGATATCCTGTTGGGCAACTTGCCCGCCTGATACGTTACGGTCGTATGTGCCTGCACGAACCGGGGCATTGCGTTACTCTGGCGGCTCAGCCAATATTGAAACCTGAAATTAGCTAGTGATTATGTCTGTGGGAATACAGGTAATCAGTACTGTCTAGCCGAATAAATATATTTTTCGAAGTTGGTACGGGCGAAGGACAGAAGGAAATGGAGATTGCTTCGAGACCACCGTTTCCTCACGCAATTAATACTTTCACAATCGTATTTCATAACTTCCCAAACTCGAGGTCTCAAAATGTTTCCAATAGCCTTTAGATTGGAATTAATTCATGATAAACAAGGAGTTAAGAAGGGATCAGGCCAAAACAGTTGAATGTTTTTACTCAAGCGAGCAGCACCTTGGGGGTGAGGTGGAGCAACACCTCCAATGCCACAAAGGGACGCCAAACACCCCACAAACCATTCTTTCCCAAATTCCTTTCCCTCTTCAGTGTGCCCCTTAAACTCCTCACTACTCCCAAGTTTTCCCTACCATGTAGCTACAACTGATACGCATCAGTTGTGGCTAGAGAGTACGTTAAATATCACTGTCATCCCTTGTCCCGCTATATCGCTGTCCCTCTTTCAAACTCCCTCATGAAAGAATTTCTTTAAATTTAGCTGGTAAAGATTCCTTTAATTATAATTCATTCTTTGTATTTACTTCTCGATGAAAAGATGCAATGATACACAATTAACTCAACAATATCAACTTCACTGTTATCTTAATCATTGAATTGATCAATTTCCCTTTACATCAGAATTCAATCCACTCTTGAATATACGAGCATCTACGCGTATTTATCACATATTTCAACGGGGTATATTGTCGAAAATCTCTGTAGGTTGGTGTAAAACTCTTCCATTGTCAACCTACTTCTAAAATGGACGTCATTTTGATTTTAATAAATCTTAATGCAGATGGCTATCTTGTAATACTAAGAAAACCTGAAAAAATATGAAAAACATGGGTTAAACCGGATTCCAAATTATTAGAGATACTTCATCCTTTTTATTGATCAAAACCATGGCGCATTACCATGCTGCTAGTACGATTATAAATTTATTTCATCGACCACCTATATTAAGTGTGCATTACGCCCTTAGTAATAATCTTTCCTCTAAAGTGTAGAGTCATTTTTTCCGGTAATTAAGTTATCCCGCTCATTCTATTGAGAAATATGAATCATCATGGGTACCTATGGATGGTGTTTAACTTAAATTCCATTTTCTATTTGTTAGTTGAAAACCAATAAACATATACCACGTCCAGTTGAGGAGACAGAGATATTATTTTGCCCTTACACAAGTTTTCAATTCGTCTCAATTTTGAATTTGTGAATGGGCCGTGCTTTCAGGAGGATTTTTAAAGACGAAACTCTCTCGGACGGCCATTTATGACGTTGGAATTAAACGGCATTAGATTAAATGCTCCAAATCGCTTAGGGTCGGATGCCTTCGCTCTCAATTCAAAGCATTAACAGTAGAAATTACACTCTGCCTCTCGCCATCCTTGGAGCATTCTATCTTAGAAATAAGAAGCACAGCCAGCAGTGGTGCTTTCTATGCACTCATACGTCCCTCATCGCGATGTTCCTTTGATCCTTAACTGCGCGCTACATGAGGAGAATGCTGCACGCGGACAGTTAAACTGCATTGCTCGGCTTGTTTAATTAATTAAGAGGCATTGCATCTCGGGGCGTCGAGTAATTAGAAATAGAAGACTATACAAACGCAGCTACGCTCTGGCATTTCCTTTCCGGCTGAGCTCTTCAAAATGCTCACGTAAAGGCCGCCTGTCTTCCGCACTGCAATCACAACCCAAATTTCAACTTGACCTCCATGTCTCACATTATCACACCTGTTGTCTAAGCGCCCACACGCACGTATATACATTTATAAGGAACAAGAAATATCCAAATATAAAAGAAAAATCTCCTTGATAAGAAATGTTATCTTTTAAAGGAATGACTGAACGAGAAAATTTAATCCTTCGCTGGTTTTCTCATGTATCCATTGAATATTCCTCACTCAAGGGTTTGTTTCACTGATCAACGCAATGTTTACTGAAATCTATTCCACAGAACTCCTCAGGCTATGGTACTGAAGTGGCTGTTCGAACTGAAACAAATAAAACCATCAATTCTGTTCGTTAAAACTTCAATTAAGGCTTCAATGGTGCTTAACGCCTTTAGTGTACGTACAGTATGACCTGATGAAAAGGCATCTACCTACCAACCAAAAGATCGTCTTTACTGTCTCTTCTCAAATATGTACGCGATACATTAACGTACCCCGGTCGTTAGTACGCTGTAAAGGATGATAAAATGAAAAATAGACGGTTCCTCAGACCTTGAAGAAAAATTAATTTTAAGGTATAATATATTACATGAACAGATTACATTAGTATTATGCAAAAATTTTTAAAGTGTAAGAGTCCGTGGACTATGTTTCATTTATTTTCCAATCAGGTCACGTCATTTTCCGGTTTTTAGTCAAATTTATCAGGAAAAATCATATAAAATACCAAACACGTAACATTGTGAAATGTGTTTTTCCCACTTTATACACTGATTCTTTTTAACTAGCTTATTTTGTACATTAAGATTAAGAGATTTAAATTTATGTATATAAGTTACATCAATCAATACACGCTCTTCACTTACATTCTTTAGTATTTTTTCGCTTCAAATATAACCAATAGTCTAATCGTATATCAACACTATTGCCTATCGTGAAAACACTATTGCCTATCACTCATCAACACAGGGTCATGAAATAAGTAGTGATGAAATGCAAATGAACAAATTAAAATATAATTTGTTACCATTAAAATGTTAAAATTATATCGAAACCCGTCTTTGATATTTCCATGATTTTATTGTAACCATAAACAAATTTAAAAATGAACTATACAATATTATTCCAAATCACAATCCCACAATTACAGCATGGACACTACATACATACATGGATGTACTAGAATTTACTACTTGTATATACTAGAAGAAAGAACGTATATATTTTGATTTCTAGAGCCTCTACGGAGCCAAGAAAGAAGAGAGAGTCCATAAATATTTTTAAGTGTTGAGCTAATCGCTATAAGCATCCAGCCACGACCCAGAGAGAATTAATTTCAAGTTAGTGAGAAATGGTGTGGAACCCATTGATTTCGAAGTTTCATCTGGAAATTTTGCGGCTCATTAACGCAGCAGCATACAATATTGCTATCTTACTTGCTTTGGATTCACAATAGGTCTCCTCATATAATGAATTCAGCCGTATTTCAATTGAGGAAGGCTATAAGGAATAACTCTATCGTTTTCGTGGATCTTTTTAAATTGGCAAGACTTAAGCTGATTAAATATGTGTTAACTAAATCATAGCCTCCGATAAATTTTTCTAAAGATTATTAGAATAGTGAAATACGAGAGGAAGGTCAAGTAAGAATAATGTATCGAAAACCTAACAATTTGAGGTGGCATGAGACAAAACTTCAGCAGTGACAACTAATCAGGTTGGCACTGCTGAAGACATAATACAGGGAATCCTTGAAAGTTATAATTTTCATTAGTAGTAATTAATAATTATCAGGTTAACATTAAAGCCACTCTAATGAATACAATTCATTACAGTCTACTCTGTCCATTGAGAAATTCTAATAAACATCAAAGCAATTAAAACCGATGCCGACTAGGTAAAGAGCCCCAAGATGAAATGTAGACCACTTATTCCTGGTAACATTAATAAGTGGTTGACTTTACCTAACCACACACAAAATAAAAAAAACGAGACTCCACATCATTTCCCCGCGAGACCTCAAATTCCTTCTTCCAGGCCGAGGGAAACAAGTTACGTAGGAGGCCGTGAGCAGGGAACGAGGGACCCCACATTTTAAATTTCTCCCTTGGAACCCCCTGAAAGTAATGAACGTCATGATAAGGATCTTAGCACATTTGTTCTTTTTTATGCTTTAATTGGGATTTTTCCTCCCTGCAGAGGCAACCTAGTTCGAAATTTATTCTCCATCCCGCTTTTCCCCGCGACCGCAATGGATTGATTCCTTACGCATTCCAACAAGGTTAATGCGACTATAAATGAAATATGATTAACCCTAACTCCCCCGCGCCGCTCGGCTGTGAGTATGTATACATGTATGTATGTGCATGCACACACACACACACACACACACATATATATATATATATATATATATATATATATATATATATATATATATATATATATACACACACACACACAAACATTTTTAACGGACTTAACCACTAAACTCTCACAACCGCTCGTCCAATCGGGGGTCCTTTCCTTACACGTTGGAGCGCGCCATTTCGCCCTGGCGTAGGCACGTATCCAGTGTGCGCGGACTCCTCACGAGTTTTTAAGGGGCAGACGGGGCACCTGGAGGGTGAGGAGCGGGAGTGGTGAGGAGGGAAACGAAACGTTCCAACACCCTGGCCCATCCTACGCCGCCCTCACTTCCCTCCCGCCCACCTCCGCGCCCGAGAGAAGCCATTTCAGCCTGGGCCGCGTCCCTCATTAAGGCGCGAAGGGAGGTGTCAGGGGCTGGTTGAGCGGGAGGAAGGGAGCGAGGAAGAGGATGAGAAGACGAAAGGAGGAGACAGAGAACGCGTGGATTGGGAAAAAGCGAAGGAAAGAAAGAAGAGGGTACGCAGGAAGGAAGGGAGAGAGGGGCACTATATAATCCTCAGGGTCATCCATGTGTTAGCCTCGACCCATGCCGAAAAATGAGGCCTTCCTCCCACCCTCTGCGATAGCATAATTTATTAAGTATATGCATGTGTATGGTAGTACAAAAACATTACACGCGCGGTCGGTCACGCCTGCAACATTTAACCCTCCCGCAGTGGTGTAACCCTCGTCCGCCTAATTACGTCGCGGTCGGTCAGATTAACATTTTGGACCATTCGAGAAATGACGCGTTCCATTAATTTTAAGCTTTAACTGGTTCCAGTTAATCTATAAATTTACGTTGCCGAGGTAATCCTTACGCCATTCACAGGTTAACTCGTCTAAACACCTCTTTTCTATTTTCTACGGTGGCATTAATTAGTTATGCGTAAATTAACCTCCCCCCCACACCTATATAATATGGAACTGAATACGTGCACTTTCCTTCACTTTTGGAAATGCGTTAAATTTGATGTTAAATTGACAAAAATATGAACGTGCTTTGGGAGAATTTGAACAAGAATGGTAAAATGTCAAAACGTAGGAACTTTTTGATCATAGAAAAATGCTTTCAGGATGGTGAATTTTCACAGATATCCATACAATTAGCTAAATCGGGCAAAGATTGATTGAAAAAATTACAATCAGAGTTTTTGCATGTGAAAATAAAATTTATAACGTTTCTTTCTCTTGAGATTACATGGAATGATCACATGTTTCCTTCGCCTGTGCAACTGATGAACAAGAAAATATCAATTGAATGTTTTAGCAAATGGTTTTATAATATATAGTTTTTACTGTATTTAATGGTTCACACGTGTGAAAAACTGTTTCAAACTACTACATCACAGATGCATATCTCCTATAAAAGGGTCTGTTTCATGAAGACTGTTTGATGGGGAAAGTAAAAGGAGGAATAGATATCCTGTTTACTATGTTCTTCCTATCAACACTAGATGAGACTTAGATGACACGTCACCTCAAACATCACCTACTAAAATGAACCTTCGAGTTTATTACTACAGCAGTTAATCCATTATGGACTTATCGTTTTTATGATGACATTTAATACACTCAACCCATGGGAGAACGATAGCTCAAAAAGGCTATTAAATCTCTTAATTCATCACAAAATATTTAATGGTAAATATATGTGTATTATAAATAGAAATTAAGTTTAACATTCCAACTATTGCTAAAAATAAGTACATATATCCTAAATATTTGGCACTGAAGCGAATTGATCATGTTATAAACTATCTCGAATATATTTATTCCTTGAAGTCTCCAATATTTGATTTCTAATTTATGAATTTTGCCGAAGGACAAGGAAAACGAAAAAATAATATGTTTTAAACATTTATAAAAAGTAATGAGACACTGCATTGATAAAAACACATGAGATGGCATAATTTAGCAAGATACTTTCAATTAGTTTAGGTAAAGTATAAGAGTATATACAATAAACGACCTAAGTGGAATTTGAGTTACCATTGAAAAAATGAATAACAATTTTTCTCGGAAATTTCATATTAGGTATAAAAATAGGAGCATGGTTAAGAATTTCGAAGAGGAAAAGATTGAAGTTACCCAAACCGTTGCCAGTGAAATCATTTCCACAGAATTTCTTCTGCATTTGAGCAAGATCTGAAATTTTATGCGATACCAGACCCATTCTAACGTTTTTGTCTTCTGAGCTTCGAAACATAACAAGCACTGATAAAAATCATATCTGAAACCCCTCTCCGGCAATTTCAGGAGACAGAAAGATTCAAACATGCCAAGAGTGCAGGATGAGAAAAGCCAAGAGCAAAAACTGTTCTGCAGTAAATAAGTTTACATACGACGCAATCGTAAGAGAGAAAATGCCGACTTCGTAGACAATTGAATGACAAGATTTAGACCCGACAAAAAACCTCCCAAGGTTACTATATCAGGAGGGAAGCTTAAAGGGAGAGAGAAAGGGCCTGAGGGCAACGGAGGAGGGAAGGGGGAACAGAGGAGGGAGGATCGAAGGGGAAGTCAGAAGCGTTGGCTGGGGAGATGAAGGGATTTTGAGGACGGGAGGTCGCCTTCATTCTCCAAGCTGCCCAATTACGGAGTTTATTTCCCAGGGATGACTGCTTTATTTGCAGAGAAGACAGAGGAAGAGGGAGGAGAAAGGGAGGCTTGGGTGCGAGAAAGGCTGGATAGGGGAGAATGAGAAGGAGGCGGTTTAGTGGAGTACGGTGATGGGGTTACGTGCGGGGTGGTAAAAGGGGGGTGAGAGGCACGGGCGCGAAGACGGGTGGGAGAGAAAGACTGAGACGTCAACTTCGACGACTGCTCCCTCTGACCTCCCCACAATCCCTCCCTTCCAACAGCCGACCACCCACACACACCTCCAACACACTTCCCCACCCGCACGTTTACCTACCCCCTCCACCACATACCCCTCTAGGCACTTATTCGACCCCTCACCCCCTCCCTTTCCATCCAACCCCCCCCCCCCAGGAATTTGCCCTCGACTGCCGAGAACCGCGGGGATGGGAAGTTGGGGTTATGAGGATGGAAAACTACCATCTCTTCCACCTTTTGCCTTGCTTCTGATTCGTCGTCCTCCTCCAACTCCGCCGCGTTTTGACCTCTTTCACCCGTCTACTCTTTCTTCCCACCCAACTCGATCTCCTACACCCCCCTCCAACCCAGTCTTCCGGCATCCTCTCCGCCCCTTCGACTCGGGGGGGCCCTTCCACCTGCCTTTTCCATCGTCTTCGCCCCCGACGCCCTTAGAATTCTTCCCAACTAATCCTCCCTTCCTTCTGAGCCCACGTCTTTTTCTCTCTCGGCTCTGCCGGATTTTTCCACCTTTACCACTCCGCGTACTTTATTTCTCTTCGCCAACCGTCTTTTTCCTTGAGGCTCTGACCTATCTCGCAATCATTCGGCTCATCGTCCGCTCTCGTTGCAGATTCTCAACGAGAGAAGGAGATTAGAGGAAATGGCCGCAACTCCCAATGACATTTTACCAGAGGCCGTTTTCGTACACACCTTATTTATCCCTGCCCCTTACTTCTGCTCGTTAGTAAACCGCTCACGCAGGTTAATGAAATTAGAAAACCTAAGTAAACTACTTCATATAAATTATTATGACTTAAGGATATTATTCCTCCATTAGGAAGGATGTTATTCCTCCAAGTGGGATCCCTCACTGGGAAGACACCGTTAGCCTTCCTTTACGAAAGCGTTTACCCGCCATTCGTTCGAATTCCCATCCAGTCCGTCAACGGAGGCACCGATCCCCCATCTCACATTCCACCCGCTTCCTTCACCTACACCCTCTTTCGACCACGTTAGTTTCCATTCCACCTCTGACCTCCCATGCCCATCTTTGCCTTCCTTCCTGACCTTTTCTCTCACCTTCTCTTTGGCCCTGCTCAACCTCCCCTTCCCCCTTGCCCTCCACTCCGTTCCACGCCAATCCTCACCTTACCTATTCCTTCTCACCTATCGCCTCAACTAACTCCTTTTCCGCAGTCTCCTCATATCTCCCTGAACACGCCCTTAGTCCAACCCCGCTCGCCTTCCTGACCTCCTACCGGGAGAAGGGAACACTCCTTTTCATTCTTATCTCCTTCCTCCCCTAAACCTCACTGACCTCCGATGTCCCCTTTTCCTGACCTCACTCTAACTTCCAGCCTCCCCTCTCTCAAACTCTCCTCCCCCCTTCCCGGAATGGTGTGGCGGTTCCCTCATCCCCTTCCCCGTTCTCTAATTCATCTATGACTCTCCACGCCCCCCGCAGACATCTCATTTGCCGCGCCCCCCCCCCCCCGACACTTTCAGTTCCTCCTTTCGCCGTATCTCCGCCTCCACGCTCCCGGTTGCTCTCTCAAATCTCCCTCCAACTTCAACTCTACCCCCGTCCGTCCAGACCTTCTCCGACCTCCCACGGCCTCGCCCCCCTATCTCTCAACTCTTTTCACTTCTGACTCACCTCCCCAGCCGATCCTCCTCCTCTCAAAAAACTCCTCTTTCTCTCTCTCTCCCTCTATTCCTTCCCACGTAACCTCCAGCCGTACACCTGGGCGTCTCTCTTCTCCATTCTCCTAACTTTAAAACCCCCACACTGGCCCAGCCTCGCGAGGAATCCCTTAAGTCTTGGGCTGCGTACCAAGACGGAACAACTTCAACTCCCCGTTTTTCTCCACCCAGCTAGGTTTGCAGGGCTGTTTTTGCCCTGTAGTTTCCGGGGGGAGGCAGTGGGTGGGGAGGGGCCGAAAAGGAGGCTGAGAAGGAAAGGGGGAGGAACAAAATAGGGGTTTGGGGATGGAGGGAGGCTCGAGGTGGCGCGTGGCGGGGAAGGATGGGGGAATAGGAGGGTGAGGAGAAGGCTAAGTGGGATGAGCGTGGCTGTGTTTGCCCAAGAAGAAGTGAGGAAGGAAATGCAGGAATGGAGGGGAGAGGGGTGAGAGGAGGTGGAGGGATTTATTCGGACGGTATGGAGTCTGGGCGGGGGAGGGTGGGGTGGATAGGGAGGAGAAGTCATGGGATGGGAAGGGCGGAATGGGTTCGAAGAGCTCCGGAGACTCATAAGACAAAAGAAGATCAGAATAAGTGATTCGAAGCATCGCACATCCCGGTGCGGAATTTGTGTGTGCCTTGGGAAGGCAGCATTTATAATATCCTGAGAACAATTCGTCCGCGCCCCACGTTCACCGACGCCGTTTGAGTTTCATTTTTTCCCCTCTTTTGTTCTTCTTCGGCGGCAAATGAATCCCGTAGAGCAGCAATGCGAGGCTGCTTGAATTTATGGAGGCGTCCGAAACTTGTTACGCCGCTCTGGGGGCTGATGCCGCCCTCTTGTACGGAACCGCTTTCAAATCAAGAATGGAGCACCGCGCCGGAAAATGTTATTCCAAATATGACATGCGCGGCAGGGGTCTTCGCGTGAAATAATTTCCGCATGAGCATACCTCGGCGAACAAAGGCTCTCACCACCAGAAGAGGAATCGAACCAATGAATCATCGATATGGATACCGTCGGAAGTGCATGTGCATTTCATTAAAGCATGAAAATGCTGTTTCGGGAAAAATTTGCCCAGTAAAAGGCGGAACGTTCACGAAAAATATCTCCCAACGCAGGGGATTTCATTTCCAAATTTTCAAAGGAAGAGAGGAGAAAAATGCACTAAGGAAGTTGGGGTCGGAGTCGTGGTCGGGGTCGTGGCGAGGAGGATGGGGGTCGGGGGAGGAGAATTTCATTTAAAACCTACCCGGTAGTTTATCCGACGACGAAGAGACATGACATCATTCCGAATGCATGCAAACACTTCGTACATTGAGCAAGTGGGGGGAGAGAGTGGAGGAGAACTCATCAAAAGAAACGTGTGCCGCTCGTCGCGTCACCTGTGAAGGCGGAGAGAGCAACTGGGAGCATTAAAATTAGGCCGAAAGACTGTCTAGCACGACCCTGGTACTTCGTCGCTTCACGTCGGAGGGTTTTTCCTTCCCAAATTCCACTCCTCCTTCCCTCCACGCTTCCACGTCGACCTACGGCCCACCTCATCCCTTTCCCCTAACCTCGCCATCGCCCCTTTCGCCACGTTCTCTCGCTTTCACAGCCCCGCTCATTCCCGAACATCCACCTCATTGGTATCTAATCTTCCATCCTACCACTCCGTTCCGCCAGACTGTTCTCTAACCTCGCGCTTGCCCCCTTCATCCCTCGCTCTCGAGGATGCCTTTGAAGAAAGAGGCGGGTGATTCGCTTTTTGCAGTCATTAAATAAACATCAGAGAGCGTCTCACGACGTTACATTATGCTTTCAAATCTATAACCCGGCTTTATATTTCGAAACCTTATAACCCTACCCCTATCACCCACACAAACACATACATTGTATTACAGTGCGTGTCATTTCTTATTCCTTCAAGCCACGTTGCGTAAACAAGGTATGGGTCGCATATTTGAAAGGAGAAATCTGTCTGAGGAGGAAAAAAGGCCGCGGAAAATATTACTATCAATTATTACGTGAGACAGAGAATATAATTCACATGTTACCCACTTCACCTTTTGTGAAATTATTAAGTATTGAAGGATTCAATTCCCCAAAATAGAACGTCTTCAATCTGTTTCACATGGACATAGAAGGTAGCAAAAGAAAAGATTTTTTTTTAACCTCAAGGTAAAATATCTTTCATAATTTAATAGACAAGCAATTTGAAAATCTTACTCTACATGAACCATCAAAGAATATTAATTTACCAGCAATGCTCTTCGTTTTTTTTTGCACCAACGGATATTATAAACAATCCGTGAAAACTATTGAACATTAATTTTCATTAAAGATTTTGCCTATCTGTACCTATTGATAATACCTGCTTGATCATAAGTTTTCCTCCAAGATTATCCAGTAGAAAAGTAGTCGTAATTATTTATACTGATAACTTCAAGTAACTTCAGGGCAATGATTCAAGATTTTTGATGATCTCTAGAGAAAATCCGCTGAATCTACAAAAAAAATGTTACCAACAGAATTTAAATGAGATTGCTGGACTAGTGAGTTTATCTACCTAAGAGACAATCCCTGACCAGACCAGTTAGTTTGTTTGAGCCAGGTAAAATAAGAAAGAGACCCATACTGGTGTAATGTAAATTCTTATTTTTTAAAAATATATTTAATCACTTTTATTGTTTAAGGCATAAAAATGTACCATTAAAAAACAAGCTTAGGCACTTAGAATAATGCCTAATACAAATGCCTTGGTGTCATCAGACAATAACTTACACAGAGTTCATAATTCTTCACAGCTCATCCACATCTACAAAATTCCCTGCCAGTTGTATTGGCATGCGATGGAAGGAGGGTGGTAAATCACCAGCTATTAATACACAGACATCAGAGTTCATAGATGCACTTGAATGTTAGGTTCTGGGTAATATTAAAAAATACTTGTTTACATACGCGCATACATGCCTGTATAATTACATCATGCAATACTTGAACTTAATCATGGAATGCTTTTCTTCAGTAAATACATTTGGGTGTTAAGGTTCAATTGTTTTATGATTGTGTAATTTGCGTGTGAAGAACGAATATTCGAAATTTTCGGTGACGTTGTCCAACTATTTTATATTTTCTCGATTGCCAACTATGCCAGTATAATTTGATTTCATAATAATTCCCTTGGTGTTGCAAGAAAACCCAGGTATCCCGTTCCATTTGAAAAGTCTTAAGTCTTCCCTGAGCTCTTCGGAAATCAACAAGCTTCCGAACTAATCCTCCAGCAGTTATCCACGCTTACTACTAATTTTTCGTAGAAAGTTTTCACAAATCTGGCTAATTTTCTCTGAGCCTTTTCCGATTCTTGAATTAGCGTTTTTCTTCAATGATCCTACTCCCCGTTTCATTATTCCGAGATAAAATAGGAGAGGTAGATAACGTCACTGACAGATTCAAGTATTTGTTCTTCCCTCGTACAATAAGTAACCATATCAAAATCGAATCATAACACCCGAATATGCAAAAAGATAAGTAAGTCTAATTGTTTCATGTTTTACTTATTTTCAGAGATTAAGCATCTCGGAATAGGGAAAGTATTTGACATGTTCTGGAATTCTTAGTTACATTCAATATAAAATTTTCTGGCGTAACCTGGTGAAAAATCTTCATTTTGACGTTTTCTTTTAATTAAACCACTTTGCTTTTCTACATAATTTTTTTTATTCTCACGACCCAGGTTCCGTTATAGTATAACATCATCTAGTTTGATGATGTTATACTATAACGAAATCTGGGTCGTGAGAATAAAAATTTTATGTGGAAGAGCTAAGTGGTTTAATTTTTAAAAAAACATCAATATATTTTGTTATGTAGACCTTGTATTTCTTTCCTTTTATTCTAAAACTTCATACGATATACTTACTAATACCAAATTCTAACCCTCGTTTCTCTCACTAGTCTAATATCTAGTCCAATTTACGAGAATGTATCCTGCAAATCTTTGTAAATCACTGCGTCGTCTGCAAATCATCAAAGGCTTTTGCTAACGTGGGAACATAGGTCGTTAATGTTTATACGAGAAAGTAGGTTCCCAATAACCCTTCCCCGTGCCACTCGTGAAAGCGAAACCGCTTCTAATTTGTTCAACACACCGAAAAATGATTTTGTTAACAGTTAGATAGGAAGTGTCCAATCCTTTAAATTTATTTTTATTACCATAATATGTTACTTTGTATGTCCGTTTCTCGTAAGAACTTCACCGAAAGATTCAATTTAAATCTAACAATACATAATCAACTTGTGAGTTCCTTTCCCAAGGTTTGTGTACATTATCAATAAAAAGACTCAATTGTGTATAGCATGATCAGCTTTTCTAACCTGTTGAAGAAGGTTAAATACTTCGTGACTGGAAGTTGACTCAGAAGACGACTCACAGCCTCCTGCTGGTTACGGTAGAGAATATATTTGTGCTGCCGAGAAAAGCCAATACACAAGAATTGCTCATAATGATGAGAATTTACAGGACAGATAGGCGCCAAAGAATTCGAGTTGTAATGACTACTGTCTTCCTATCTCCCCCTTTGAGAAGGGGTTTTAAGTGAGTCAATTTCCAGACACGAAGTATGTAGTAACTGGTTTATAGTAAATCCTTTTCAAATAAGCTGCGATTATTGGAGCTTCCTCCTGAATTCTGGGGAATATTAATACTGGACCTAGATATTTGTTTATTTTATATTTCCAGCATGAAACAAATTCTAAGAAGGGGGATGGGTCTGATAAATTAAGTGAAAATGGAGTCCTTAAACTCGTAAAAACATGCAAAGCATCTTACTCACCAGTTAAAATATTGAAGGGAAAAGGCTCATGGTTCCCTTTCACCGGTCCACGAGCCAGCTTTCTGGGTACAAAACGCATTTCAAGTTTTCACGAGTGCACTACTTTCAGGTCTGAACTTCGGCTTAAGATATCAGATCCACCCGGTACTTTTGAAGAATACATTTATCTGCTGAAGTGTGCATTGACATGTTTTGCTTTGTTTGTCATATAGTTGCATTCCATTTTACGGATGGTGTCCTGACGCCCCCTTATCACGCCTTTGCGGCGGCTTGTGAGGTATTGCGTATGTGTAGATCATGTTCCATGTTGACATTATAACAATGAAGAATGCACTATAATCAAAGTAACTGAAAGGTCAAAGTTACCTCAGTTTTCTATGCATTTCAATGGAGATTCACTTATTCTACACTTAAATTCTCCGATGTGTTTTAAATAAACCGTGTAGTTGGACATTATGGAATAAAGAATTTCTTAACCAATAATTTTCTCACAAAACGCAACGTATTTACAAAACTATAACTTGTGAATATCGTAGATATTTCATCTTAAAGGGTATATGTTGACATATATTTCTTACACCTTTCAAAAATTAAATAAAATTGATCTTATCATCAATTCCCTTACTGATGACAAAATTCCGTGACTATACGGACAAACTAAATTCTTTGTTCTACAAGATCGTCAACCTGAATATAGTTTAGCGTCAATAAATAAATGTGATAACGCCATATGGTTCGCTATATATACATCTATTTATTTGCTAAGAAGCAAAATATCATGGAAAAGAAAAAAAAATATTTACAAAGGTATAATACGTCAATTTTCAAAATGAATATCAGCTCAAAAAACATTTGATCGTGCCCAGGCTTAAACTCCATATTTTAAAAATGAGCAAACTTTAAGGATAAGGTAAAAAAACAAATCACAAAACTTGACCGAGTGCTCAATTTAGCGTGTCTCTCTCGGCCCGAGAACTGATAGGTTTGAGCGCGGGTTTTTGATAGTTTTTTAAAAATTCATTGAATATATCATACAAATCCAATAAGTTATAGCGAGAAAACGAGATAGTTAAGGCTTTCGGAAATAGCTTCCTTCACAGCTCAGTTTTCATTTTAACAACTGTCTCTCTTGAATGCATTAAGGTCCATTCAGGATCCACTTTTACCCACACATTACGAGTTATAAAGAAATTATCCGGTAGGAAATTCGTCATGTACATTCTTAGCTAATAAATAGTCCGCGCTCTGAGGAATACGCCAAAAACACGCATTGTCCTCGGTTAACTTTCTCTGTTACCAACCGCTTTTGTCGCGCGTAGTATAACGCATGAGTCGGATTCTGTTTCCGTGTTTGCGGTTTCAATGATTTGCCGAGTATCAGCGGCCGCTAGATGAAAGCGCCCACCAGAGCCAGATGCGTACAGAATACGATCTATCTAAATCAACCTCTTGGTGCATACGATTTATGAAGTGTAAATTTCGGAACAAGTTCCGGGGGCCTATTTTGTCCCGGACCCATAAATATTGTCTCAATCCCATACTGTTCTCTTTCTCCGTCTATACCACCGCCTGCCTTCACCCAATGGAAAGCGCCACCTTTATTAGCGGCCAAATCCACCAGCTCTCTCCCTCCTCTGACACCTTCCCTCTCCTCACGCCGAGACCCTTCTCAAAGTCCTGCGGATAGGGAGGAGGGCTCCTCACCCACCCTCTTATATCCTTTACCCCACACACGCTTTCTTCCCTGTTTCCCTCACTCCATCTACAACCCTGGCAGATCCTCGCAATTTCCCGCTTTCTCTCTCTCTCACTCTCTCTTCCTCTTCCCTACATCTACACCCTTTTCCTTTGTAAACGTATTCAGGAAGCAGAAGTCTTCATTTCAAATTCCTCGAATAGAACGAGAGACACATCGTATAGCGATTCGATTGGAAAATATTCGCTTCATAAGCACGTACTGCATGCCCTAAATGAACTTTTATTGCAGCTCCAAGATCGCCTCGAATTTTTTTTCTTAATTTCCGTTGATTCATTTTAGCTCTAATAGAATATAAAAATTCTGTCCTGGAACGAAATAATGGCCTCACGATTTTAAAACATATTGATTGAGAAGGAAATAGCCCACGCGCAGCTTTCGCAGAACGTAGAGAGATTTGGTAATACTGTCAGAAATAAATTGGTTTGTCATATTCTTCATGCAAGTATTACGGCATGGAAAACTATTGTTTGGCTGTACGCAATCTCTAAAGATTACTCTAATACAGTGATCGTTGCCAGCATTATTACCGCCAGCACAAAAGGGCGGTTGAATTATGGAGATGAAAATATGGTTCTGTACGAGAAACCTGGACAACCGTATTCACATTTTGGAGTTGAAGCTTAACCGTGTCTCGAAGCTTAAAAAAAATCTATTCCAATTATTCTTTTCACTTCTTCCTTTATTTCACCCTTTCTACCTTCCAATAAGCAATTTTTTTTACTTGTTCCAATCTCTCTCAATTTTCATTTTATCGCGTTTTTATCCATCCCTTCGTACTGAAACTTCTGCCGACAATTCCTTATTACTTCACAATTTTCCCAGTAAATCACCGTTGTTAAATCTTTCGTCTCGGGACCACAAGCATCCCTAACAATAGTATGTAATCTGAGGTCGTCAATCTGGCAACCTAGGAAATTATCATTTCCAGGGCCATTTGTTTTAAACATTAGTGAGTAAAATGCATTCATTGCACCAGCGAATACGAACAATGTTGCTTAAACTAATATAGAAACAAAACTATATGGATCGATTAGTGCCGGAGAAAATGAGGATAGATCAAGGGAAATTGTGTCATCTGTCTCACACTCGCAAAGAGGTGATCACGACAAAGGATATCTCTGATCCAGCATAAAACGTCTGCACCATAATTAGTCCCGCTAATGCGTGCGACAGAAAACCACTTTTCATCAAAGCATCTCCTATCTTCCTCCTTTCTCCTTTTGCCCCAAGAAACACTTCCCATCCATTTTCCAGGATACACTCATTTTTTCAGCAATTCCTCCGTCATATCCATTCCCCTTTCCACCTTTGTTCCCTCGAGTATCTGACGGGACTCACTCTGAACAGTCAGAAGTCAAAGGAGGACAGAAAACAATGACAATGATGAGTGTACTCTGCAAATACACCAACGGACGTGGTTTTCTGCCATCTCTTTTGTAGCCGATTTTACTTGCGATGACTTATTCACAAAAATCAATTCCACAATGCTATTCATTTTTTCCAATGGAGACGACAATAATCGATTGGCCAAGTAAATTTTTTTATTGTTTTTCCCTAGCGTTTTTGATGCGTCAGATTCATAAACAGAAAACCTCCGTGCACCTTTTTTTTATTTTAATTTGCAGTTTCTTCGCGAAATGACCAAATGAGACGTTTTAAGTTGACATCCCATCGTTTGGTAAATTGGTACCAGGATTTCTTCAAATTAAAAACCGCGAGCTGAAATTATTCCATTCTACTTTGTTCAAATGCCGGTGCCGAGGAAAAATCGTGGAGAAATGCTATAAGCCCTTTGATTTTCAAACTGATTATTTCACTTTCCAATTCACAGAAGTTTGAGGGATCATATAAATCAATAGCCACCATAAAAAAATCAATACAATAGCTCTAAATGTTATGCTCATGATCATGCTCGCCATTACAAAAAACCTAATCGACGGAATGACATCTCGAAGATGTTTTTATTACTGCAAAAACTACTTTGAAACTTCAGACAAAAATACCATTTCCAATTAAAAGCATTTCACTTAACCCCCATCAGACTTTTATGCTTCTTCAAGCTACTGATAAGACAATGATACCAATATAACTAGTTTTTGGCACTATATTTGCCACTGAGGATCATTAATCTTCATTAAACTTGACAGAATACTCCTGATTTTGGCAATGCAAACAAATCTTATACATTTAAATCGATTATTAACTTAGGTATAACATCACTCAGGCGATTTTTTCACCTTAAAATCAATTAATTAAAGAGATTTTTCTGCACTATCCATAATGCCAAAAACTAATTTTTTTTTTAATTTTAAAACTATTAATAGAATGTTTAGGGAGCATGTTGTAGACTCCGGCCGGGGCTAATAGATAAGCTTGTTTTGGAAAACGTTGAATCGAAGAAAACTCATCCATTGGGCTCATTCTTTTTTAAATCTCTGATGATTTTAAGTTTTTCAATCAGCAACGATTACAGAAGCATTCCCTTCAGGAAAATAATATATATATTATTAACCCTTTGTTGGGTACAGCTCCTTTCTGAAAGAAAAGCGAGCCCAAGTTCGCTCGAACGGAAAATCGCAGCATCAATTGCACGGGCAACACTTGACACAATATCCCATTTGGTACGAAAAATAAAAGAGACACCCCATGGTATTTTTCATTTTTTTCAAACTTCGTATTTATCTCCTACACCCGTTACCAGCACTCAATCCGTTCCTCCCATTCCCCCCCCTCTCTCTCTCTCCCTCTCTTCGTTTTTGGTAGGTTAAATTGATCGTCGCCGGCGAGGACGACTTTACATGGATTAGGGTGAGGAGGATCGTCTCCCAGTCCGTGAACACCTGAGTTCTCGGCACATGAATTAAACTAGTATTTTGACGTCAGCTTTAATCACCTATCTTTAAGCACTCGACCCATTACCTCACATTTACGCGTTTCATGTGATAAGACCAATTAATTTATTCCAATTTTATCAGGAGACAAAATAAGGCACTTATCTTAATTAAACTGGATGCTATCTCGGCGATTAATGATACTTTTAATTCATCCCTCCTGTCACAAACTTTAGTATCCACCCTAATATCTGTAGTAATTGAACGGTCAATTATAAACGTCAAGAAAACCAATCAAGTCGAAAATACGGTAAGCAGTCACACCCAATAACCTATTGACATGAATTTCACTGATGCTTACCACCGTTAGAGTATTGAAGCTGATCAGAGTTCCTGCTATTCTTGAACGCAGATGCGTAACCGTTTATCATTACTCATAAATCAATACGGCGAAAACTACCTATGATAAAAATAACCAAACATTACAATTCACAAACTTTTATTAATTTGTACTGCATTTATTCAATGATATGGTTTTTATATTATGTCATAGTCAATGCTCAAAGTGTAAAAGGAAATAAATAATTTTACTTTTATCAAAATTAAGAAATAATGTCAGGTCATTATTAAGCTTCATGCCTAAGAATGTCAAAAAATAACATAACCACGGTTCCGAAGCCTGAGAGATTCCACAGTTTGTTCATGAATAAATTTATGCTGATATTATTGTGAATACCATATTATTATAGCGAATTTATTCTTTTTCCAGGGGTTTCCGGATCGTAATTATTCTGATTGAAAACAGTTTCCCCGATAGCGATGATGTTGAAATTGCTCTCCCACTTTACTTTCTAATCACCAACTCATTCCAATTAAAAAACGCACACGAATGTTATTATTCCATTATTGGTAACTCAATGCTATTTTGTTTCTTTTTGTGTGGTTATTCAAAATTCTATGACACTCTTTTCAAAATTCTATGACCTTGATCAACCGATCTACTGATTGTTGATTAATCCTTAAGCCACTGTTACAATTAATATGTACCCTTCTGCCCTCAGCTTAGTATTAAGACCGACTTACCAGTGGCTTCTTTCAGTACTGAATTTGGTTGACTTAAAATCGAATTGTTAAAAAGGAAGAATTGTATTCAATAATTGAGTTAAAATCAATTTTCAGCATTGAAAAGAGAAATAAGTACGATATGTACTTTCTATCTGATCTTGAATTTTAATCATAGATGAGCAGGGGTTCTTCAAGAGACTACCGATTGAGGCACTGGAACGCACATTATTTTAATTGAATGCCAGTTTTGAGTGATCTGTCGGTAAAAATGTACTCTAAGAAAAAAAACTGCATTAAGATTTATAAATTTCACAAAAAGACTGCAATTAAAGTTTGGGATAGATGATGTTAAAGGATTCAATGTAGAGTTAGCATCAATTTCTCATAGAGTATTGAACCTCCAGGTTTTAGCCTTGATATCCAAAACTGAAATAAGCATCAAGTAAAACTGCTTTTAAAGCCATCGTATTACAGAATTTTAACTGAATGATCATAAATTAAGTCGTGATTAATATTTTTTTTTTCCAAATTTTCATCCGTATCATAAGTACCCCTCACAAAAGTATCAAATAATCTAATTAAATTACGGGTGTTGTTCCGCACTTGAATTTGCCAGTTTGTCTTCACATGTCCAAAATGACAAGCCACAGATATTGTAACCAACTATGCGCATGCTCAGAAGTTCTGAACCAGAACGTCACTGCAGCTGAGTGAGCCAGCTGCACAAAAATCAAAACCTAATTATTTCGCTCAACATGTGATCTAACTGGCTCTGCAGCAAAAAGTATCCAATTAACTGCTAGATCAGCGACACTCTAATCCAATAATCACCAAAATAAATGGTCAAGTAAGCACATCACTAGCATTTATTCAGCACAATTATTCGAAACAAACTGACTAGACATTGAAATCGAATTTACCAGATTTTTCACGCTGAAATGTTAAAGCGCTCATTTAAATAAAAGAATAGAAAAAATTGAGAATGGAAACCAAAATATATTCCATCAGTATAATAGTAGACAGCGGGAATATATAAAAACGGGAAAAGCCATCTAATGGTCCATTAAAACAAGGAATTAGCACAAAATAAATTATTTTTAAATCCGTCGCTAACGGATCCGAGGATTTGGAGTTGGACGGAAATGACAGACACAGTTTCCTGTAATAACAATTAAACATTTCAACGCCAATACAATGTGCTAATGGGACGCAGATGGAATGTAGGTACCATTTTTCTAGAAAAACACCCCAATGGGGGCTAAATATGCCCGAAAATTAATTAATTCGAACCTCATAAAAGGGAACTGCCCGGAGCGATAAAATTTATCCCTACTCTCAGCCTGCAAGGGTTTCTTTTCTCTCCTTCATCTTACCTCTCTCCATCACGTCCCTATCCCTCTCTCTCTCACTGTCAACCTTCTTTCAAACTTTCACATTGTTCTTTCTATCTCGCCTCGCCCCCCTTTCTTTTCCGAAACTATGTGCCTTTGTACCCCCTCCTCTGCTCAGCCTAAACCCCCACAGTGCTTCTCACCCCAACCGGTTTATTCCCCTACCTCCTCCCCCGAACTCTCATCCAATCACCTACTTCCTCACCGTCCTCCCTCCCACCGCATCTTACCCTTCCGCCCTCTCTTGCCGCACACACCCACTCCTTCCTTCCTCCTCCACCTCTTTCATACTCTGCCCCAAATCGGCCTTCCCCCTCCCCGCTCCGCGTTCGCTGTCTCGGCACAGCCAACTTCTCTCTCCCTCTCTTCCACCCGCCTCACTCCATCCACCATTACCGCCACAGCCCAGGCTACCATCTAATCCGAGGAGATCTGGAAATTTTCCTTGCCCACACCCACACACAATGTCTGCACCCTCGTTACTTTCATTATTCAAACGTCTTCGCGCAACACCCTCTCGGTCTCTACCTCCTGTCCCTCCCTCCACAACCATTACCCCCACCCCCGCGTCACCCGTGTCCCGAGGCCAGGCTCGCTTCATCCTGCTACGACCCCATAGCGAACACACTCCACACCCCTCCCCCCCCTCCCCACATCATCGTGTTTCCTCCATTTCACCGTCGTCCGCCCATGCTCATTCGTCCACGCTGCTCCAACCCCGCACTTCACTTTACCCGTCTCGACTCTGCCTCGGGAGAGAGTTCCTTCCTTCTCCATTCTTCCTTCTTTCAGCGCTCGCGCCTGTTCCGCGGTGGAAGTACGTTATGTTCACTCCAGCGTAAGAGATGATATCTCGGAAAGGGTTACAAGGACAATTTTCTACGAATCTGTAAGTTCCTCCGGGTTCATTATTTTTCTAGATATCACCGTTGAGCCGTCCGACCTACTAATTCCAGGGCAGAGATCAAATGGGCTTGGTTAGATCATTGGTAATTTGCATCTTGCACTCGTGCATGGCATGGTGTCAAAATTCCGATCTCTAAGGAGGGTATCTCTTTTTTTCCTTCGAATGCGCTATTTGCGTCAATAAGGGTGACTGAGTAATTAGGGCTTGCTTGCAACTGAGTGAGGAACGACAGAAATGAGGCATCTCCACCACTCTACTAGAAAATCATTTTTCCCTTTCAGATATTTTCGGAAATCACGATCTATTTGTCACAAAACATCGCAATGTTATCTTCGAATAGTCACTGAAATTCACCGTTTATGATCTAGAATTGAATAAAATTCTCATTCACCAAACTAATTCTTCGATGCAGATGCTATTGGTTAATTGTTTCATCAAGTCTTGAACTCGGAAGCAATTCTGAGAACTCGACGATCCTAGTTCCTTTGTGACAGGTTACCATAGGTTCCCCAGCACTTTTCAAAGAAAGTTCTGTGTAACACCGAACCTCACCAAACATAAACGCATCCGCTCCTAAATTCAATTCTCCGGAGGTGTGAACGAAAACAGCTCCTTTGAGAGTAGTTGGAGTGACGCGAGTTCGTCACCGGCCGAGGGAGAAGAGCCCTTCGTCGTTGTTCCCCTCTTCCGTTGAACTCACTTGGATACGAGGGGAGAGCGGGAGGGGAAGATAGGACCCTGGTAACCAAGGGCACCGCACTCCCACTTTGCCCACAACCGCGAGAAAAGTTTCCCCTTCCCTGTCGTCTCTTCTTCTCATCACTCCACCCTCATAATTTCCTATCCAGCACCTAATCCCTAATCCTCACCCAACAGCCTACAACTCCTCCCTTCTATTACTCTCCCGTCCAGTCTCCCTCACACCACCCATATCGGCTTATTATTCTCCATTCTCGTTCCCCTCTCCATTATTCTGCGTCCTCCCATTCCCCATCGCACTCTCACATCATCAGTCCCCCGACCCATTCTCCTCTCCTTCCCGTCTACTTAAACATCCCGCAACCTCTCAGGACCAACTACTCCACACTGTCTCCCCTTCTTCCCCGCTCACAAACCCCTGCACCCCTCCGCCCAACGCTCCTTGGCTCTATCAATTTCCCGGCATTTTTCCTTTATGTACATCCTCCATTCCCAGCCATTACCTCTCGTCCTTTCCCTCACTTCCCCTCTCCTTCCGACCTCTCTTCTCCGAGGAGACTTTCCTCCCTTTTATGGGGTCCCCCGTGAAGGGAGCTGCTTCAAAATTTAATATATCAAAAGGGCCTGTTGGGGAGAATATATTTGCATTGCCAAGAGATCGTCGCCGCTTATGCCGAAAGGATAAGCTTAATCTTTGTACCGCGAGCTCTTTCTCAACGCCGAAGCTTCCTCTTCTCCTCTTCGCCATACCTATCTACCTCCTCTCACTCTCTCCTCCCATCCACTTTCCACCCACATATCCTCCCCTCCCGCTATTTACCGTCCCATCCCACTCCCAACCTTTCTTTTTCCCCGCAGTTTTGAGAAATGGATCGCCTTAACCCCACTCTCTCTCCTTAATGTCCATGCCAACCTTGTCTCAATCCTACTCGGGCCAATGAGAGGCGACTGGGTGGCGGGGCGGTGGAAGCGATGACGCTACCATAACGCGTCGCGACCCTGAATGGAATCTCCGCGATGATGGTTCTACATTTTACCGCCCAAAAATAGCAGGGTCCTTTTACCTGTTTCTCTCTGTCTCTCGGATGGAATTCGCTGGCCATCGGAGGGCGTGTTGGGAGCGAGCGAACGAAAATTTCTCGTGGTACACTACACAACACGCGAGGATGAGGGAAACCATGAGGAAAAACGTTTCTCCCGTCTTTATTTTTTGGCTCTCATCCGAGCCACCGAAATTAAAACTCAATTATGCAAATGCAGGATAAATGCTTCATGTGAACACTTTACCGCGTCAATTAGCGAAATGCAGATAATTTAAAAGAGACCAAATGAAAAATTCGTAATTTTAAAGGCCTTACAAATTCAAAAGGTTCAAAAGCAATTATATCCGCAGCAACTCCGCACGGTCCAACAATCATGCTTTGTTTCACTTAAGCTTCGACAACGCTCTTTGAAAAGGTTAAAGGGAAAATGAGTCTAAATTAGCCTTTAATGAGCGAAGGACATGTCATAAACTGAATATCGACTGGTAGGTGTTTTTGTCCTTTTTAAGGTGCTACAACGGCTTTCAAATTGTAGCCAAAGCTCACCCTTAAGACATTCAATGTGTAAAATCCACATTTGAAACTGATTAAGAACCCATGGCTTTCAGTCTATCCGGCGTGTGTGCTTACCTCAGAAATATCCTGCCCTGAACAGTATCGAATCCAATTACCACAATTATGCTTACGAGAATACATCCATATTATCTTCAATCTATTTATCCACCATCCCCAGTAATTAACTCGAAGGTTATTTTAGATAATGTTGATTTATAATCATCACCGATTTATATTTATGTATACGCACAATTCATCATCCACCACTGTGGATGTCCTCACGTTCAACCCGAAGACACTCGAACAAATCTCACAATCATAGAAATAAACTCCTCTCAAAGGATCCCTGGATATTGCACGAGTAGGATATGTTAGTTACTTCGATTTCAGATTTCATTTAACCCAGAATCATTGGAGTGAGGCAAATATGTTACACCCTCAATTGATTGGCACGAATTTAATCCGTGAAATTATCTTTTAATGTTTAAGTAATTATTCATTTTACTTGCTAATAAATATTGGGTTAAACGCTTGACGGAGAGAACTTTCAGTAGCTTTTGAATTTTCGGCACTCTTCCCAAATGTTTGGCAGGGGAAAAATGCTTTAGTCCAATCGTGAAAATAACCCTTTAGTTCCGAATACATTTTCCTTTCTCATCGAATACTGAATGTGAAAATTAAAATAATTCTAAAGATTAAAAAAAAACGTTAAGCCAGGCATGAAGAAGAGAGTGAAATCCCAAAGGTCTTTGATAAATTCTAATTACATTGATTAATAAGTGGAATAATCAATCCCTTAGGCATGTCAATACATGGGGTAATATTGCAACGTAAACGGTACGGATAAAAATACCACAGGAAGACGTAACACCTATATCGTGTTTGAAACAGGAAACCCTCAACTAGATCATCAGCACACTGCTGAGCCGATAAAGTTATGATAATACAAATATTTCGTTTACATTCAGAAAATCATCAGTCGTATCCCAGCACGCAGTAAAGTGCAATGAATATTTAGCTTACTCAGCCTTCAATTTCTTCGATTCATAGTAACAGCCTAGGATAACTCTTTTGTAAAACTGAGTGGCATAATAGAGTTAATAATTTATTCAAATGAATATGCCCTTACACGTAGAATAAATAAAAAAAGTATACGCAGTAAAACCTGCCCGGCAGCAATGTCCGACTACAATATTCATTCCCTTACGAAGGTGAAAAATGAACTGTATCACAGCAACATTTCCCATATCCTTTTTAAATATCTTACAGCCACAATACCTACTCCTGATATGGTTACCTTCAAATTTGAAAGAACACACTCGGAAGTTCTTCTGCATGCCTACACGCGCTGCAGGCAACACAAAAGCAGAAATTCAATTAAATTTTTGTGAAGCTAGGGACCCATCACGCGGAGGAAGGTGAAAAAATGCCCTTCACGCCGAAAACTGCGGCGATCGCAGGCAATTTCACACCTTACGGTGAAAAAAGACTGGATGAAGGGGGAGAGAGAGAGAGAAAAAGAAAACAAATTGATGTCCTCGACGTTCAGCGGAGAGAACACTGTACAGAAGATCCCCTTGGAACGAGGACGCCCATACCACATGGCGGAAGGGGAATAAAGGCTGAGAGGGGGGCGGGGTGGAGAGTGAAGAAGAGAGCGATGCGGCTGCAGGACCGCCATTGCCGTTGTACCATCGGCAATGCCACTGCTCGGGTCAAGGTGCAGGAAGAGACGCGTCCGAAGAGGGAAGGGGGCGAAGGGTGCGCAGCACTTTTCTTTCGCAGGACTACGGCCGGGAGAACGGGAGTGTGGGTGGGGTATGAGGAGGGGCTCGGAAGGGGTTCGCGCCACCAATGGGAAGGAGAAGGTAGGTAGGGCTAGGAGGAAGGGGAATGTGGATGAAAGGGATGGACAGGGCACTTTAAATCCCTTACCCTCCCCCATCCACCCACCTCTGCTCTCACCCCAGCCCCGTCCTTCCTCCGGGCCGGTTCAGAAAGGGGACGTGGGGGTTGGGAGTTGAGGGGGTGGACGCAGGGATCTTCGGATGACGCGAAAGAAAGGATTATATGGGAGCACGGCGGAAGAAAGGGGAAATTCAATAAAGATGTGAGGGGGGGAGGGGAGGGAGTGGTCTCTTTCAGAAGAAGTGTGGCGATATGGGTTTGTGTGAAGGTTGTGGGACGGGGGGGGGGAGTGGCAGATATGGGAGACTTCGCGGAAGAGGGGGGGAAGGAGATAAGAAAGGAAGTAAGTGCGAGAGAGGATATGACAGGAGGAGGATAAAGGGAGATCGGGAATAAAGCTGGAAAGATGAAAAGGGGATGGGGCAGTTGAAGGAAACGGGTGAGGAGAGAGAGAGAGGTCTGGGAGGATTTCCGTAGAAGGAGAAGGCGTTGAGAGGGAGTGAGGAGGGATTAGCGTAAAAGGGGTAAAGGAATCAGGTAAAAGGATTGGAGCAAAGAGTTAGGAGGGTGATGAGGACGGGGAAGATTATGGGAAAAGTGAAGATGCGATATAAGAGTGGGCGGGCCGGTTGTTGAGTGGTCGGGAAAGGGAGGAGTGAAAGCGAGGGTAAGGGGGGACGGAAAGGGGGGACGAACAGACAGACATACGACTTTATCCGGAAGGAATTGAAACCATCGGATCCCATCTTATGTCCAATCCTCGAGGAAGAAGGTAGGAGAGACGGTTTAGAGGCGCGAGAGAAGGGTTAGAAGTATGGGAGGGGTTTGGGTCGAAACGAGTAGAACAGGGGAAGAGGTTTGAAAAGTATGTGCAGGAGAGGCAGGCGTGGAGAGAGTGGAAAGGGGGCAGTTACCTCTCTCGAGATGAGGTGATCGCCTTTGCCCTTTCCACGAAAGGAAAGAGTCGGCATGAAGGGCGCGTGACGCCATCAGGGAGATTTCGTCCGCTGGCGATCTTGGCGCGATAGCACAGGTGGAATCCGAGGGATAAACTCGAGTCATCATCTTCATAAAAATTACTTATTTCCTGATGAAGAAGAAAGTTTCCTTCAAACCTAACCCTATCTCGGTCTAAGACAGTGTTTATCGCCATCTCGTGAGGGCATGAGATGAAAAGGAAAAGGGAATGGAGCTGGTCTGGATTTAAAGTGGGTGCAGTCTGGAGGAAAAAGTCTCATTCGAGCGAAATTGCCAAAATTTACCTTTCGTCCGCTTATTCCTCACACCTATACATGGTACACTCCAGTAAAATTGGAATTTTTATCGTATGAAATTCACACCACCCTTAGACACCTTCTTCTTTTATTATTATCCTCTATTTAACACGAGTAAGAATTATATTAATTTATAAAAACATTTCATATTCAGGTCTCTGTTAGACGTACTGTGGGTGTTCTAACATTAAGCATGTTTTTCAACGGGGATATAAAATCAACTATTAAGAATAATCTACTATTCGTAACACGGACACATATAAAATACAAGAGGTAACACTTTAACACCAAATACATATTTTAATCGAAAAACGGATATATCGCTGAGCGGGAGACATCAACTGAGTAAAGGTTAGTGAATAACCTTGTGTAAAAAGTATTTTCTTGAGTGACTACTTATTCACCATTCTTATGCTGTGACGTGAAAATCTATGCTGTTGAAATAAGGCCAGAGATGTTAAGTGTGCCTTGAACACGATAGAGAACCCATGAATTCACTCGCTGTAAGACGCAGAACTGCAGCCCTGACACATATAGGAAATGCGCTTAAATTGAATAAATGTATTCAATAAATACACATGTTGATGTGACTTCTATAAACCAAATAATCGATAAAACTGCGTGACGCCTTGGGGATAGAGGAATTAAACGCGGATATCTATTGTATGTTTCTCCAAAGGTAAACACAATTTTAGAAAGTGTGCCGTTAGGTATTCGCAAACAAATCCAGAGTACGTTTGTGGGATAAAAAAAGGAGATGCTTACTCCGAAGGTGTTAGGGAGGATAGAGGCTAAGACGACTAATGTAGACTACAGAAAAGAACATAAATATAACCGAGGATTGGAATGATGATAAGAGGACCCGGGATTTCGAAAGGATGGAGGAAATGAGAAAAGATAAAATGCTGGAGGAAAAGGTTTGGAGAAATGAAGTGCTACGGAAGTAGAACAGAGATGAGTAGGGAGGTTATACATATCGAAATTTACATTTTACCTGCTAAATGCATGTACCTATTAATTTAAGGGGTAGGCCGAGAGCCGAGGTAATTTACAACCTACTAAAGGACGTTGAGAACTGTATATACCGGCGATTAAAATAAGTAGTGGGAGATTACAAAAAAATTAAAATGCAACCGAAACAAATATATGATAGCGCTTCATTAATTACATTTTATTGCATGTAAAAATGTATGCATGGCTAATAATGTAATTCTATTGCAAAAAGTTATTAGAAGTTATAAATGAGATTTTAATAATGCAACAATTTCAGAGAGTAAAAATCATTCGCCTTGATCAGGATCCGAACCCGGATCCCTCGATATCCGGCCGAGTGCTTTAACCACTTAAGCTACCGAGACGTCCTTTTACACTCTGAAATTTTGGGGGCTTTAAAGAGATTTTAATAACTACCCTACGAGCAATTTTACCGTCTATACCATTATAAATAGAACGAGGAAGCAACAAAATATATGTTCACATAATAATATGTTAAACCAAAGGGTTATGCATAAAAAAGAAAGAATGTCTACATCACTATGACCCTTGAAAATACGACAAAATTGAATCTTGAGGCATTATTTCAGAAGCGAAGAAATATGGACGCAGAAATGAGGTAGAAATAGACAGAGGTGGATCTATAGACTTTCTAAAATGGAGCCTGATTCTCTATGTGGCTCTGGTTTTTTGAAATACCCTTTCTTCCGAGGAAATTCTTAACATAGTAGAAGTTAATGAGATCATATTTGAATCAAGCGGGAGGATGATTGGCATCCCCTAGATCCGTATATGATATAGATTTGCGCATGGAAACAAAAATAGCGAAAAGGAGAAATTAGATAAAAGGAGGAAAAGAGAAATCACAAACCCGTGACATTGAAGAAGCATAAACCAAAACAAGTGAAGAGGGAAAGTGGGTAAAATAAAGGAAATAAATGGTGGCGAAAAATTGTACGGTTATGAGAAAAGTATTAGGACCCTAATGAGACGAAGAGTAATGTAGCGGTACCAATCCAAAAATGAAACGTGAGACACATATCACCGTCCCGTTTGAATTCGCTGTCGGAGGTCTACTCGTATAGTGGCGTGCTCCCTTACAGATCAAGGTGGAGTGAAAGGGGGACGGAGCCAGAGGGGGAGGGGGGGTAGATGACGAAAGAGAGGAAGATGAGAGAAGCTGAAAGTGAGTGGAAGAGTGAAAAGGAGGGATTACTATGGACAAGGCATAAGCGTGAGAGGATGATATGCGGGAGACGAGGAAGAGAGGAAAAGCGTACAAGAGAAAGGGATTGTAAATGTGTGCCCGTATATATTCGGACGAAAGCTTCGCAGGAAGGGGAACGGGTAATTAGTATGCCAGAATGAAGATGTTGACGGCGATGGGAAAAAAGTTAGATTGGAGAGGTGGTTTGAGTGAAGGACCACGGAGGTCTTAAATGGGGTCTGCGATGGGAACGGTTAATACTCCAGAGGGGTGATGGTGTGTTTGTGCGGAAAAAAGGAGGGAGTGCTTCTCGAGAAAGGTTACAAAGAACCCGGATCCTGGCCTTCCTCTCTTACATTGGTATCCTCAGCGCATCCCCCCATTCTATTAAAATAATGAGAAAGGTTTGGAGTTTTAAGAAACGCCTACTAAAGAACTTATTGATCGATTGCATCAAGCGGAATTGGCGATCGTAATAGATGCTCCTAGTTACGCGCGTGATTGAATACTCAACCATCCGCAGTGACAAAGGCTCGCAGGACAAGTCTTCTTTCCCACTCCCAATTTCACCTCCCTCGTGATTATTTCTTCCGTCAGGTTGCTACGTGAGCCTCCCACCGAACTAATGGTCGAACTCATTCGCCCAGTTACCACGTAGGGACGTTTAACCGCTAAACTTTCGCATTCGGAAGATTCACAGAATGTCCTCACTGTTACCTATTAGTATGTGTTTCACACAATGTCCTCACTGTTACCTTATGTGTCGCACGTTAATCAACGAGAATAAACCATCGAACACTAATTTTGCGTTACAATGATGTGAGCGAGTAAAACATTTATTCTCGCAAATGTCTTGAAACTAGTTTTAAAAAACCCATGGATTTATGCTAACCTTTCAAACGACCCTTGTAATTGGGCCATAAGGAGGATAAAGACATGAAATAAGTGTGTTTCTAAACGCCTCCTTCCGCTCGAATTAACGCAATATCCGCCTTAAATGTCTGAATCTAAAAGGACGTCCTCCAAACGTTCTTGTTTCCCCCAATCCCACCCAGAAAAGTGATCCGTTGCGCCTGGTTTCTACCGCAGAAAATAATTTGAAAATCCCTGTCGTAGGCTTTCTGGCAAATAACATGGGAACGGTCGAGGGTTTAGTGGTTGGGGGAGTGGGTGGGTTGGGATGGTGTGTTATCTGTGTGTGTGTGTGTGTGCATGTGCGTCATTGGTGGTAGTAACTGGAAATGGAGGGGTGAGGTAAGGTGGTCGGTCGAGGGAGGGAGGGAATGAGGGAAGGGAGGAGTTATGAAGGGAATAGGGGGATTGGCCGGGAGGATCAAAGCGTTCCATGATCCCTGGGCGTCCGGAGCTTTCTCGTGCGTGCTGCAATTTGAATCCCCTGACACCGTCAAAACGTGCGTCGAGCACACAGGGAGGATCCCTTCCCCTGGCACCCCTGGTTTTGTCGGTCTGTGCGGCGTCGATGACGGCGGTGGTGGTGGTGCTTGTGCTTGAACGCCCACGTAACCGAGGTCAGAAGGGGAAATGAGGGAGGTGTTTACAGGGAGTGAGGGAAGCGGTGGTTTAAAGGGGTTGGATGGGGGGGGAAGGAGATAGGAAAAACGGTTCGAGGGAGATCTTTCAACGTGACCGCAAAAAGAAATGCCTCGCCTTGCCTCATCGTCGACCATATGAACTGGCATTGTCCTTAAGCTCCTCTCCTTCCTCTATGCGCTCTCCCTCCCCTCTCCTTCCCCACTCGCCTCCTTTCCGAGGGAGAGAGAGTAAATAACAAACGAAAATCGTACTCGCAGAGGACGCATTAGTGAAATGAGTGGGAAGGACGAGGGTAGAGGTGAGTGAGAAGGAAGACCACATAAAAAGATTTCGCTTCAACCGTCCCAGGCGTCCCAAACACGAATCGGATGACGTCGATTCACGAAGGTCTACCCGTGCCTTGGGTTAAGCCGGCATACCCAAAATGCGAGAGATGGAATGGGGGCAAAAGAAAAAGAAAAAAATTCTTCCATTACCCTGGGTACAAACCCTTGAGAGTAAGCTCTCTCTAAAATGCATATTCTTTTCATGGTTCCTCACTGATTACAGAGAAATTAGCACACAGAGTGGCATTTGTGGAACATGGAAAAGATAAAAACGCGCCTTATATTTTTTTCAATATCTTTTGACGAGTTCGTAACCGTATGGATACTGATTATTTAAAGGCTCCAGCCAAAATAGAATGCATAATTTAGTCTATAATTAATATAGCACAAATAATAATTACCTAGGAATAGGGATCAAAAATATTTTTGGCTCTTATTCGAGGAGTAAAAAAAATTAATGACACTCTGGTAACGGGGAATCATCAGCTCCCTTAATAAAAAAAAATAATTGTCCTTCTTTCAAATAAATTCATGACTTTTTCATAGAAAATGTACTGAGATAGATTTCAAAAAAATGTTTAAAGCATGCTTGGGTATAATCAAGAATGAATTGCTGGAATAATTCCTGAACTCGTATTATGTAAACTGCATCTGTACTTGTGCGTTAGCAATATAGAAATCTGAAATATCCCAACACTGAAAAGATCTTAAACCTGAATCCTTCTTACGTAACATTTCAGTATAAAAACAGCACAGTAAGAATTAAAGTTCTGTAAACTTAGAAATACGTCCCTTGGTCACCTATATTTTGTATTGAATTTAGGTGTAAGCAACTGTATACTCAGGTATCAAGATTATTGTTTGGTAATTTACCGTTTAAGGTAGGTTATGGATGGACACAAACTGAACACCAAATACTTCTTAGCCTCATATAACGTGGCACACAAGAGACAACGTGGAACCTCACACTAAAATAAACTGTTTTTAATTTACACATACCTTCCTTCATTCCATTCCACATATCTCTTTTTATCACCCCTTCTTCGTCGTCTTCAAACCACACATCTAAATGTTGAACGAAAATTTCCCCCTCCTCAATGTACAGCTAGGGGTAATAATAAAATTCTTGTCCCACACCATCGGACGGAAATCTATCACAAATCTTTTCATGTCACAGCATGTGACATGAAAAGATCCCCTCTGTGGAACTCTATCCCAGAAAACATATAAAACTCTCCATCCACAACAACATTTAAGAGCACTTCACAAGTTAACTTTCCTCAGATACAAAACTTAATCAGTATACCCTCCCTCATTTCACTCAGCGGCTACACAGGTCACTGTTTCTCCTTTTTGTTTTGTCATCTCAAGCAGTAGAATTTTACGTCATTATTTTTTTTTGAAAATGTTGTTTCTCATTACTCCTCATGTATTGTCAGTATAATTTCTTAATTTCAATTTCATTAACTTAATAATATGTTTATTATTTAAAAATGATTATTACAATTCTTATGTCTCTTTCCTCTAATTAATAGGGTTTTCGTAGGTTTTTCACACCCCCTTCTCTTCGTGGGTGTTTTTCTGCGTGGGATTTTACAAGGTGAGCAATGCCACGCTCCCATTAGCTTTTCCCACAAACCTCATTCTTTGCTTAGACTTTCAAAATATTACTGTTCTCTTTCTTCATTGGCATTTACTTTGAGTATGTTCATTTATGTAGGTGTATCCTTGTTTTATTTATGTGTGTATGTATATATATATATATATATATATATATATATATATATTATCAATGGAATTTTGAATCTTTAAAATATTTGTAAGCTCAAAACTTGTGAGGTATATATAGTATAACTAAATCAATTAAAGATAATAAAAAATTGATGCACGAAGAAGGCGCGTGACACCAGGGTGCGGTAGGGTACATGGTTTTAAGCTATTACCTAGTGATTTGAAACTCCATGTGTGTGTACTCGTGTGGGCACATAAATTCCCTTCACCAACCATTTGAATTCCACGCTTCACAGGCATATTCTATCCAAGTCAATTGAAAGTAATCCACTGAAGTCAATACAAATTAAGAGGGAGAGATAGATTTCTGAGAACTCCAAAGCAGTGATCAATGATTACCTCTATTTTTGGATATTTATTAAAAGTTAACATGAGCTGAATGTAAAGGTATAGCGTACTTTTAAATATTTACCAATGAAAATGATGCTTTTCCCAAATTTCAATGATTTTTTCATACCAACAGAGTTTCAAGTAACAAGGTATTATTCTTGTTTCCCAAAAGTTGTTTGATACTGCTACTCATCTCAATTTTCGTATAGCTAATGACTGTCAAGTTTTTACAAGGCTTGACTTAGCAAGATTAAAATCAAAACAACAAATCGTGATTTAAATCAAGATAATTTACTACAAGGTCTTAAAAAAATGATTCTTAACTCGAGTGAAACAATCGAGTCACGCTTTCAATTCTTGATCAAAATCGATGATGTATATTGTAATGGGGCTTCTAAACAGAAATTTTGATTACAATGCATATTATATTAGTTAAATGGACGAAAATATAGTAAACCATACAACCGTCAGATTCCGTATATGAAGTAACAATCTGTTACCATGAGGTTGTAATCGCACCATAAAAATAGGAGTTTAAATTCCGACCAACCGAAATACACTTGTACCTCTGATTTCCATGTCTCATTCCATATTTACTGATTAAATATTTCAATAATAGACAATCGGAATTTTTCAAGATGGCTTTAAATGAATGAAATCTTCGCCAAATTATGATAAAGAATAATGATAAAACTTTTGGATACAAAGTTAAAATTTCTGACATTTTTCTGTTGGAACATTTTTGCACGTATTGTTCCACACCCTGAATGTACACACTATTTTTTAGCGTCGCCCTGTACATTACACCGAAGGGAACAAAATTCGAGTAAAATAATTGCAAAATCTGACACGCTCTGCTTAAAATTAGTCAGAGCCATTAAGGGTAATTAACTTTGTACTAAACCATGCATGGATTAAAATATCTCCTAAATGTCTATTATACCTATGCATAGGTTTTTTCTTCATTTAACTATTGCTATCGTGTTTTAGTGCAGTTCAGTACATAACTGCAGTCTTTGGTTGGCAAATGAATATTAAGTAAAAGAAAATCCAAGTGAGTCAAAAGTAAAATAATGGACTCGTGACTGCGGGAGTTAACGAAGCGCAAAGTTCGCGAAATTCCTTCGACGATTGGAATGAAATACGATCGCTCCGAAGGGGCCACGCTCTCGGTCGCGTGATGTTCCGGAGTCGCTCCCTTTGCTGCCTACAACAGCAAAGCTGCTGCTACTTCGTATCGGCGTCATTCTTTCCCTAGATAAATTCATGAAAGGGTGAACTCGTGAGATAGAGAGAAGGAAAGCTGCGAAGTAAATGGGAACAATTTTTTTCCTCCATACCCTTGATGCGAGGGAGTGAAACACACACACTCATACTGAAAAACTAACAAATGCAAACGCACACCAGTCGAATCAAGGGAGGGAATGCAAGGCAGGTGGGTGGGAAGAGTTGCAAAACGTTCCTCCTCTCGCCGTAATTCTGCTCTGGTTAACCGTAAAAGCACATGTGAGACGTAGAAAAGGAAATAATGAAGTGTAAATCCCATACAATATAGTTATAAAACGAACGAACGGAGGGGATGCGGGACCGTTCGTTCGTTCGCTCCGGTGCGTGCGAGAAATCCCGAGGACCGCCACGAAAAATGTTCAGTTTTACACCGCCGCCGCGGATGGAAAGTATGACGAACTTGCCATTTCGGAAAATGGGAGCGTTTTTCGAATGAAGAGAGAGAGAAAGAGAGTGGGAGGGGTGGGCGGAGATAGGTGGAGATAAGTACGGGGACGAAGGGGGGGTAGGCGAGGAGATAGAAGGAGCGAGCGAGAAAGAGAGCAAGGGGAAGGAGGGGCTGAAAGGGCGGGTGTAAAAATGAAAGCTTTCGGGAACGGGACGCGGGGAGGCTCAGCGACGCACATCGTCGTTTCCCGCGAAATATTTCGCATCCGTGACATTTTGAAAAGGAGCACTTTCGTCGAAATTTCAACATGAAACTTTTCACCGGGCATTCGTCATTCCTCCCGCTGGGGCACAAAGGGACGCTCACATGTGGACGTGGTTGAGAGGGGTCGGGGGTGGGGGGAGGCGGGTGGAAAGAAGAGAGAGAGAGGAATGCGTGATGGAAAGAGGAGTTTGAATGAGGGAGAGGATAGAGGGGGCACACACACATTCCGGCCCTTAAAACGGGGAGAGCGAGAGAGAAAGAGGTGGAGAGGCCGGGTCCCCATGCGGAGGCGGCGCGGGCCACGGCCGCCACCGCACCGCCAGCCATCCCAGCTCGCCGCGACCGCGCACACTTCCGGTATTACGCCCCAGCGACGTTAGAAACGCACTCCGAGGGGATTAAAAATTCTCCCGCATCAAAAATGAGATGGGTCGAGGGGGATCCGGGGGTTGCGACGAGGAGGAACGGGTTAGGGAGGGGGGAGCGGAATGGAAAGGAAGGTGGGGGGACGAGGACCGAGGATGAGAAGGGTTGGCGAAAGGGAATCGGAATAAAGGAAAGAGGAGCGTGAAGGCGTGGGTGTGCGTCCGTGGGAGTGTGAGTGCATTTGTGCTCAGTTGTTAAAACCTAGTGGAGGCGGAGAGAAAGGAGAGTGAAGGGAAAATGGATAGAAATCCGCCTAGCAGAAAGATTTTTGGAAAGCTTACGACCTCACTCCACAGTTAAAGGCAGGAGAAAGATATATGTGCATACACTTATCGAATATGCGATGCTCAATGTCGTTGATTATGGAAATTATATATCATGATGCTTATTCATTGAGAGGTTTCCATAATCCCCTTCGAGGTTTTCCTTAACCGAAAACTACTATTCCGAAAGACCAGCCGATTTTATTTAATTAAATTTTCATTAACGCAGTTTTGCCATAATTCTATTTGATGTTGCTTTGATTTCCATGCCATTTTAAGGCCCATCAGATACGAGGAACGTAAAACACAAACGGCAGGAATAGATGGTACATCAAGGTAGTTGACTCAATTGTGTTGTTCAGGTCTCATCTTATAAATTGACATCTTCATGGCATGACATTACACCTAGATTGGTGCAATCAATTGAAGCTGTTTAAAGACCACAGGGGATCTAGATTAATAATTAGGATAAGAAGAATTCACAGTAGCTTATGTCTCTAGAAACTATTATAAAATTTAGATTTCTGATAAAAGTAAACCAATGCGACTACATTTTCTTCGATTGAACAGGTTTGCTTTTTTCTTCACTTAATGCAGACAACTGTAAATACGACCTTGGATAGGAGGGCTAAAACGAAGATATATCTCGTGCTGTCCATATTTATTAATAATACTGTTTTGTGCTGTCCACCAAACGGTTACTGCATCAAATATAGTCAAGACTGATAATGCTAGATATTTGAAGCACATGTATACTAATCTAATTCATATAGTTTTAAAGAAGTATACGAAATTACAAGGGGATCAAAATCGTTTGGAGTGCTATATTGCGAAATTTTGTGTATCCAAATGTCAAGTCAGACGTGGTGACAGATTTAAATCGATGATTTTGCATGGCTCATGGAAATATATTAATGTTTATGATGTACGATCACCCAGTAATCAGTTGTGTCTAGTCATTAATTAACAATATGTGCGATAAGAAGATTACTAAATATAAATAAATAATATATTTCCTTCCTAAACAGTCAACAAATCCGGCTTCCATATCGATATGACTCTAGCAATATTAAAGAAAATGACGGCGTAATGAACCGCTACATAGGGAAACTTCTAATTTTCATCTTCTGGCAAATTAATTTCAAAATGACAAAAATGTTTCAACAAAAGTTAACGGAATTATTTTTCAAATTACATAAGAATTTTATATTTCGATATATTTTACCCCAAAGCAAATTAATTATCAAATTTCAAGTTTTGTCATTTTCATCTTTGACCATTGAAGCATAATAATCTACCGTAGGACTCGACGCCGACATTTAATTTTCTACACTGGTAATGAGGTTGTTTTCTTTGGTTAAAAAATATTCATTAAGTACGAATATGAAACGGTTATCCCGTAGAACGCACGTCAAGCAAAACCGCCAAAGGCTAAACGCCAACAATGACAACTTTTATATTTAAAATGATTTTAGAGAAGATTTAATTTTATAAATGAAAATATAGTAAGCCGCTATTTTACTGTTGATGCTTCGTGAACCACAAAAAACTCATATCTCGTTATAGAGTAAGAGCTGGGAAAAATACAATCAAATCAAAATTTAAGATATCTACACATATATATGATATATGTTAAGCTTTTTTTATTTTTTTCACAAATTAATTTGCCTAATTTATTACCGCTTTATAAAAGGAGATGTTTTGCAAATGTGATAGGTTCCGTTGGAAAATATTGTTTTTTTTTAGTTTTGGCGACTTGAGTATCGCAAAAAGGTGTTGATTGTTTAATAGACCTCATACTAAGAAAATGTACATCAACTGAGGTAAATCTTCATCATATATACACCATGAAATTAAATAAGTAATAGTGGAAATCACAATTGTTAAATTAGTATTACAGTTCACACAAAGGTAAGGCTGAAACTACACGATTCGTATTTAAGTTAGACTAAAATTGTGGGCAATAACGGATAATTGATGCAATTGAAAATATGGAGAACAATTTTAAAACAGTTGTACATGCCCTTTGGTATCTAAGTTTCAATGAGGCACGAGTTACTAGTTTTGGTTACAAACAATGAGTTACGAAGAATAATACATACGAACTTAGTTTTATGATACGAAGCGTTTCTTCCTCCCCTGTCGTCATTTATAGTTCTTCTGTCCTTTTATCATTTGTAGGAAAAATGACACTTTAAAAATTATTTTAGCAATTTTAAATACTTCCTCTCTAATAGTATCTTATTTTCATTATGTCCGCAAAACTAGTAAGTCAAGGTTGCAAATACAGGGTTTGAAAAAAAAGGTATCAGTAACATTTTTTCCTGACCAGTGCATGATGTGCTGAATTCAAACCGCCGGTTTAGTGTGCGTATGATCGGAGATCGTATTGGCGTTGATAAGAAGACCGTGAACGCCATTATTACCTCAAATTTGGCGATGCGGAATTCGCGCAAAAACCGTCTCGAAGGTGCTGACGGGCGACCAAAAGTAGAGTCGAGTGTCAATCTTCTGCAACGCGTTAAAGATGATCCGACTTTTTGGACAGTCCCGACTTGGCACTAGCAGACCATTTTCTCTTTCCAAAAGTTGAATCCTACCTAAAAGAGCACCACCATGGGATCCTAAGTGCCGTCAAAGAAGCTTGCACGCACACCCTTAAGGACCTCCCCATGCCAAGGAGTCTTCGAGTCGTGGAAGAGCCACTGGCAAAAGTGTGTCGACGATCAAGGGATGTACTTTGATAAATTTTGAGACATTGTAGCAATATCTGAAATACATGCATTTTTCCTGATACCTTACATGCAAATCATATGTATCATTAATGTGTATTATAAATCATCTAGTACTACATGCAATGCAATCAATCTGTAGTATAAAGTTTGTGAGAAAATTTCCAACCTAATTCTTCTAGCAATTCAGTCGCCGAACTAAGTTTATCATATATGTTTCATACGTATGAACATAGTTCATATTTACTACACTCAATCTAATTCGGCAATCAAACCGGCATTGCATATAATAACTGAAAAAAAAGATCCCAAAAAAACACACCACAAAAGGAGAAGATATTGGTGAAACGGAAAAGTTAAGAGTAAAACAAAAATAGTTCAAAGGCTAATATGACGCATTAAAATACGAGTAGATTGCTGTGCCAAGACTAACCAAGTCAAAGGCGCTATGATTATATCCCTGGTACCAAAATGAATGCAGCATTTCACTGAGAAATGATGACATCAAAACGAAGGACTTCAGAAATGAAGGACGTGATAGAGAGATGTGTAGAGGAGATAATGAACCCTCATTTAACGCAAGCACATGTAGAAACAAGTTGGTAACAAACTGGATTCCATGGGGTAAAATGCTCATAAAACTTGGTAAAGGATGTCTTTCCAAAACTACTCCACCAATCCTTTGTGGAATTATGCACTGCCTTAGAACCCGCAAATCATTCAGATTATTTAATGTTTGAAGTCTCATATTCAAAAGTTTCTCTGCTTAGAATGCACCTGCAAAAGAAGACTAGAAGATAAATCTCCTTCAGGGGTCCATTTATATTGCAAAGAACATTGTAGCAACAAATAATATTTTGGAATCCCACGAATAAATGGGAAAGCCCTCTTGGCTTAGATTGAACACAGGAAGCAAATTGCAAGTTAAAAGTGGATGAAAAATCCATCATTCTTTACTAAACTCACGTGCAGGATATGACGCATGATTAATTAAATATATGATGACATATGTATTTATAAGTTTAAGTGGACATTAGTTTTTAAGTTGAAATATTTAAATTCTTAATATAGAACAAAAGACTGCATAATCTACGGTCGTAGCGATTTTTCCTTCTTTTATGTGAAGTTATAAGACACCATCTTTCATCAAATCTGAGAATCAAAGATATTTATTCAACAGTGCCGTCGTAAAGTTCCTCGGACTTTTCTTTATGTGCTAGGATTACTCAATTCCCTTGTGAGTCTAACCTAGAAACAGTAAGCGTAGTCGAAGGATAAACTTTGCAGAAAATTCACGAAAATCGTGAAAAAATATTGATCTGAAGCTCTAGTGACGGAACGAAACGCAAACAATGAGTTACATTGCGCCAAGTATAACTTTATTAATCATAGGAAGTTCATAAACACTTCTAACTAGTCTAAAAATACATCATAAAACGTGAGATAAGATTTAAGAACTCTTCTCAGGAATCACTCATAACATGCTACGCTAGAATATTCTAATTTACTTCGAATTCAATGTAACATTAAAACTTTGTAGATTTGGCATTTGAAGGCTGGATTCACTTATTAACAGTTGCTAAAACACACAGAAAATTACCTTCTTACGAAGAAAGCCGTGTCTCTTGCACATCAGAGAGGACGAACGATTTCATCTTGACAAATTCCGACGGTATTTTTCAGATAAGTGAGGACTCAAAATAAAAGAAAATTACCCCGGTACAGGTGCAAATAGATAATAATTCGAATATGTTTTTCATTTTGTGGTGACAACGCTTACTGATGCCACTAGTATTATCCAACTGTAGCAAGAAACGTAGATAAATATATTCCACGCGATTTTGAGAATTGTTATACGATAGGTATTTCGAAGTGCCTCCTTGATGAAGTGATTCATAAATGTTTCAAGTGTTTGATATAAAGTTATTTTTGAAAATCTTCTCCACTTCCATTAGAGAATAAAATCAACCATGTATAACCAAAATATATTAAGACATAATAAAAAAGCTATATGGAAGAATCTCAAATGTTATACTCAAGAATGAAGACATTTTAATACTACCCTTGATAGTCAAGAAAACAAACATTGTTTCCAAGGGCGTTTTAAAACTGCTTTATATACCCAGCAAAAATCTAGAGTTTTGGATATGAAGGATTATTATTAGGCAATCTACAGGTTAAGGTAGGTTTTTGGATGGACACAACTGTCAAATAAATATTCTCTCACTCCAAAAGAAACCCAATCCAGCAACCTACTCTACATCAGGTCTCTCTTCATCTCTGTGTACTTCTTTCCTCCCTTCAACCCGTCCAACATCCATTTTCTGTTCCTGTCCTTTCCTCGTTTGCCTAACATTCTCCTTTATATTACCTTCTTCAACATCCCACTGCCGCTCAATACGCCTTTCGTCCATTTTTCCTGCCTCCATAGGATTTCTCTCAACAAACCCCTCTCCTCCCCCACCATTTCTAGTACTTCCTCATTTGTTTTCCTTTCGGTCCATTTCACCTTCTCCATTCTTCTCCACACCCACATTTCAAAAGCCTCCAATCTACGTCTATCCTCCTGCTTCAGCGACCACGTTTCCGCGCCGTACATAGCTACGCTCCATATCAGAGTTTTTACGAGTCTTGTCTTAACATCCCTACTCAACGTCCCGGTCATCAACTCCCTCCTCCTTGAGAAAGCCTCCTTGCCTAGCGCAATTCTTCTCCTTACGTCCCTACCACTTTGACCGTGTTGGTCCAAAACACTTCCGAGATATGTAAACTGCTCTACCTGCTCTATTCTTTCCCGCCTATTTTAATATTTAGCTTAGCCTTTTTCTTTCTGGAAAATCGCATAACCTTTGTTTTATTAATATTGATTCTCATCCCATATTTATCGCACTGAACCTCCAATTCAATCAACAATGCTTGCAACCCCTTGGCTGACTGAGCAACTAATGCTTGGTCATCAGCAAACATAACCGATTTTACGAATTCCCCTCCGACTTTCATTCCTACCTCCAGTTCTTCCCATGCCTCTTTAATCATTTCCTCTACATATACGTTGAACAGTACCGGTGACAATGGGCAACCCTGCCTTACACCTCTTCCTAACACTGCCCATTCGGACTCTCCGTTCCCCACTCGCACCTGAGCAGTCTGAGACATGTACAGGTTGCGGATCAGTCTCCTGTCCCTCCAATCTATTCCTATTTTCTGCAATACACGCATTAATTTTTCCCAATTCATTCTATCAAACGCTTTTTCGAAATCTACAAAACAGACAAAAACGTCCTGATTGTATTCTATATTCCTCTCGACTAGTGATCTCATTACTGCAATGGCATCACGCGTACCTCTTCCTTTCCTGAACCCAAACTGATCATCCCCTAAGTAATCATTTGCCTTACTCTCTATCCTTTTGTTGATGATCCTGAGAATAACTTTAGCTGCGTGGGATATCAAACTTATTGTTCTGTAATCCTCACATGACGAAGCCTTTGCCTTTTTTGGAATAGGAACTAACACCGATCTCACAAAATCTTCCGGCCAGATTCCTTCCTCATAGATACTACGAATCAGGCCATATATGGCCTTCATCCCACCTTTCCCTAACCATTTCAACATTTCTACAGGAATATTGTCCACCCCTACAGCCTTATTTGCTTTCATCTCCTTTAATGCCCTTTCTATTTCATCGTCGAGTATGCCTGGACCTAAGCTATCTTCTTCTACGTCATGTTCCTTTTCTATGTCTAATCTTGTCGGCCTAAGTTCTTTACCATACAGTGTTTCTATATATTCCTTCCATCTCTTTTGGATTTTTCCTGGTTCAACTATTATCTTACCCCATTTATCTTTAACTGTTAGCACAGATCTTGCCTTCTTACTTCCCGATAATAACTTAACCTTGCTGTATAGAGCAGCAATTTCACCCTTCTTCTGTAAAATTTCCATATCCTCGCATTGCGTTTTCCACCATTCTTCTTTTGCTTTATTTGTGGCCCTTCTCAATTTATTGTTTAACTCTTCGTACTTCATTTTGCCGAACTCTCTGTTTACAATCTTCCATCTTCTTCTCTCATATGAAAGATATTTCACGAAAAAGGATATCTCAGAAGAATATCACGAAATATTTTAATGATTGAAATATAATGATTATGGTAAAATTACGATGTGTGTATGAAAATGTGTTAAAGCGGAAATCTTTCTATTCCATTAAATAGCATTTACATTATTTATAAGGGAAATTATTAACTTTCTATAAGGTTTCCTAACATCATTTACAAAAATATTACACCTTGGTGATGCTATGTGTTTCTAAAAACAAAATAATAATACTAACGTTTCTCGTACTCGGTTGATTAAATTTAAACTTTTAAGCGGAAAAAGATATTTCTACACATCGATACCGAGGGACGCCATGAAGTTTTTTCCATTCAACTGTCTTGCAAAAATTTTCTGAATTCTTAGGAAGAGGATATTTCTCCTAAATATTACTATTTTCTCTATCACCCTCTGAGTCACTTCCACAGTGACACAACTGACGATCTTAAGTGTTTGAAATGACATGGAAGGAAAGTCACCGAAAATCCATTTTTTAGTTATCTGGAATACCCTAATTTTGTGAAAGGTTTCGGAGCTCTCGATGACACGTCAGGGTCGATGCGAACGAATTGGGAGCTATTCCCAGTTACAACACTTTCGAGACGCCAGGAGGAGAAGGATTCTGGGAAGGGATTGAGACAAGCTGCATACTCACTCTCCGAAGGCGACATTGGAGGGAGATGGAGAGCGAGAGAGAGATAGAGACAACTTTGGCGTTTATTCCTCTACCAAAGTCGCCGTTATTTTCTTTCCTAAACTCGCGCCGATTCGGCTTTTAGCCCTTCCAGCCTCTTTTCCCTCCCAACCCCCCACTCACTTCCTCCCTCCCACACCTCCATATCTCTTCACCGGAAACTTTGCTCTCTCTCTCTTTCTTTCTCCACCCCTTCCAGTCACCCTCCTATCGCTTCCTATCTCCGCCACTGCATCTATTCCCCACCCACTCTACATCACTTTCTCCCTCCGGTCGCCCCTCTTCCCTCCCCCTCCCTCGCAACCTCTTCTTAAGCCCCTGAGCCTTTCTTCGCCCTTCCCTTACCCATTACACTATATTCCTCCTCTCTCTCTCTCTCTCTCTCTCTCTCTTACTCTCTACAGTCTCGTTCCGTCTCTCCTCATCCCCTCCTCTTCCCCCTCCCTTTTCCTACCCCTCTCTTACCTCCCTTCTCATCTCCAGATTCCCCCTTTCGTTTCTCACACTTTCTCTCACCTCCCGGTCCATCTCACCTCTCCACTTCCTTTGCCCGCTCCATTCTCGTACGCAGCCTCCCCAGATCCTTCTCACGCCTTCCCTACAACTCTTCTCGTTTCTCTCTAAAAACCCTTCGCTCCTTGAAATCCGACGAACAACTGCTTCCAGAGTCTTACACTCACCCCACATCGCCTGGTAACCCCGCACCTCTCCTCCGCCATTCTAGTTCCCTCTTCATCCCACTCCTCCTCCACTCCAACTCCCTTAGGCCTCCAATGCCCACCCCCTCCCTCCCTCTACCCTTTCCCCACCGTACCCACGCTCCTCCCTCCTAATCCTGCTCTCATCCGATCCCGTCCACACTATCCCACCCCCTCCCCCAACGTATTACTCCACCTACAAACCCCTGCCCGACCATCCTACCAGGACGCTCACACCCCATCCGCCCTTCGCTTCTTTATTTCAACAAATCAACTCGCAAAACTTTGTTACACCTGACAGAATTGCCATGGTAACTTCATAATCCCACGATAACTCCACTCCTTCATATCTCATCGCGTCATCATCGAGGCGCTGCCGTCAGGTGTGCCATTGGAGTGTTTCTATAAAATAAAACTCATTTTCGTTCCGCCTTTTTAATATCCTGGAATTCTTTTAGAAAGGCGGAACTCGAAGAAAATGCTCGAAAGGAATAATTCATTAACAAATATATCTGAGGCACGATTTTCTCATGCTTGAATACATTTTGCTGAAGTGAATGTGTAAGCATGGCTACAAAAATAGCAGGAAGAAAAGGGAAGCAAGAACAGAAGCAATGGAATTTTTTTTCAGTTGGAGATACTATATAGATTCGGAATTGACGATTTGAATTTCTAACGAAGATGCTGAAATAAGAGATGGGGAAGAAAAATGTTTTCATGAACATTATAATATAAAGAGGTGAAATAGGAAATTTTAAGACTAGGTGGCCCGATGTGCACAGACATTATAGCAAGGGAAGAAGGACAAAGTATGAAAATCCTGAATACATTTAATCAAACAAATAATGGCAGAACCGACGGCAAAAATGTATTGTTGTTAAGAAGTAAATCAATTATGTTTGTAATAAAATGAAATCCACGTCAAATTCAGGACAATTTTGATATTATTAAGTTGGAGCTCTCAAAGACGTCAGTAATCCCACAAATATTTATTAAATTTGATGAAAACATCTTAAATGGAAAAGCAAATATTTACTTAGGACAATATAAACTGCAGTTAAAACAACATTTACTCTTACATCAAACGCTAACAATACCGCCATGTCTATCTACTGATAATATATTATAATTTCAGTTATGACAATATCGCCGAGGAAATTTTATTATTTGTAAAAACATTTGCTGGAAAGAGTAATATGAGGGTGAAAATTCAAATGAAACTGTCCAAATAGCATTATTAACTAATAAAAATTCCACTCGAATCTAGAATCAGACTTTAGGGCTGAGCCAACGATAAAAAGTACGAGCAGACCTCGAAGAAAGGTCTCTGTTTGCAGAACGAAGTTAAGACTAATTGCATGTTCCGCTCGGAAGAAGAGTGTTACAACAGTATCATTCACTCGCAGTATTTGTCGAAAGGACGACCACGCTTTCTTTTTATTCCTAAAAATTAGACTGGAATTCAAATTCTCCAAGTATTCGTTATGCGAATGCTCAAGGTGGACAAGTGTCAAAAACTAAGTAAAATGAACGTGTTAAATAAAGCAAAATTAAATCTAATTTTCTCCATTAAAATTCATTGTTTGGTAAGTTTTTTACGATGCTACTTTTAAATCTGAAACCATGATGTCAAATGACACCAGTATTCAGATTATCTGAAGTTGATCATCTACTTATAAATAAAAATTAGGCACGTATTCAGAAGGAAATATCTGTGGATCAGATTAATAAAAAGAGCAAATTGGATTCAGGTAGCTAAGACGATTGCTGTACTTAACACTTAGACTGCCCCTGTTCTCAAATTCTGGCGGAGATGAATTTTTTGCTGGCATTCCTGGTGTAGTAGTTAGTAGAGAGAACTTAAGATTGCGGTAATCCGTTTTTCAGATGGGACGTTACAAGGAGAATCCCCTGGCGGATATCGTTAACAGTAGGTTTCTGCCTACACTAGTTTATCTCTGCCTAAGCTTACACGTAAAATCGTATCTTCCATACAAATTACTTGTGTGTGAGTATATATATATATATATATATATATATATATATATATACGTAAACGACGAAAACGTCGGTCTCCTATCCTAATTTCTGCTAAGAACAAACTTTGCGGAATGGAGTTAGTTCGGAATTGTAATCTGCGTGACTAGGAACATTTGATTCTACCGTTTTCAAGCTTCAGCCTCTATCTCCAGCATCGAAGACAAATGTGTTGCCTACTCCGAAACGTAGTCAATTGGTTGAAATAATAATCTACACAACTAGTTAAACCAGATTACCCGTTTCCCAAGCTATCGCCGCTATTCCCAAAGTCGATGACAAACGCTATATTAACGCCATGAAACTGATATATTGATGATTTTATGAGACTGCACTTCGCAGGTCGAGGTTCAGGCATTTCTGCGCAACAGTCATGAGGTTGGATGAGTAACCGGAGTAATTCTACGTACGCTAATTATACGGATCATGAGATTAATTCACACTTACTCTTATTCACCTCCCGTAAAACATAAAAAAGTTTCTTATTCCAATTTAGCAACAGAAAAAAGAGATAATTTTCATCCTTTGTCGGAACCCAAAGATAAACGCATAAAATAACCGACTCATCCTAACCTATCGACACAATTTTACACTCGTAAGAAAATTCTTGGTAAATTTTAACGACAAAGCATTTACAGAATTTTGAGTTTGCAGCAGTCACACTGAAAGCCACATCCAAATATCACACAGTCCCTTTCAACGTTCCCTTTTGCGAATGTTTCCACTTCACGCTTCCAACCATCCTCCGCCTCCGCCCCCAGCACATCAATCTTCCATCTCAAAATCCCGATAAAAAGAAGCCACAAACATTCACTCTTCCTACGCGTTACCACTAGCAGAAACTTTCTCGATCGAAATTATTTTATTCTAAGGCTTACCACGATCTTTTGATGCATAGTCTATTCAAATATTTGCATTTGAGCTCTTTTAGAACTGCCCTAGAGATTTTTCACCTCTACTCGACGTAGTGCAGTACGAGTCGCGCACCTGACAAAACTGTGAGTGCAATGCAGGGAACCCATGCAAGAATGATAAAATTCCCGTCGAAACAAAGACGCGTCGGGACTGGCTTCATAAGCGCGAATAAGTGCACCTTCAAAGTTTCGACGCGCCGTTGCTAATCGCCAGTCGCCGAGTTTAACTCTCATTGAAGTGGGAATACTATACAGTGTGAAATAGTTCGGGGGCGTAGGATTATCATAGTCGTCATAGTTTTTAATCCCGGAGGTACGAACAAAGGAGGAAAAGCAATGAGCTGAATTTCACCGAAGTTGTTCGTACGTCTCTCCATTATTCTCCTCCCTGTCCAAACCCTAGACTCCACTTTGCAGCACCGCCCTACGCCCTCCCCATGCGCATATCCCTGGCAAGCAAATTAAACCGGAATCGATTAATTACAGTTTCCCACGATTTATTTGCCCTGTTGTCCAGAAGTTCCCTCGCGTCCCAATTTTCCCCAGGACCTTTTCAATTGTGACTCGCTTGGCGCTCACTATGCCGCTGAGCCAGCGACCGAGTGGCCTCCATTTCCTCGCCCTACGAAATTCTCCTCCTTCCACTCTGAAGCAGATGCCCCAAACTCTGCGTCCCTCCGCCACAAATTTTCCCTCCTCCCGATCTCAATGTAGTCCCTCCGACCGCCCCCACAAATGCACCTCCCCTCACCATGAGGTTACTTCTCCACCTTCACAAATTCCGCTACAACTAAGCCGCGTGTTGCAATTTACAAGGGATACCCACGAAAGCGATAGCAATCCAGGAAGATCCGTCCGACGCGGTCAAAAATTGGCGTCAAAAATATACAATAAGTGGGTATGCGGCATTTAATCTTAACATTCAAATCTCGATTTTTTTATATTAAAACTTTCTCTTTTATTATTTTAGGAAATGTATCGCTCACACAGGAAAATATTTCATACGGAAATTGATTTTTTAGATGAATATTGTTAAAAATATCACAACAAATGAAATTGGTTGTTAGCAAACGTTGTAGAACAAGTAACAATTAAAAAACATTTAAATTAATATATATTGAAAATATCCAATTTTCAATAATGAGTGTATCAGCCTTAGAAATTCCAAATATAACCACAAATCATGTTCAATAACATCCAAAACAGATTCAACTCAAGAATTCGAATTTGTGCAAGCTTGCAGTATTGTCTTTTGGACTAAGTGTATGTAACGAAGTCATTTAATGCAGTTTTTATGATTATAATAAATGGATTCAATATGAAGGAATATCAATATAGTATAATATTTATATTTTTATGTTCAGCCCGATTAACTTGCTCAAAATCCTGGCATTCTTCTTTTAAAATCACTTCGGCAGACATTAGTATATCTTACTGCTGATTTTGATGTAATTATATCGTCTGCGTACGAAAAATAACAATCTCGTTCAAACTCAATTTCTCGGGAAACATATTTAAATATTAATGACTGAATATATATTATATTTAATTTTCAACAAGGAAATGCGGCATAAATGTCTCTATTGCTAAATATATTAGCATAAGAGATAGATGTATTACTTTTCATCAGTGCATCAAAAACCGATACGTATTAATCCAACATTAATGAAAAGTGACTTTTGATTTTAGACTCTTCCAATTTGATGATATTATAATCATATTTGCCATAAATGTGAAGGTTGGTCATTCACAGTACTAATTTATTCTAAATCATGGTTTATTCAACTTACAGTTGTGATACATGAAGTCAATACACGTTTACTAGCGAAAATAGAAACATTCGTTCGACAGGTCAAAAATTCATTACCCTTCCTTTGGAATGGACCTAGTGAAAATCGTTGTGTAAGTTACGTCGAGGCTCTCTTGAAAAAGTTAAAATCCTTCTTTTTTGGGAATGGCAGCGATCCGAGATTTGCCTAAGGGAAGACGAAAAACATCTTCCTTATCAACTTACAAATCCGTTGCGACTAAATACGTGAATCCACATTTTGGAGTACTTTTAGCAGAGGATTTCACAAACAAACAAAAAACCCCGAATATATTTAGTGCCCGACAAAAACATTTTATGCACAAACTTGTATTTTTCTCAAAAGGTTTTCCATTTCCCTATAAAATCACTACAGAAACCGCGAAGTCCTTTTTTGGTGGAGAAGCGCCAATGCAAGACCGAAAGATCTTATTGGAGATAAGATTGGTTAAATATTTTGTGAAGAAAAAATCCAGCGATAGATTCATAGTCGAATTCAATACACATTCGCTCAGACAATTAATATGATTCCACATTATACTTTAACGCATTCATACTGCTAAGTTAAAGTAACATGTATAATATTCGATGTTAGAAACATTTACGTGGCCTAGCAAACTAATAAGTATAGCGTTGGCTTGATAATGAGTGATATCTAATCTCACATCACAAAGCCAATCCTAAGATTAATTACTGCCAGTGGTTAACAACTTTTGCCTTAAAAACTTCTTAAGTATGCATTTAGCAATGCAAGATTTCGTTTAAGAATTAGGATTAAAAAACAGTAATACATTTCACGTTGCATAATTCCATCAATATTACAAGCCAATTTACTAATAATTCACGTTTATCCAAAATACACCCACATTCATAACTACACCAATTCAATGTGGAAAATAACCGAGGTTATTGGCATAATAAAATCAATATAATTTTAAGCATAATCCCATTCCATATACAGGGGATAATAATCCAATGCCATTTACATGAGATAATAACCCCATGCTCAAGTTTACATTTCGAATAATCTGCTACCTGTTTACGCCAAAAATATCTAAAATGTAAGATAAGGTAAGTACAAGACTCGCTTGTCTTCTACTCGTATTGCACGCTCCTCAATGCTCTCGCACAGTTCTTTGGATGATGTCCACCTAATCTAAATAAAAACTTTCTCTTGGCAGGATGAAGCTCGGGGTAACAAAATTCGCGAATAATGAGCTGTCTGGCGAATAGGAAGGGAACAAGCAGTCTCTTCATTTTTTTTAATGGCGCTAAATGATTCAAAATGCCAAATAGTCATCACCACTAAGTTTGCCTATTGCGTGTACACTCTTCACGCCCGAAATCCGTGCCATCATGTGGAAGATGATGAGTTTCGTTTTACGACTGCCGCACTGCGTATGTTTGAAACAAAACTTTACTGTATATATGTAAGTTGATAGCCCTGTTTGCCCAACACATAACTCTGTGACTGAAATTTTATATTTATTCTCAGCATTTCTAAACCGCTGATTACAAAGGAGGTAACAGTTTTTTTAGTATCAGCTTAAAATTTGGAAATAATATATAACCTTAGTCACTGCTTAGACTGGCATACGTCTGATTTCAAGTGTTTATGTACATACATTTCATTAACAATTGATGTTTATATTATTTATACAACATTGAGATAAAAGAACATTAATAATTATATACAAGCTATCATATTAAAAATATATGAGATTGTGAACATTTGAAAATTTCTATATTTGATTTTCTAAATGATATACAATAGAACATAGCTTTTAGGATTTCAAATGCCAACTTGTAGGTAATGCATTCACCCTAAAATTTCCCTTTTGTGGTCTTTGTATTTTGTTAGAATCCTTCACCTCACTCTTTGCTAGATTCAGAAATTTGTAAAAGAAACTCAGAATATTGTAATAGCTCTTTCTATTTGCCCATTATCACAAATTCTCTGTGAAGATTTTCCATGCAAAACAAAAATCCCGTAATTTAACTTTACCTCCACGTGCCTAGGCTTGAAGCCAAAATACCCTATAACGCTCTATTCACGGATAAAAAAAATAGCTCCCTACTTTTATTCAGAGAGAAATCTTTTGTGAATGCAGAAAAACATAGGCAAGGGTCAAGCATTCTACGAATGGCTACCATAACCAACATTAGATTTTAAGAAATTGAAATACCATACTATACATATATATATATATATATATATATATATATATATATATGCGGGTCGCGGTGGTCTAGCGGGTAGAGCGTTGGACTACTGACCGGAGGGTCCCGGGTTCGATTCCCGGGCAAGGCACTGGGCACCTGCAGCTCCACCCAAGCTAGCTGATTTTTCGGGTACCAGGTCTTCCTGGGAAACCATAAGCCGGCACAGGGAAAGGAACTGGCCCCCCTACCCTGATGTGTGAATATTCACACGCCGTCGGGCTTGGTACACGGGTGAGCTCTACCATCACCTACTAAACCGACCTTCGGGTTGATTACTGTGTTTATGGTTTATATATATATATATATATATACATATATATACATATATATGCATATATATATATATACATATATATGCATATATATATATATATATATATATATATATATATATATATATATATATATATATATATATATATATATGCCAGGCCGATACTGAGATGCTGGTGCAAGTCAAAAGATCAGTGGTTCAACTCCCGAGAACTATTTTTGCACTTGTGAGCTACCCAATTCCGCCTTCCCCACCTCTCTTGGGCTCGTCCGTTATATATGCTCCTTTCCATTTCTCTTATGTCCACGCATTTCCATGTGAATGATATATGTCCGCCATGTGAACATGAATACAAGAATGCTAACCTGAATGAATAAACTTTGTATATTCACAGTCTAAATTTATTACGGGTACCGTTTTAGATGGATTGACGATATATATATATATAGAAAATACATATATGTACATAAATGAGTTGCGGTAGTCCATGGGTAGAGCTTCGGACTACCGAGGGTTCGAGTTCGATTCCCGAGGTAGCTTCTCTGGCGCTCTCAGCTTCACCCAAGCTGCGTGATTTTTCGGGTATCAAATCTTCCTTTTACATATTCATAAAACAAATACAAATTTTATTGAGGTGGGTTACAGAGGAGGGAGTGGGATGGCGGAAATGGATGAAGATACGTACTGGTTTACTGATTGGACCGGGGAGATGGTGACTATTGGAAAATTGCGGGTTACTAATGCAGTAGTCAACGGAGGAGTAGCGAAGTTAGAAGAGAAGCGATGAGAGGGGAGGTGGGGGTGAATTGAATGGGGAAACAAAAAGGAGATTAAAATTGAACTTTTATCATGGAAAAGAAAACTTCAAAAACGTATATCTTAACTTTTTATCATGGTGAGTTTCCTTCAAAATTATATTCGTTCGCCAAATACCCGGTCATACAGTTTCTTTTTATTTCCAATTACTCCAGCGTGTCCATTTTTCGCCCCTTTTTCTCGAGATGAAGAATGTTTGCAACAGTACCACTCGTGTAATACTAGATCTCCTATAGGTGTTGTGCGAAATGGGATTGGTAACATTTCAATTTCGGAGATTTCTTTTATGTTCCTCCACGCGTAGATTGAGCGAACTTCCAGTCCGCCTATGTACACGGCGTTGCAAGCATTTTATTTTATATATGACATATTTTTTCATGTTTCCCACGTGGTTTTTAGTTTTATTAAAAAATCATACTCTTTTCGTTGTAGTTTCCAATTTAATTTGTCCTTTGGTGACAGTATTCTGATGGATTCATCCGTAATGGGGAAGTCTGAACCAATAAAATGTTTGATATTAATATACTTTGAACTTTTCACAATTGAAAAATGAAATTATTTAACAGTGGTAAATGTTGAATAGCTGTCAACAAAAAGAAATAGGTAGGGAAACTCTTGAAATTCAAATGGCGTATGATGCTTGAGCTGCCCGAAATTCAGAAAGGATTACAATGAAATGAGGCACGAAACTACTCTGAGGGTGAGTGAATTGATGAAGTCCAGCATTTTATTTGACTACGTATTGAAAAACATCAATGAATGTATGGATATACGATTAAATTTATTTTAACCAGATATTTACCAAGAATTAAAGGAAATTAACATCCTTCCACGGGGAGAAAAACACCGTCTTAAAACAATACAACATGAAACTTTGATCGAATCTGAATTCTATCTGAAACTAAATCTAAATTCTGAATCTAAAATCTGAACTCTAAGAGTTTTCGGATTTTACATATCAAACGTGTATATATACATAGAACTGCTACGGTAAACCCAATGCAATACATGGAATCGCCATCCCCAATATACTGAATAATAGTCTAATTAAATAGTACACCAGAGAATTTTTTTTATTTTGTTCGGCTATGTTATCAGTTCCCTGATTGAGGCTTGTTCACAGAATTCTACTTCATAAAGATTTATTTACCATTGAATTACACACATTGGAAATGTGAATCGACGTCTGGATAGCAATTAGGGACCTCTAGAGAACATAAAACCTTGAAGTGGATGAATCAATTTATCAAAGGTCGACCTTCAATATACAAACATCAATTATTCAATACAGATCTGTTTCACACCCGCTTGCTGGAATTAGTAATTGGTCCTACAACATAGTTAACGTGCCTGTTTGCACGTTAAAATAGCTCAAAATAGTAGACTCATCCACGACAGTTGTTCCAAACACAGCTAGCCTCTTCTTCTCTCCACCGTCCCAGCACTAATTTCATAAATTGTCCCGTCTTTAATAGCCCATTGAATGGCCTGTTTTTTTCAAAATTGGATATCGATCGTAAAATATCGTTGAAATTGGAAATTTTACGTATATGAGTATATATGAGTGAAATATACGCACAGAGGTGTTAGGAAATATTTTACTATGGAACAAATAACCTAAATCTATGCCTACCAAATTTGATACTACGCGAAATAAATTATGAAAAATTGGATGGCATTATTTCCGAAATGATTAGTTCCAGAAAATGAGTGATGAAAAAACTGGGCAAAAGATATGCCCTCCGAAATTTTTTAAAGAATTTTTTCAAGTTTCTAGTTGAAACGAGAAAATTGATGGAAATTTTAAAATGAGCTCAATTGAAATGGCACGTCTACCGATATATCTCCTCTTATATACTGATTTGAAATATTTATTGGCATCGCATTTAGTAAATCAAATTTCTGTTCGGTTAACTTTCATGCTTTTCTAGCTTTGTGCCATATTAAAGGCTAAGAGTTAGAATATTTGTCACATGCATTAACTATTCAGATTAATTTGATCCCGTTATTTTATTTGCGATTCCGTGTTATCCATATCCTTTACTGCAGCAGTTCATTCATTTAGGTTTTCTTTTAACTATGTTTTTATCATTAAGGATCCCTTGATTCACTGCGTGTTTTTTCATTTCATTCAGGATATTTAAATTTTAATAATTTGTTGATGGTAAATTATACCAACGGCCTTACAGTATATAATAACAATAATTTTAATACATTATTTATACGATAAGAGTTTAAAACCCAAAAATGGTATACAGAATTGCCTCAACCCTTAATTATAACACCAATAGTGAAATATTTTTAAATCAATAATAAATAATATAACATATTCAATAATCATAATAATGCTTGTCTAAATTTTATTTTAGACAATTTTATTATCTTTAGCCATTTCGGCTTTCTAGGTAGGTTTTAGATGGACAGAGAGACTATTACATTTCTTTGACCCACCTAAAGAAACAAAATCTGACTCATGTCACTACAACAAACACCTCATTTCCGCTTACTTCCTTTCTGCCTTCATTCCTTGGAACATTTCCATCTTTTTCTTGCCCTTTTCTCGTTCCTATCATTTTTCTTAGATAATGTTATCTGCATTGAATTAAATGTTGTATCTTAAATTTTCTTAGAAACATAATTGGGGTCCTGTTACATTTCACATTGTATTACTTAGGGCCATATGAATTCAGGTTTAGTATAAAATATCCGTGACTATTAGGATAGAATAATGTTCGTTCTCTGCTCCCTCGGTACACTAAATATTATCATTAACTTGCCGTAACGGCCCTGAAGCGCTTCAAACATGCTCCGTTAAAATGGGCTCTAAATCGATCACCGTTGAACCTCGGTCATTTATAAGTATACTGTAAAGGGAACTCACCAACTAGATCTCTCCAAGAATATCTGCCTGTAGATTTTAAGTCTTAAAAACACATGAATTCAGATGGTCCATTCTCAGAAACATGAATGAAGTTTACCTGAAAAATGAATTGATAAGGCATGATTAATTCCAATTCAAAACTCTCATAAACAATATTTTTAAAACATTTCCAATTAAGTTAAAAAATTACATACTATTTACTACATGCAATATACATCTGTCTATTTATTTATTACATGAATATGTAATCTACTGCTTAGAGTTAAGTTTCAAGCCTCCACTAACATTATGTCATAACATTAGAGATTTCCCGTCATAACATTAGGGAAGACACTTTTACTTAATAAATTCCCTGCATCCACATCAATTCCTCAGTTAATTTTCCATTGTTTTGATACCCTCTTACGGGCCGTCCAAATTGTCTCTTTCTTTTATCTCTCTTCCTTGATTTTTCCCACATTCCCAGTTTCACGAGCCTCGTACTGAAGACTTAATCATATTAATATAACTCAATATCTATTTACGTTTCCGGGCCTTTTAGCAAGTCTATCTTTTGCCACAATTTCTAACATCTTTCAAATGTATCCACCCCCAGCAAACATTTTTAATCTATATCAAGGATACAAAATCCTAAATCTACTCTCCCTCGAAGATGAAGTTTTGTACCTGCACAATACTAGCTTTCATTCGCCAATCTTTCTTTTAATTTTTTACTTAAGATTTTCTTTCCTCAACTCCCTTCTTGTTATTTTTAATTTTTCTACAACCATTTTCAAATGCTGTTATGCACATTTCCGTCCAAAATAATGCTTAAATACGTGGGCAGTGCAAAGTACTATCATTCATTCCCTCTTTTTCTCTAATATATCTTTTAAATTTAGCCTGTCTATTTTTCGGGTTCCTCGAGACTTTCGTTTTTACATGATATATCTTCAGCCCATACTTCTCACTCTGATCCCTTAATACGCTCAGCAGCCACTGTAATCCCTCGACTCGCTGGCTAACTAAAGCTTTATGATCCGAAAATCTGTCTTAATCAAATTCTTTACCCCACGGACTTTTATTTCTACTGCAAAACTTTTCTTGCCTCTCTTAGTATTCATGAGCGGCAGCTATATCAAATTTTGCTCACTTCCTATTACTGCCCATCTCGTTTCTTTCCCCGCTCCCGTCATCTTCAAAATATCCTCTTATTATTGGGGGCCCACTATGTTCACATTATTTTCCGAACAATGAGCCTACCTCACCATCCTACTCGTATATTTGCTTTCAATAATCTTAAAGTTGATTCACATGGTCTGCCCCAACAGAATAACTCCGGGGACATTATTTAAACTAACGAAGATCAAAGAACAAATTACTAAAATTTGGAACCGGAAACGTGGTTTTCGGTGTCATCCCCACTACTTCTAGCTGCCTCAAGGGTACACACGCGGTCAGACCTATCTTCGACCCAGCAAAAATACCATAAGACAGGAGTTACCCGAAATCTAACCGCTGCCATCTCGACCGCGTCTCACCTTTTGGGTGACCTCTCAGTGCGGCATTTTCCCCATTTCGCCTCCCCCCTCAAGTGCTACGAACCACAAGGTTCAATAATAAATAACTCTACCTCACCCGAGTCAGAATTGTGTTTGAAAAATTCCATTTCTTGTCTAATTCTGATTATAAAAAAATTGCTGTAATTAGATTAACAAGGGCTTTGTCTTATCTATGTCATTTAATAGGGAATATCGCACAAACCGAGTCACGGAGAGCTCTGTTACGCTTTGCATTACTTTATCTTCAATTAGTTCATTAGCGTTAATTTCCTTTACACGCGCGGAGCTGTTACTTAACAAAAACGATTGCCTATTAAAGAAATTTTTTTTCTCAGTATGCAGACCTTCCTTGTTTTATCGCAGATTCTTTTCCAAAAAATGTTCCATTCATCCCTGAAATTTGCTCGTTTAACGTCGAACTGCCGTAAGATGATTGTCAGTTCAATTTTCACTTCGGTCGACATTATCTCCGCAAGGAGCTTGAGACCATCATTTATAAAAAATATGTATGTATATGTATATATGTATGTATATATAAAAATATTTGTGTATATATATGTGTATATATATATATATATACACACACACATAAACCATAAACGCGGTAATCAGGGTAGAGGGTCAGTCTTTTTAACTGTCAAAGTAGTGATTAGGTTAGAGCATTTTGGACGGTTTGGTTTGGAATGAGAAGTGTGTGGGAGTGGCACGGTTTGACGGTTTTGTTATTCAATAGTTTTTGCGGGTAACCACGTTTCCTGAGAGAGTCATGTAGTTGGTTGATGTTTTTCTGTTGGGGGGAGTGTTATCACAGAGACGGATTCCACGCACTGAGAGTGAAAAAGGGATGGAGCATTTTGTATGTGATAGGTGGCAGCTGTTGAAGTGAATGTATTGTTTGTTGGCATTTTCAAATATTTATATATATGTGTACACACACACACATCTTATGTATCCAAATATACCTCGACCCCAATATGTATAGTGGGTTGCGGTGATCCAGGGGTTAAGCGTTGGCCTACTAACCAGAGGGTCCGGGTACGATTCCCTTTCAAGGTAAGCCTCTCTCGGCACCTCAGCTCTACCCAAGCTTTGTGAGTTTTCGGGTACGAGATTTTCTTGGGAAACCATAACCGGAGCAGCCAACCAACCCGTACCCTGATTACAGCGTTTATGGTTAGAAATATATATATATATATATATATATATATATATATATATATATATATATATATATATATATATATATATAATAACAAATTTTTTTATATATATTTTCAGAAAAAATATATATTTTTTATTTTTTTATATTTTCTTAGCTTTTGTTTGGTATTCTGAGAGCGAGTAGTATTATAAAATAAGTGCAACCTTTGCTGTACAAAAATTTACATATAAGACCTTTTGATGACTCACCAAGTTTCTCAGCAGCAATTGAAATAAAGTCAATGAAGAAGTATTCTAGACAAGTTCCTTACGTATAAATGCTGTAAATTACTACCCAAATATTTTCAAGTTTTAACAAAGCATCTAATTTATCCCTAAGGGGATTTTATCTTTTTAAAATTTCTCATTTCTCATCAATAAAAGACGTAATACATTTACTCGGTACACTCCAGTACTCTGACAGTTTTATTCATGTAATTGAAATTGATTGATCCAAATGTTTTTGTAACTTCACGTTCATTGTTTTCAAGAAAATAGATGGCTCAGCGTTATTTCTGTCCGACCAAATTATTTCATACTTCAACGCTGATGGATGTACTAGCTTATGCGAGTGTGTCAAAGGTCTTAAATCATTTAAGTAGGAGAAATCATAATGAAAGTCCCACCATCAATTGCCACAGTAACTGTAGCTACCAAAATAAAATTGCACACCACCTTCGTCCGATAGTCTTATTTCCTCTGCCTTCGGTATTCCACCCATGGTGGGCGACATTCCGGGTGCACTGAAACACATATCTTGCAAAAGGAAGAGGGGGAACGGAATTCGACGACGGCATTAACGCACTTTGCGACAAAAGAGGGTTTGCCCTGCTTTGCATACACGCCGTTCCGAAGGGTGGAGCACGCTGTTCATAGCTTTCCCACACTCACACACTCGTGGAAAGGTCCCGCTCCTCTCGCTTTGCAGCCTGTCGCCCCTCACCCGAGTTCACTGCTTCCTTCGCCGCCCCGAAACAGGAGCCCAAGATGTCCACATCCATTTTCGAGAGACTCTCGGACATGTTGCAGGTGAGCGACCATAACATGGAAATATTTCAGATCGGTCATACTTGGGAGGCACAAAATCTCCTCTCTTCTTAAATCTCATTACCCAGATTCATAGGGTAGTTGTAGCATATGGAGTCACCTTTTTCCTTGATCTTTCAGTGGTTCATCCTAGGCAGTCAACACTTGCGAGTGTACATTTAATGATTTAAGAGCTTGCCATTCTCTTTATGTGTTAGTTTCATCCTTTTTTATTTGAAATGTGCAATGATTTAATTTTTGACATCATTTCCAAATATTTACTCTTGTAACACTCTCTAGTAGTGTTCTGTCACCAGCAAAGTATCTTAACCTCTCTGGTCCATGTACTTCCATTTTCTCTCTGTACATACAAATACAAGCATTTACATTGTACCTTATTCAAACTGTTCGTGCATTTTGACCTCCCGTATGCAAGGAAATGGATTTCGATTCGTACAAATAAAAGACCACCGTTGGTAAGTTTTTTTTCTCCACTAAAAATCAAATCATCCCCATTCACCTCTGTTAATTTTTCACGATTTGCTAACGACTATCTTATTTATCTTAGAAGTATTTACTCTGTATTGTATTGACTAACATTACCCATGAAATGATGTTCGTTATGGAAGTTGTGTGAGAGCCGGAGAAGAAAAAATTGTCATGGGCCAGCATTTTCAGAAATAACAAAATATTGAATATATACATTCTTCTTATTTACAAAAAACAACGATTCCTTATATGCAGGAGAGAAGCTCAGTACACGTTTATGCACTAAAATGATTGAGTGTCTAATCGAATGTATTGTAAGTTTGATAGAAAAAGTGAAACATTAATTATCATTCAAAATAATCTGATTTTAAAAGACCTAGGAAAAAAGTTAAATTATCCTAAACAAGTTGCTGATAAAAACATCTACCATGGTTTCAAATTAATACAAATATAACTGACCAGGAAATAAGGTACAATCAATGCCCTTACGTCTGCTATTCATTAAATTAAGCTTGTTCTAGTAAAATTTGTACTTTTGAAATTAAATTGAGCTGTGGGAATCTTTGAATATTCCAGTACCAATATTAAAATTATCGGTATAAAAACATCTTGCATTAATGACTAGTATTTTAAGGAGATCATTTAAAGATAGATTTCAACAAATCTATTCAAGATTGTTTCAAAAGAGATGGACAGAGATTAATTTTGGATTCTTAGTGGAAAATGTTGTCAAGTAGTACAGCCTAGACGAATGCGGTCTACGATTCGATTTCCATATATAATTCAATCGAAAACCATAATGTATACCATATACAAGCGTGGTCTGAAGAGTTTCCGACCTAACAAAGATACAAGACATTTTTTTCTTAAATTTTCTGAGTAGGAAAATATTTCTGGATTTTAGCAATATTAAAAACAACTCTTTTCAGGTGTTCTCCACTAAATATCCAACCTGCAGTTCTACTATGAAACTCTGAGTCGACAAAAATTATTAATCAGTTCCAATTTTTAAAAATATTGTTGCATCAATTTTGCATGAGAGCCTTGACGAATTAACCAAAATTTACTTGTATATATTATGTCCCTTAATACAACCTAGTTCCCAGAAAATTACTATATTTTAAAACACGTTCTAAATATCAACTTGAAATTAATAAAAGTTGTTCAAGATTTTAAGGATGAACAAGAAAGTGCTTAAGATTTTTCTCCTGGTCAAGGACAATGACTTAAAGCTCAAGGAGTGAAATAAAATATTTTAAGAAAAAGAGAAAGATGAAATTTGCTTCTAAAAGGCTTTGGATTGATCCTGAGATCGATATAAGATGAATTAAACATAAAAACTAATGATAGCGCATTCCACTGGAAAGACCGAGCCTCTTGTCAGACAAATTGATTCTGCATCATGACAACGTCCTTCCACAGGGTACACACGGTGAGGCTATTTGGAACATACAAACAAACTCCAGCACTGAAACACACCGCTCCATCATTCAATTCTTCCGCACGATGGGGAAGAAACTTTTTTTTCTTCATTAAGCTTGAAAAAAACCCCAGCAAGGCTCATGTTCGATTTGTAAACGGATGAAACAGAGTGTTGAATTTAGAATTCACCAGCCAAATTTGACAGCAATCGTTTTTTGTATCAAAAAGCTGACATTTGTACACTAGGTACAAAACCAGTCAGCTAAGGAAAGATAAATCATTACGAGAGTTGAGAGTTTGTATTCAATCTCTTCACCAGGCCCAGACCACGAACCCTCGTAGTTACTTCTAAGATAACATATAGATGTTGCTCAATATTAAATCCCTAATAAAAGTTGACTCTAGTACTCCATTGTTCCCCTGATAATATTTTACCATTGATCCGCTGATTGATTTTGTTTTACTCCCTCCTCACATGACTCTACAATTACGGTTGGTTTAAGAAAAGACTGATGATAAAAATGTGTACAAAATATAAAGATCGTCAGTTTAAGTAATTTTAAATACCCTACAAGCTTATATGTGGCTCTTAATCTTAGGAAATCGACTTAATTTCCTTAGTCGTCAGTCACTCTGTTTCCTTCAGAGTTGAATCAATGACAACAACTGCGTGGAAGACGCAGCTGACGTAACATACCGTTCCAAGTTGACCCCCTCAAAATCCGAGTGAGCGGAAATCAGGGTCAAAATTCAGAGACACAAGGCTTTTGTTTGTGGGGCAAAGTCAGTTTATTAAGACCAGTTACCCTGCTCTATGCGATGGTATATTCGGATCGGGAGAGAGCACCACAATGCCTTAGCGGATTTATACCTTTCGAGGCTCACAGCATCCGTTACCTCCGGACTATCCACCCCAAATTTGACCATTCTCGCTAAACACGACGTGGGCATCCAGGGTAAACTCGAGAGGTGCTCTCGGGCTGGTCTATTTCGTTCGTGGGCAGTGATTGCCCTCGCTCCATTGTTGTTCTTCCCTCTCCCGCCCAACTCCCCTCTTCCTGCTCACACACTCGACAATCTCTCTCTCTCCCCTCGTCAAGTCCCAGCTTTCCACGGGACGATGAACCCATTCCTCTCCTACGCCATCATCTCTCATCCCCCTCACACACACACCCACTTTGCTTCCTCTGCCCACCCCATTCCTACTTCACTTCTTCATCTGGGCATCCGTGCTTTATATTTTTTTAAATTTCTTCAGCGACAAGCAGTCGTCCGTTTCCAATCTCAGGGTAGTTGAGTTCAAGCCTTCTGCTTCCCGCCATTACATGCTAATTCCTTGAGAAATTTTTTATGTCACCCCACCAACTCCCAAGTTTAACATTAACAGATTTCCCAACTGCCATAAAAATTTCTGGCCTACTTCTTTGACATTTATTTTTGTATTAGCATTCATAAGATACAGCAAAAATGGAGTTCACTCAATTTTTTATGGATACCGATTAAGCCCTATTTTTCTTCCAGGACGTATTTAATCACTCAGTTATAGTCAAAAGAGGAATACACGGATAATTGCCGAAGATAAATTATGTGATATCGCCACGGTAAGCGATGAAATTCAAAATGTGAGGGGGGACATGTTTTCATTAACAATTTCCATAAAATCAACTTGATAAGCTATTTAATTTCACCCACCCATGAGATGATTTATATTTTTTACGTAATAACGAAAATAAATGGTTAGACAACCTATTTTCAGATCTATGTCTATTTCCGAGGACAGGTAAGGATAGCGGCATGAACTGAAACAATTAAAACGTATTGCGGGTAGATACGGAAAGATATCAACATTATAATTAGTTTACTGTCAATTACTAAGTTCACGGTTCCGTAACACCCTTATACACGGAGATATACATATATTTAAGGATCATTTATTTCCATGTTGGTAATCGAAGGAAGTAAAAAATTCGCCAAACCAGCCTATATGAGGATGTTTGTTCGTCGAGGAATGAAAATGATTCGTACGAAATTTTTCACAAAACTATTCACTCCATTTCATAAAAAATAGAATGCCATAACCATGATGTCCGAGAGTAAAAGACGTTTCCAAATAACGAAGCGCGTTGTGGTGTCTTCAAGTCTTGAGTGTCCCAAAATTTACTCACATGTAAAGGAAGACCAACGGTTACGTACAAGGGGGAGTTTGAAATGATGTTTCTTGAAAGACAACCTGCTCGTCCGCAAATTCTTTCTCACTCTCTCTCACACACTCTCTCCCCCCCTCCTATCCGCCACCCGTATCTATTCGTTCGTTCCCAATCCCTTCCCCTTTTTTCTTTTTCCCTTCGTCTTTTCCTCTGCGCTGCACCACCCAACCACTCACTTGAAGCGGAATGAATAGTGGCATTACCTCCGACCAGCACGGACTTCGCGAGTTAGAAACCAAAACCAACCCAGAATGTTTGTGCACTGACTGCACACGCGGGAACGATTTCTACTGCAGAAATCTGTATAAACCCCATTCACTGCAACTTATACTCGTAACCGACATTCGAAGTTGATTTAAAAAGAATGATATAACCTTCGGCGTTATTTATCTGGAATGGTTTTCCTTTATTTATGAGAGATGGATGCAGATGGCGTGAATACGATAGAAAATTGATATATATTTATGAAGCAAATATTGACGTCCTAATTCTTTCTCATTTCGGAAGTTGGAATCGAATTGAAATGTGACTAGAAATAGACCTAATATTTGCATAGAGTAACTTCAAGAGATTCATTGTTTTCTCTCGTATCAGATTCCATGCATACGTGAAACAAATAGAAATACAGGTATAACCCTTTTTAAGGGTTTTTCGAAATTCTCAAACTTTTTGACAGCTTTTCACGTGGATCCAAGAAGACCTTTTATGGGCATTGAAGACAATCATAATTGTATAAGAAAAACAACTTTGCACTTTTCCACAGATTTATTTGTAACGTGCAAAGCAACTCAAATAATGACCACAAGTGCTAATCTCCCCCCTCCCTCTTTTTACCTCTCCATTTCTTTAGTTTATCTGTTTCTTTGGGTTTTACATATTTTCCCTTTTTGCCTCCGCCTACCTTACTCCTCATTCTTTTCTCCCCCCCTACCTCAAACAGATATAAATATGATTTATTGTAAGTTGAATCTTGTCTTGTACCTGAAGATGATTCGATGAACTGATTGTATTGGGCATTGCAAATAAATCTGTGGAAAATTGCAAATTTTTTTTACTCATAATGACGATCTTCCACTACACCTCACCTAAATTTGTTGATCATAATCAAAATAGTATATATTAAGATCATAGACGAGTGTCGATGTCAATGTAATTATATATTAGAGTTTAACATGTATAATGTCATATGGAACTACAGACGTGCAGTTAAATATTTTTAAATTGAAACTAATGACGAATTAATCTAGGCAGCATAGATAAAATGAATGGAGGGCTTATATCATTTGCCATATGTCCTATGAGTGAATTTGGGGGAGGGACAAACGTAGACTTTTTTTCAACTCGAAGATTCCCAGGGACATTAAGGCTTCGTGACAAATTGCGTTTATCAATTAGGGATAGGAACGGCAGCGGAGGTTGAGGCTAAAAGGAGCGTGTAATATGAGGATGGCATCAGTTAGATTTTTTTTAACTGTGAACAGAGAGTACAAAAAAAAGGCTCATCACCACCCACAACAGCTTTCCAATAAATTTCCAAGATAATCTCTTTCAGTGATAAAAAATGGATGTGGAAAACATCGTGAAATCTGGGAGAACATTCGCGGATCGTTGCGTTATTTTTGTGCGTGTGAATTTGTTCCAAAGCCGTGACAGCGAAAAGATACGAGCCAAACGAGACAAAAATCAGCATGAAGCCTACATTCCGGAAAATCGTGCGGATTCTTCAATCTTTATTAATTGCATTATTTTAGCTATTATTTTATCAATATGTCATATTCCATCCCGGGTCAAATATTGGAGAATACTTTCTGGGGAAGAATCGTTTCTCATTCTCCAATTGTCGGTTTCGTTTCTTTTCTCTCTTGTTGTTCGAGTTCCTTCCAAAACTGTATCAGACAAAGGCTTCTTGCCTTTTCCCTTCTGCTCTTTTCCATCCATTCTTCAGTCTTCACTACCATATATATACACAGATATATATATATATATATATGTATATACGGGTCGCGGTGGTCTAGTGGGTAGAGCGTTGGACTACTGACCGGAGGGTCCCGGGTTCAATTCCCGGGAAAAGCTCTGGGCACCTGCAGCTCCACCCAAGCTAGTTGATTTTTCGGGTACCAGATCTTCCTGGGAAACCATAACCGGCACAGGGAAAGGAACTGGCCCCCCTACCCTGATGTGTGAATATTCACACGCCGTTGGGCTTGGTACACGGGTGAGCTCTACCATCACCTACTAAACCGACCTTCGGGTTGATTACTGTGTTTATGGTTTATACTAATACTATATATATATCTGTGTGTGTGTGTTTTTTTCTTTTTTGACACCCTCTTATTTTCCGATACAGCTAATCCCTCTTGTCTACTATATTCCATCATCTTCTCTTCCTCTTTCTTTGCAGGGATTTCGAGCGAACTTTTAGAGTGTCCAATAAATTGAGAAGGGCCACAAATAAAGCAAAAGAAGAATGGTGGAAAACGCAATGCGAGGATATGGAAAGTTTACAGAAGAAGGGTGAAATTGCTGCTCTATACAGCAAGGTTAAGTTATTATCGGGAAGTAAGAAGGCAAGATCTGTGCTAACAGTTAAAGATAAATGGGGTAAGATAATAGTTGAATCAGGAAAAATCCAAGAGAGATGGAAGGAATATATAGAAGCACTGTATGGTAAAGAACTTAGGCCGACAAGGTTAGACATAGAAAAGGAACATGACGTAGAAGAAGATAGCTAGGGTCCAGGCATACTCGACGATGAAATAGAAAGGGCATTAAAGGAGATGAAAGCAAATAAGGCTGTGGGGGTGGACAATATTCCTGTAGAAATGTTGAAATGGTTAGGGAAAGGTGGGAAGAAGGCCATATATGGACTGATTCGTAGTGTCTATGAGGAAGGAATCTGGCCGGAAGATTTTGTGAGATCGGTGTTAGTTCCTATTCCAAAAAAGGCGAAGGCTTCGTCATGTGAGGATTACAGAACAATAAGTTTGATATCCCACGCAGCTAAAGTTATTCTCAGGATCATCAACAAAAGGATAGAGAGTAAGGCAAATGATTACTTAGGGGATGATCAGTTTGGGTTCAGGAAAGGAAGAGGTACGCGTGATGCCATTGCAGTAATGAGATCACTAGTCGAGAGGAATATAGAATACAATCAGGACGTTTTTGCCTGTTTTGTAGATTTCGAAAAAGCGTTTGATAGAGTGAATTGGGAAAAATTAATGCGTGTATTGCAGAAAATAGGAATGGATTGGAGGGACAGGAGACTGATCCGCAACCTGTACATGTCTCAGACTGCTCAGGTGCGAGTGGGGAACGGAGAGTCCGGATGGGCAGTGTTAGGAAGAGGTGTAAGGCAGGGTTGCCCATTGTCACCGGTACTGTTCAACGTATATGTAGAGGAAATGATTAAAGAGGCATGGGAAGAACTGGAGGTAGGAATGAAAGTCGGAGGGGAATTCGTAAAATCGGTTATGTTTGCTGATGACCAAGCATTAGTTGCTCAGTCAGCCAAGGGGTTGCAAGCATTGTTGAGTGAATTGGAGGTTCAGTGCGATAAATATGGGATGAGAATCAATATTAATAAAACAAAGGTTATGCGATTTTCCAGAAAGAAAAAGGCTAAGCTAAATATTAAAATAGGCGGGGAAAGAATAGAGCAGGTAGAACAGTTTACATATCTCGGAAGTGTTTTGGACCAACACAGTCAAAGTGGTAGGGATGTAAGGAGAAGAATTGCGCTAGGCAAGGAGGCTTTCTCAAGGAGGAGGGAGTTGATGACGGGGACGTTGAGTAGGGATGTTAAGACAAGACTCGTAAAAACTCTGATATGGAGCGTGGCTATGTACGGCGCGGAAACGTGGTCGCTGAAGCAGGAGGATAGACGTAGATTGGAGGCTTTTGAAATGTGGGTGTGGAGAAGAATGGAGAAGGTGAAATGGACCGAAAGGAAAACAAATGAGGAAGTACTAGAAATGGTGGGGGAGGAGAGGGGTTTGTTGTGAGAAATCCTATGGAGGCAGGAAAAATGGATGAAAGGCGTATTGAGCGGTAGTGGAATGTTGAAGAGGGTAATAGAGGGGAGAATGTTGGGCAAGCGAGGTAAGGGTTGGAACAGGATAGGGATGTTGGACGGGATGAAGGGAGGAAAGAAGTACACCGAGATGAAGAGGGACCTGATATAGATTAGTTTGCTAGGTGGGGAGTCAAAATGTTTATTTGATAGTTGTGTCCATCCAAAAACCTACCTTAACCGGTAGATTACCTAATAATAATATATATATATATATACTATATATATACACTATATATATATATGTATATATATGTATAAAGAGAGAGAGAGGTAGCGATCATCCTTAAGTGGGTATTGACAATGCGTAACGTAAAAGCAACTTCTTTTGAAAAAAAACTCTTACATGGCGCGCAATCCAACTGGGGCAATGATGTATGCCGTTTTATCTAAAACGAATTTTTATCTTCTTCAATAAATATCTTTGCATGTCGTCTTGTTAAGTAATACCACCCTTAAGTTGGATTGACACATTAAATTTTCTGGCGGGAGCACACTCAAAGCAATTCTTTTCAAGCATTAATGCGGTCTTGCGAGTGAAATTTGTTGAGTCAGACGTAATATTGAAATATTTGCCACTTTCTTTGACTGTCTTTTCCGTCCTCGGCAGTTTACTCTCTCGTTCTCTTCTCACTTATTCTTTAAGTTGTTGTTTGTATTTTCTCTTCTCCTTCTTAGGCTTCCACCTATTTCCACCCTTAACCCTTCGTTAACGAAATGTTAAGACTCGTTCTCCCTCTAACCTCTTTTCTCTTCATCGCTTTACACTCCTTTACGCTGTCCCTCGTTATTTCTCCTTCCTATAGTCGAATCCTAACGGTTTTACAGCTCGAAACTTTGGAGTTCTCCTTCCCCTTACTTTCTTCCCTTACCACTACCTCTCTCCCTTTCTCTCTTGTCTCTCATCCCTAAAGCTATAGCTGTACACTTCCTTCTCATTACCTCTCCCTCCAACCCCATTTTGTACCTTCACACACACATACACCTTCTCGAGTTCTCATCCCCTTACCACTGCTCTGTCCTCCCTCATCCGCACTACTCCTCCTTCAATGATGCCTCGCATTCCTGCACGCCACTTCCCCTTCCTGCCATCTTTGCCTTCTGTTCTCTCTCCTCTCTCTCTCTCTCACTCACTCCTGACGCCTTCGTTACATTCCTTGGAGGCACTTTTTACCTCACCCAAAAAGCTCCTCACGCGCTCCTGCCCTCAAACCCCTCCCTCTTTCTCTCTCTCTCCCCTCAAGGCCTTCCTTACTCTCAACGTGGAGCTTTTTCTCTTTCAAATATCTTTTCACGCCGCGCTATTCTCTCCCACTCTCTCCCGCAAGTGGGACCGCCCCGCTCACCCTAACCTCTCCACTAATCCCTTTTCTCCCTCTCTCTAAAACTCCTAACCACCCGCCTGCACCCCTCCATCGATTCATGCTCACCCCACTGTCCACGTATTCCTCACCCCCCTCCCTCTCGCTCTCTCCCTCTCTCTCTTACACATTCTCTTTCTCTCTATTAACGTCCATTTTGGAATTAAGGCGTGTCCCTCCTCCCCTTCCTCTCCAGTGGCATCCTCCTCGGGCGAGTAGCAGTAGAGCTAACCCCATTTGACCTCTCCCACGCCGCAGTGGCTTGGGAAAGATACTGGCGCGACCCTACGACAAAGGATGGCTCGAGTATTCCCTTCGGAACTTCTAACATTTTCGGCCTTTTTCTTTTGCTGGCGGTTTCTCAGTGCGTTTTACCTCGGTGATCTAAACGTTTTACGTTCGACGAGTGTTTAACCGATTAGGTTAAACACAGTTCTATCCAAAAACGGGACATGCCACAAGGTTTATCAAATGAAATAATGTCGTACTTGGATGTGCTCCTGTTATTGTAAACAGACTCCACTTGAAATAAGAAACTTTATATACGAATCCTCTCTCTATACTCTGCGCTTTGCTACCTTACCCTTTGCGGTATATACCAGTTTTTTTGGATTCGTATGCCACACAATTAAACTTTTGTAGATATAACCAGTTATGTTTTGTGGAATAAACCATGTTTTTCAAGCCAATTATGCTGCAGTTGAATCTAGGCTAGCCTGCTACTTCTGCCGAAAGAGAGTTAGTGGTAGAATATAAAATTCCGTGTAAGAACAGCATAGCTAGCAAGGCAAGATTAAATTTCATTGGTTATTACAACATTATGTAATCCTGTACCTATGAATCTTCACAGTTAACCTTGATAGTGATATTTTACTTCAAAATTGCTCGGAATAAATAAAGCAGTACGGAATATTTGGAGTGTTTCTACTATTAACCCAACGCGGAAACACTAAGTCCCATTCCCACCAATGACGGGATTCTTTAGTTTGCTGAATGTATTTTTTTATTTCGTGAAAACACATACAGGTATGGAGCGAGGCCAATAAAAAGCATTATTCATTTATTTATTTTGTATCAGTCCGAAAACAGCACTTTGCTTTTTCCTTTAAATCGGACTTTGAACATTTTTGATCATTTAAATTACACAAGCCCAAGCCCTAGATGGAGAAAACACCAACTAGGCGGGAATCGAATCCGCAACCTCTGGGTTGGAAGACAAGGACGTTACCCTGCCGCCATCGAGGCCGGCGCTGCCGGGGCAGCATCTCTGTTATTACCTTAATCATCAATTAAGATAATAACGGAGATGCTGAAGTTCATGAAAAGGTTCTTCCTTTTGTTTTGTATTTCTTAGTTAGCGTCCAAAAACGTTTAATTGATAAGGGTCAGAGCAAAGGTGAATTTTAAATGAAGGAAGAACAATAAAACCGAGCTTCTGAGTCGAGAGGTAAGGGAAAGTTTCAGTGTTGATATTGAACGCACGAATTCATGATTTAAAACTTAGTAGCGCTAAGACCTTTTAGAGATAAGTTTGCGGCAGCTAGAAAAAGATTAAATAGATGAGAGGAAAAAATATTGCCGTTTTGGATTTGGTTCCAAGTTATGCCAAAAAATTTGTCGAAAAATCAACATTATGTGATCTAGCTAGATTCGTCATATGTTTTTCCATGGATCAAACACCAGATTTTACACAAAACTTGAAAAAAGATTCGAACCCTCGATCATAAATCTAGGAAGCTGGTGATTGTTACACCAGCACGCGTGTTGCATGCTTTGGCGTTAGGATCTGATCCCACGACATTATGTTCCTATATTCATATTAACGTCTACCATAGAGACACATTAGAGGTAAACAATGCCTTGAATGGTTTGAGGCGTCACTTTGTGGAAGCGATTCATATCGGAAAAGAAAATACTTTGTCTTTCCACATATATGCACATGCACCCATATTCCCTATCCACAAAAGTACAGTGTCAGGCATTTAACATCAATTGAGGTTGGTTTATCGGTATAATTTACCGTGCTGTTGATTAGAAATCGTTGCATTCCTCTATTAACATGGCCCCTCAATCAGTGAAATCTGGTGTGTATGATAATTTTGGAACGCTCGAAAACGCGTCGACGAAAGATGTTAGGCATCCAGTTTCCGCTCCATTTTTTCCCCTTGTCATTTTCCCATCCGCTATCCATTTATCGTCCACTCCCACTCTTTGAATCGCGGTTCAGCCGCCTCGTCTCTCCCATACCAACTGCTCTTTTCCTCCTTCCTTCATGACTAACTCTCACTCCATACATTCTTTCCCTCTATCTTTCTCTCCATCTCTTTCCTCCGGATGCTTCGTCAGTCCAACGCTATCGACAGCGGAGAAGATATATATGTATATATATATATGTATATATATATATGTATATATATATATGTGTGTGTATATATATGTGTGTATATATATATATATATATATATATATATATATATATATATATATATATATATATATATATAGAGAGAGAGAGAGAGAGAGAGAGAGAGAGAGAGAGAGATGGAGAGTGAATGAAGAGAAGGGAAGAGGGGATGGAGGGCAAGGCATTTCAAATATTTCATCATCTCTGTCACCCGGAACGGAATATAGAGCCGCCAGCGGTACGTGCGAGGAAAGGTGGGAGAGAGGTCGGAGCGTGAGGTTAGAGTATGGGAAGGGGGTGCCCCCTAGATGTCTGCAGGGTAAAGACGAGAGGAGGAGTACATCGGAAAAGAGAAAGAGGAGAAATGGAGGGAGGCAAAGAGAGACCTGTGTCTAGAGGTGGGAGGAGGAGGACCAAGGAAGAGGGATAAGACAGCGCAGCGCCGGATGGATTTGCTGCCTTTGGTCGCGTATGCGGGCTGTGCACGTGGGACTTCGGAATGGCGAGGTTGTGGGGAGGTAGAGGGAGAGTGACGATGGGGGTTTAGGGGAGCTGAAGCTTGCGGTGGGGATGGGAAGGCCCTTGTCGGCCGGCGGAAGCGTCCAAGGAACTCGCGCGTCCCACGTCGCAGATGTGATCTTCCGACATCGGGTGTCGCCCGAGTAACCGCCCTCCCACACCTCTCCCCCCGCCTCGGTCCTCCCAGCCCTACCCGAACTCGTTTTAAGACTCTTCCTTCGTTGTCGCCTCGAACACTTCACCTCGTCAGAAGAACTCCCCGACCCCAACTTCCTTCTCACCTTCCCTTACTTCGTTCTACCAATACCGAGTGTCCCTTCCGATTCCCACACCCTCGCTTCCCCCCCCCAACTTCCACCACCTCCTTCTCTCGCTGCTTACCTCCCTTCCTTCCCGCTTTCCTTCCTTCCACCTTCATCACTATCTCGAACACCGTCTTCCCCTTTATCGAAGACGACGTCTTGGCCGGGGACTGGTGGTCGATCCTTCTCTCTTTTCTCCGAATGGACAGATGATCTCCCAGAATGGGAATCACTCAGCGGGTTTCAACGAGGAGCAGGAGCGTGAGGAGGATATACGGAGTCGATGCGGATTCTCGTCATGGGTCCTCCTTCCCGGAAAATGATTCCATTACTGGATCTCTGCCTCGGGAAACAATGCCTCCCACTCCTCTCCCATTCTCTCCTCGACTCGATATTTCCGGTTATGAAGATCGTTCCTTTTGGCAGATATGAGTGATGAGTTTCCATCAAATTGAAAGCGTCGTTCACCTTTCAGACATTGTTTATATCATTCGTTACGTCCACGATAGAAGTTTCCCCGCTATTGGCAATGAGGGATAAGTTATGGAATAATTAATTTCCATGACGAATCCTTTGGAAATAGAAGACACGGCATAAAAGAGGGTTTGAATATATATTATTCCTCCAATTCCACACCGGAAAATTTAGCGCAAAAAATTTTTGATGGAAGCTCTGCTGGAAAAATAACTATCGTATATCGCCAGGTTGGTCTCATGGGTAATACGCACACTAAACAACCGAAATTCAGCGGGATCTACTCCAGTCTTGGAGCAGGGGATTACTCAAAGTCCATCGGAACAGTCTCGGGGAAAACTGAATTATTAAAAGTTTTCAATTATCCCAGGTTCAGTAGAAGGAGATGACAATTACATATGCGAATTTTGAGGAATGTGTGAAATAGAATTCAAATTTTCTGGAAGATCTTAATGCACTAGGATGCAAACAATATAATTAAAAGTAATAGGATAGGGATAAAAAGAACGCACAAAAATGGAGATTTCCGAGAAAAGGCTTCGCATTACCTGGGAGCTGGACACCAGGTCTTCGGCTTTTCTGGCGTTAAACAAATTGCCTAACTAGGAACCCTTGTATTTTATATGCATTATTTTCATAGGAAAATTATTTTGTTAGTGAGTTATAACTTTTTATTTCCATTAATTTATGCTAAATATGCAGGTCTATTTTTTACCAAACTATTCCATAAAATGAATGCCCTAGACACTAAATATCGGTCGAAAACCCCAAGTCTATTGTTTCTGATACTGAATTATTATTGTAAGGAAGTGAGTATCTATTAATAAAACAAACAAAATAAAATTAAAATTGTTGATTTCTATCAAAATAATGCAGTTGACATACAAGGGAGTTTATAAGAAAATGTCCACCGTACGGTTTCAAAGATGACTCCAAGAAAGACTAATGAACCTCAATTCACACTGTAGATGAAAAAGGAAGTTACCGGTTGATGATTTTGGTACGAGGTATTTAGATAGGCTATCGTATATACTGATAGAAGGATTATACGAAAATTATTAATCAAAAACGTCAAATTTGATTGGCTTAAATAGATAAGGTAGTCCAATTTTAAAACATAACTTATATTGCTATTCACTACCATCATAAATACATATTTATTATAATATTACATCGACATATAAGCATATATTTGTAGCACAGAACACCCTTTCAATTGCTAGCAACATTGCTCCATCTGTATTAAGATAATTATATTCGTTTTCATTTCTGCCCATCACACCTTTTCCGTCTTCCTCTTAACCCACGTCTCAAAAACCTACAGTCTCTGCCTATCATCTTATGTCATCAATGGTGTTTCCGTACCGCACAAAACCGTGGCATTTATCATTTTTTACGAGCCACTTCTTAGCATGCTTACTCAACGTCAGAATCGTCCCTTGCATCCTCCTTGTAAAAACGTCTTTGCCTAACGCAAGTCTTCTTCTCTTGTTCCAACAATTGGTCCAAAATCCTTCCGAGGTAGGTAAACCGTTCTGTTTTCCCTAGTTTATGAACCCTTATTTTAATACTAAACTTAGATTTTCTCTTTCTATAAAACCGCATAAGTTTTGTTTTGTTTACATTTTTTTTCATTCCATAACTATCTCACTGACTTTCCAATGCACACAGCAATGCTTTCGCTCCGTTGGCACTTGCTGACAAATTTAAGCTTGACCATCAGCAGCCCTAACAGATTTTATGAATTATCCACCGACTTTCATTCCTATCTCCAGTTATCCTCATGCCTCTTTACTCATTTTCTCCACACATACGTGAGCATCACCGGTGATAGTGGTTTGCCCTTCCTTACACCTCTTCCTAACACTGCCCATCCGGAATCTCCGTTTCCCAATCGCACCGGAGCAGTCTGGGGCATGTACAGGTTGCGGATTAGCCGGCTATCTCTCCAATCTACTCCTATTTTATGCAATATATTCATCAGTTTTCCCAATTTACTCTATGAAACGCCTTTTCAAAACCTACGAACCAGGAAAATTTGATTGAATTCTATATTCCTCTCCATTAGAGGCATCATTACTGCAATGCCATCATGCGTTCCTCTTCCCTTCCTGAACCCAAACAGACCATCTCCTAAGTCATCATTTGCCCTGTTCCCCATCCTATTGTTGACGATCAAGAGAAATACTTTAGCTACACACAAAGTTAAACATATTGTTTGGTAGTTCTCAAATGAGATGTCATTCTTATTTTTGGGAATAGAAACGGAAACAGATCTGACAAAATCTTCCGGTCAAATTTTGGTAGATGATCATTGCCCTCCCGTGAGTCACCGATCGGTTTTCCACAAAATCCTAGTTATCCACGGTTGTACGCATGTTTTCATATTTTAATTAGTGTTATGGGCTTGCATTGTTTATAATAAATATTTACTTTAGTTTCAGTTAATTTATAAACGAAATATGGCATTATTTTCTCCAAAATTAGATATGGAAAACCAAACGTGGCTATGTATATCTAAATACAATGAGATGATTATATTTCCTTTATAAAAATTATCTAGGCTCGAGTAAATTCTAATCAAATTCACTGTCACCATATTTTTCTCAACATTTTTACGTAATATAAAATAACATTAAGTTTATTGACTTCTAGCAATGAGGACAGTGAAATAAGTGGTAAAGGATGCAAAGAATTTTCATTTACACATTGTATACAAGGAAAACTTGGATTCTGGAATCCGTCAACCAAAGTGAAAGGCAAAATTACAAATTCATTACATCTATTTTCATCGGGTGGTGGAATAAGTTATGTAAACAAAGTCAAATGGAAAGGAGGCGATGAAGATTGGTGTTGGTCACCAGTAAAGATAAGATAAAAACAAGATAAAAAAGGAGGGGTGCCGTATATTTCCAGGAGACCTGTCTTTTTCCGTCTCTTTTCTGTTCTTCTCTCACTTTCTCGCCAAAGGAAATTGTATAAAAATGTGCAAAGGGAATTATGACACTGAGGTTTTTCTTGAGCCCTCTATCATTGGATGAAAGCCAGATCCCATGAAAAACTACAGGGCATAGAAATGAATTTCAGATGTGCTGTCTGACGCGGGCTGCTACGAGCCCACTCTGCGAGAAAATGCGAACATTTCGCATGAGAGTAAAACACGAAAAAAACAGAACTCAACTATCGAATCGTTCACCATTACGTCGGTGAAAAAAAGTGTCTTACTCGGTAGTCTATTCTCCTATAGCGCGTAGTCAATTCTCCTCTTCTCCCAAAGATGCGGGTCGAAAAATAGAACAAAAGGAATTGTTTTGTTTCTTCTCTCGGAAAAACTGACAAGGCGGCAACCGTAAAAGGAATGAACAACGAAAAACTCTGGAATCGACAGCAGCGCCAAATTCTCGCAACATATTCCGCAAGTAAGTGAGTGTGCTTCTGAAATACGACTTTTGGAGGATGGTAAACAGATGTGAGAAGGACGCGAAAAATGCTCTATCCACTCGATTTACCGGTTTAATAAAAAAAGTTGTCTATAGAAATCCTTGAGCGGTTCAAGGTAATATTGTTTTCCAGTGATGTTCTGCAGAAAGTTAGGTGGATCAAGTCTCATCAGAATGGTTCACCTATTTTAAAAAGCCGCTCAAAGAATTGAGACAGCGCGGTGAATCAGTTTTATGTATTTGGTTGATAACTTATTAAACAAATGAAATATCTCCTGCATAATGAGTCTGCTGCTTGGCCATTCACTTGCAAAAAACGTATTTTATGTTTTCTTCCTGAGATACTTTTGTTTCCTGGAATTAGTTTAACTGTTCTCTCACCTTCGTCTCATCAAAACTTTTAAATTAAAATCGTCGAATTGGATGAAATTGCCAGAAAAACTTTATTAATTTTCTAAAATTCCATTTAAGTAATATTTCCGAGGGAAAAACTGCTTGTTACTTACTTGAAAATGCGAAAAGATTTCACAAAACAGACTTCCAATAAAAATGTACGTTCTTTTAAATTCAAACAGTCAAATATTAAATCACACCCCCTCAATTTCGTAGCATTCCCGAGGAGGGAAAGAGAAAGATAAGGTTATTTTGAACACAATAAAGAGGAAACATTATGAGTTCATATTTTTGCTAGAAAAAAATTAACCAAGCTCTCTCAAATTCCCAACTTATTGAAAAAAATATCTCGTCATGTGAAATAAAACAAATGGAAATTGCATTCCACATTTAACACCATTTTAACGATTTATTTATTCTAAATTTGACATTTTTCCATTCAATTTCACTGGGCAGTGTGAACATAATTTTTTTAAATCCAATGGTTCCATTAGTAGTATTTCCTACTAAAAATTAATTGGTACAATGGGGATGCCGGTATATGCAATATACGTCGGCTAACACGATCCTATTAAATATTTATGAATAATTACTGTCGTTAAAAGCCATTGAAATGTATTTTTCTTACTCAGAAATACTTAATTTTATGCTTTCTATTGTTTCAGTCTCAACTTTGTGGAAGTTCATGTTCATTATTTATTTTCATCCCTTTTTCAAGGGTTGGCGTTGGGTATGCTGAGAACGTCGAATATAATATTTTATATTAAACGTTAAACTAATGCTAATATAGGCATCTACCTGAACATATCATGTAAATGGATAAGTAAAGAAAGAAGAATAAACGATCCCAGTCACTAACCACAAAAACTTCCTTGGAAAAAGGTAAATTGAATGGGCACGAGTTAAAAATAATCTATTGAATAATTAGCGGACCTCAAGTATCTAATCTTTGTTTTCTCGAGCGAAGATATTTATGCGTAGGTACTTTCTCTTATCTCGTTCCAACTTCTCCTCGTTTCATAAACATTCAGAAATCGGCCATTTTACCTCCTTATCTATATTTCCCGCGTGAGTAAAAAAAATTTGAAAGCGCAGAAAAGTGCATTTCTCCTAAAACGGTATGCCTACGGTTGAGGGTAGTTACCGAAAATGGCAAAAAAAGGGGTTCCGCAACTCGTTAAATATACCTATTATACGTCAACGCGTGGGTCCTTCCTCGCCATCGTCGGGATCTGTGCTGCTCTCGGGCCATTACTGCCACTCGGAGGGTCCGTGGTCGTCTATGGGTAGCAAATGGATCCGGACCCCCATTTTGAGGGCGCCGCGACCAGAACAGCAATCTCTGCTTTCCCCCTATCACTCGCACGCAATTGTCCTTCCCTAACGCCGCCATTACCACCCTCCCTCCCCTCTCTCCCACCGTCCTCCCCAAATCCACTCTTACCCATCTCACCCCCTCTCGTATCTTGACGGAAATCCTCCAACATTTCCACTCCCACCTCCACATCCCCCTTTCCCCATCCTCCCGCGTCGCTACGTTCCCCTGTTATCCCTTCCTTTATCCTTTCCCCCTTGCTTCAACTCGACAGAATCGCTCTGGTTTCAATAGCCCTTAACGACCATCCCACTGGTTTAATAAGAAAAGTAGTTTTGCCTTCTCCATGCCTCTCTTTTTCCAGGTGGAATGATCAAAGATATTCTCGCGTAATTAGGTTTAAGCAGCGGTCAAAGCGACAGAGGTTCGTAGGCACGTTCCAAAATGCTGCAGAAAACCAAAGTTTAGAGCCTGCGATAGCAGGAACTTATGGGACGCAAAGAAATGAAACCTCGCTTACAACATTTCTTTCACAACACTTAAATTCAGATGTCGGTAGTATGGAATGTATTTTAAAATAGTTTTGATGCCACCATTTCGTTTTCAGTGTTTTCAGGTAAAAGTAAAATAGTAAAAGCATTTTAATAATATGCGTTGGCATAAGAAGCATTCACGGAATGCTGTAATGCATGGCCGGGGTTAGAGATGTAAATAAAAGATTAGTGAAGATTCATGGGGAGTAGTGAAGACAATGTGGAGCGTAATTCTGCATGATTCAAATACTTAGTAGGTGTTCGAGGAAATGGAATCTGCGAAGGATGAAGACTTTTGATGAAAGGGTATTACAAAGAATGAAAGAATTAAGATATATATGGAGAGGAAAAATATAAAAAATACGATTGGGCAAGAGAGAAAGATGTTGGGGGATGAATATTTTACTAGAAGGCAGAAAAAAAGCTATTGGGAGGAGATATTGAGAGTTTGCTGGAAGCTCAAACCTGTTTTAGGTGCGTTAATGTTAAAATGTGCAAAAAAAGGGGAATAATAATACGAATGGAGACTCAAAATATAAGGAACTGCTAATATATATAACACAGACAAAATGGTTTCGCATTGTGCAAATTTGTTCAAAATTTGAAGTTTTCAGGAGCCACATTATATCTGCTCAGCAGCCGATACGAATAACAAAGGTGGATTTTTTTTAGCAAAACCGTTACAAATGAGATTGAAATTCTAATCGTTTAAAGAAAAAATAATTTCAAATTCGATTGAACCTCCCATGATTTAGTTTGAATTACCATCTGCCTGAGTAAAGCTGTTTGAAATCGTGTTAGTTGTGAATCAGTAGAGCGAAAGATCAATACCCGAGTTTACTATCTTGGATTAACAGAAATGAATGTGTTTCTAGACAAACACCTTCTAATTCCGTATCAATTAGAGGAATTTATCATTGGAAAACAATGTAACATCCCGATATCCATACATTAAATCTCTGTCAAACAACCCTGAAGTACACCGAGTTATAATTGTTACATATGAATTGGCCGAGGAAACAGCTCAGCAATAAATCCTTATGCAACCATTGCAACGCCAAATTCAATGGCCAATCACAATCGCCAACTGGAACAAAATTTACGTATTAATTTAATTGAAGATCCGCAACAATAATGACGAATGGAGAACCTGGTTAGGCAAACATGAAATGTACCTGTTAGGGAATATTCCGGTATAATAAGGATTCTGTTGGTTTAACTGCAGGCAGGTATAATCAAGCGACACTTCCATTATCGTCTCTCCCTCTAACCACTCTCGCTCCGTTCATCTCTAAATGATGGACAATATTCTGCCGATAGAGAGGCGTATAGTCAGGTTTTGTTAGTATTAGTTTATTGTAAAATTCTGCGTTAAAAAACCCTCCATTAAAAGTAAACAGAGTATCGAAGAAGTCATCAAGTGTATGCCATCACATCTACCCTTTCACCTTTATCGAAATGATTGTGAATTAAGAGGCAAAGAATTTTTACACCGTGAAATTATCTAATTTTTCTTAAATTTATTAAATAATACCTAACAGATGAATTTCGAATCCCACTTCGGGTTTGAAGGAGGTGCAAAGTTAAAGCATTTTTCACATTTTTACCCAGTCAGGTATTTTCTCTCTCGCGTTTTCCTCTACATGCCTCCTCAGGGTGGTGTTTCCAACACACACACTCCCGCTCTCATCGTTTCCCCCACCCAATTACGAAATTAGCACTCTTCCACGCAGTTTACGTCCATTGAAACCTCAAAGCTCACGAGATCTATACCTTCAACCATCCCCTACTCCCTAGCTTACTCATACTTCAAAACGCTTCTATACCATCTCCTAAAGATACTCCAAATCGTTGTGAAATTCGACCTCTTTATCTTTTGCCTTTCGGTGATACGTTTTTTGTGGGTCTGAGACTAGACATGCTACATAGAATACTAAGTTATTTATTTTTATGAGTTCTCTTCCACCCCTAGTCACAGTCATACTTAATTTAAGTTACCCTCTCGCACGTCTGTCGAATTTGAAACCCAATTGGAGAACTCTGATGAGCAGAATCACATGCAACTTTTCATTTCAGAATCGGCACGACGATGTTCGACCCTCATTTAGAGGAAGGGAGATGTCCCATATAAATCTAATAGACGGGCTGGGTATATAAAATCTCGCCAAATGATTTTTATAGGCTAGGGCAAGTTGAAAAAAAAGATATGGACTTTTAGATAAGTCGAAGGGAGATGAATGGCTATTATTTTAAGGTTTTTGTTATTTCTACCGTGGTTATATTTTTATTGAACGATTAGCTCGCTTTTTTGAAAGGCCGTGGAATAAAAAGAGTAACTCCACATTTTTACTCTATGATTCATGGGGATGTTTTAGCTGAGATGCAGCAGAAACAAGTGATGATGTTGATATCAGTGAAACCATGTTCGTGAAAAATAAAGTGCGGATTCAAATTGCTGTATTTTTCACCTCTGCCTTTTCGCAACGAAAAAATTCCCCCAACTTTAATCCGAAAACTTTTTTCTAACGCTTTCAAAAAACGGCGTAAAAAAGAATCGATGGCCAAGAGGCTGAGCCTTAAACGAGGAAAAGAAACTTTTTTCCTCACCTCCGGTGAACTTAAGCACGACTTGTTTCCCTAAAACCGTAGCCAATGATGCCCCTATTATAATAATTGAATCCACGAAAAGGTTAAAAAAAAGTCAAGAGGTGCCTTTATAAAGGATTCAGGCGGGCTGGTCAAACTTTAAGAGATAGTTTTGTTTCGCCAAATTTAGTCGGTGCGGACATGGTCCGATTCAGTCCCAAAACCCTTATAACGAGAGGAATACAGAGTAGAGAGGGAAAACGGCCGTGGAGAACGGAAAGGGAAGCGGGAAACGTGAGAAAAGTACAAGGAGGGAAGGAATGGCGCTGAGAGAAAAATTGGAAATGTCGGTGAGGACAGAAGAGGCGAATAAAAAAAACGACTGAGGGTGAAAGAGTAAAGGAAGAACCGATGGCAAGGAAGGAGCGAAAATACGAAAGAAAGAACGATCAAGTGAAGCAGAGAAGAAAGTCACTCGAGAAAGAAATGAAAAATTATGTTAAGAATGAGAAAAATGACGCGACGACAAAAGAAAACGAATCGCCGCAGCTGCCGTCGGGGCGAAATTTTGAACAATGCGCCGCCCACTCCAGCTTGATCTCCCAAAAAGCTTCATTGCCATCAAGTTTCATGAGTGGTGAAAACGGAAATCAGTCTTTAGACCTCATGATACAAACTGAAAACGGGAGGAGATAAATAATAGGATATTATCACTGACGACGCGTGAATACTTGGGTTTTTTTAACAATAACGCGAACGGTAAACAAATATTTTCAATAGCGAAATAATGCACGAAAAAGGAAGAAGAGTCCTGGTGAATTCAAAAGCGAGGAAAGATATTTACTTGGGGCCTTGATGGTGATAAAAAATAGCTACCAGAATAATAGGAGGTATAGCGTACTTTTCCACAGAATTTTATTATTTTGTACAACGCTATTTGCCGTTACATGGCGATATTCGTCGTACACAATAGCATAATTCTGTGGAAGATAACGCTATTCCTTCTGCTTTGATGGGCATCTTCCATAAAGTGAATCCGGAGACCACAAGTTTTAAGAAAAAACAAAAATTTGACAAAAACTGCACGTAAAAATGATAATAAAAAATATGACAAAAAATTTCCCTATTGTTGGACGAAAATCTAGGGAAAGTGAAATCAAGGCCATAGCGTAATATTCCATCTGACAGTTATTTCCATTTCAAATATTCCCTCTTCGACATTTAAGTTATCATCCAAATATCATTAATATGTTTCCTCGAAAACAACTCTTTCAATGAGTAAGAGGAAGCTTAATATTCACTAATGTCAAAGTAAAAGCTAATAAGATAATGAAACGGCACAACTCAATACAATTCCCTTAAAATTGCGTTGTGACTCTTAACTACCTTCTTAGACAATTGTATCATCATATGTATACGTGATTATAATATGGTATACTCATATTGGTGTATAAACTCATATACGCAAGGATGCCGAAAAGAAATAAAGACATCATATCGCTTTAAAAAATATGGGTAAAAGATGTGTAAAAAGAGACTGGAAACAATAGGGATCTGAGGGAGAGTTGGCTAGAATAATCCCGGTCCGAAGTCGACTTTAAAAGATGCCGGTTGACTAGATGAGGGAAAACGGTGGGCTGGAGATTAAGAGGATGGAGTGAGATAGAGAGAAAGAAGAGAAGGCTTTTTAAGAGGGAATCAAGGAAAGTGAAGAGGGATGGACAGAGAAATGGAGAAAGAGTGAGTGTGGGAGTGGCATGGGGGTTAGTACACGGTGCGTGAGGGGTCGAGAAAGGGTGTGGGGAAGGAGACCTGGGAGAGGAGGGGACAGAGGGTTGGTAAGAATGGAGTAGTGTGTGGCAGTCACTGCGGTTGCAAACCGCTCGTGAATAAATTAGTAGAGAGGCAAAAGGAGAAGGGTGAGATGGGACGAGAGAGGAGCTTGCAGCAGGCTCAGTGAGCTCGGGAAATGAGAGGCGGGAAAGGGGAAGGGGGGACTGGAGAGGGAGTGCGCGGGGAGGTCGGTAATTAAGTTGCGAAGGCTGACACGAGAAAGGGAGTGGAAGGAGCGTGGGAAGCGAGATGGAGGAGCCGGCGAGGGGAGGAGTAACAAGGGGGAGAGGGCGAAACTACAAGGAGAGAAGAATGAGAAAGAAAGCAATCGAGGAGAGAGAGAGGGGGGGGAGAGGCATAAAAGAGGGCATGGAAGTGGCAGGGACGTAGATAGAGGCATAAGGAGTGCGAGGAGGAGGAGGATGAGAAGATAGCATTCTTCGGGGGAACAAGATGGAAGGAGGGCGAAAGCAGAACTGTGTGGAAAAGGGAAGTGATAAATGTGGAGGAACAATCGGAGGATTAAAGAGGGAGAGTGGGGGCAAAGTAGTGAGGGGAAATAGTGAGTCAGACAATCGACTTGGCCAGATTGAAAGCGAAGCCGTAGCTCCGTTTCCACCGCTCTCACTTATTTCACATTCTTTTTAACAGTCCATCATCGTGAGATGAATGGAGGAGGAAGAAGAGGGAGAAATGCCACAGTTCCGTTTGAAGAACTGATGACAAATAAAGGAGAGTTCCGCGAATACGCCAAGGGAATTAACTTTCGCTATCATATTGGTCAAAACGTATTACTGGAATATGCGGGTATTTGGGCAATGGAATAGAGATTTAACATAAAGAGAGTCTTGACTGGTAGATATTCTATGGTCAATCAGTTTAACCGACGTGTTCGTAATGGAGACGACGGATTGAATACCAATATTAATATATGTCGAATATTTTTTTTAGATATACGTATACAGAGGTAATAAAAAGAAACGTAGCAATTGATGAAACAATTCATCCCCGAATTATGTTCCTAAATTATAAACAAATTGAATTACATCAGTGCACCACAGTGGTATGATATCGGATTTGATGAGCTTATTGCCCGGAGTCAACCGAAAGGTCGATTCATTTTTCCAAAATTAAACGCACATGATCATCCTCTCGAAAACCACGGCTATGCTGACGCCATTGTTTATGAAACAACATCTTGAGTTGTGGCTGTCATGTGCAAACTGCTCACAGATTCCCTCTGGGATATAATCTCGCCGACAAAATCACCATATACACGCTATTTCTAATGCAAATGAAATTGTAGTAGATAATTCACGGTAGAAGGCTAAAATCTAAAGCAGTTTCATTTTGAGTGGAATGAAAAATTTTATTCTCATATTTGTCAACGTCATGATAAGGTAGGAAAGAAACAGCTGTTTTGTGTATTCTATTATTTTTAGTATGGCTCCTGATGTTGGCAGTTAATTTTTAAACTTATGTTAACAAAATTAATGAAATAAAATTTTAATGACAAAATGATTAATAGCAGTTTTTTTAAGTTTTATTTTGTTCACTCAAGCAATAAAGGCATTTAAAAATTACAAAAATAATGGATCGCTCCTGAGTGATATTTTCATGGGGTAAATGAATAGTAAAATATTTCCTACACGTATATGCCGTTAGCTTCAATGATTTTGGAATATATCTGAAGAAACGATTTTTATTCGTTTTTCGGTAGCAAAAGAATATTTACGCAAACCTTACTGCATCCTTAGCCAATGCTTAATGAAGTGCGATGGATGCAACTATTTATTTTAGTTAGTAGCCAATTAAGCTATACCAAAGTTTAAAAAATCAATCAAAACATACTAATTTTTACTTACAATGATATTCTCCTTTGGAAATTTCTAAGATATCATGTAATGAACTTTAGCTCAATATTTTCACGGACAAGAACGGCAAATCTACTTAAAAGTCTACAAAACGTCTTATTACAACATTAACGTACCCAATGCCAAACCATATAGAATTATTCATTAAATAAAGAAACGCAATTATACATCCACTGTTCTTTATTATTGTACGACTAGTTTCAACGCTTAATCGTCATCATCAGGTACCTTAGGATACCTGATGTAAGGTACCTGAATGCCTTACGGTACCTTAAGGGCCTTAAGGTACCTGATGATGACGCCTAAGCGTTGAAACTAGTCGTACAATAATAAAGAACAGTGGATGTATACATTATGTTTCTTAATTTAATGAACATGAACTTCCACAAAGCTGAACTTAAAACAATAGAAAGCATATGGAATTAGCTCATTCCTACACAAGTCACGCAACCATGAAGAATTTGATGAAGATGATGTGATGAACAACCAACGTAATAAGTCACTCAACTATGCATCACAGCAGGGTATATTTATAAATGAAAGAGACATTACCCGCCGAAATGTTCATTGACTGGCCTAACGGGCAAGTATAAACCGTCCTGGTGTGTGAAATCTCACCTTCACTGGTAATTGCACATAAGAATCGCATGGTAATGGAAAGAAAGAAACATGACTGAAATGGATGTGTGGTTTGCGAGGAGGAACTTAAAGCAAGGAATAAAATATGAAATCTTAATATAATAAGAAAGAAAAGCCGACAGGGAACGGCTTTTAATTCGCAAGTACAATTAGGATTGTCAGCATCAGTACTAAGTAGAAGAGAATTTAATGAAAGACAGCTAAATTCGTCCCTCTTTCTGCCAGGAGCTTAAACTAGGTTAACCTAAACTAGCTAAGCGAGAGATTGAGAAAGAAATGAAAAAATAAACAAATAAAAACTCCTGTGAAAAATTTAATCCTTAAAACCAGATTTTTGCGACACTTCAAAAGTGAACGACTAACGTTTTAATTAAGAGCCAAAGTTGTCAATTATTAGCTTTTTTCATCTCTCACGCAAGATCGTTCATTGCCTGATGTTTTTGCTGCAATTTTTTTCAACGAAAAGAGGGGTCGCTTTGCGGTTTTTGCCGTTCTTTTGGACGGTGCTGAAATGTTTGACAGGTAGTAGTGACAAAGGGGGAGTGAGTTTTTACGGAATTGAAAAAAAATTCGGTGTCATTTATGGACCACCTTTCTACAAATGCGCTACCATTGATGAGTTTAATCAATCCCTTCATTGTTTGAGGCTGCGTACGAAAAATAAGGAGCGTCACACTTATCTCTGTACCGCCATGAACCACGGTTTTCGTGATGAGAATCGCAAAAACCCGTATCCGTGACGAGAATGTTAAACCACATACCTATACATCGAATTTTCAAACGCTCTCCCATTACGCTTCATCGTTGCCACAGAAATAGTAGTGCGTGGGGAAATTTTACGCTTGAAAACATGACATTTTTCACTGAATGTGTTGTTTAATTACTATAATTTCTTCAAATGAGACTGGGTGACTTATTTCGCATACAAACATAATTAATTCAGTCGATTTCAATGTTTAGATTCTGTATCTGTAGAATAAAAACTCAACTCCGTATCGGCATGACTTTCTTAACGAAAAATATTTTTAATCAAATTGATGGTTTTTAATAAAAGCTAGGAATCTCACTTTTCGGTTAGTATTTTCTTCTGAATCCTCTCTGTCCTAATCGAGTGAATCAACATACTCCACCCACATGTAATACCAAAACGGAATCAACTTCTCGATACTATGTCAGGTTCACAAATTCAAATATATCCGCGAATGGACATTCCACCGTGATTTGAATTTGTAGAGACAGGTGTTTAAGGCCTGATTCAGCAGGCAGGCAAAGCAACAAAAATGCAAATACTACAGCTTTACATGCTGAATTAATGAATGAAAGATGCAAGGCTACGAACATGGAGATGGTGCCTGGATAAATGATTACTTTTCCAACACATGGCTTGTACATGAAACCACTTTAAATGCAACGCCAGGACTAATTTTGCGATTCGACACTTTGGACCACGTGGAACCTAAACTTTTGAACAAACATATATCCATGGGAGGTGAAAGAGCATTAAATTCTGCAGGAGTGGACAATACAACCTAGTTAGTGACTATAATGTTCAATTATAATTCCTTTCATCGAGGACTTTTTGTGATAATATAAATGAATATTCCAAGGTCGATCACGAGAGTAATGCAACAATTTTATGTCTGCAGCATTTGCAGAAATATTTGCCCTAATTTTCGACTTAGAAAGAAAAGTTCCTAGGAAGAAAAATAAGTCTATCCTCTACGCGTGAGAGATTAAAATGCTCGCAAAAGAAGAGGAAAAAGATAAAATGTGATCGAACTTTAATCCAAGAGGAAAAGTTAAAAGTAAGATGTATAGACCAAATAGTTAACATAGTAATCCTTTCATTAGTCGGTGAAGAGACAAAAGTAAAACATTGACGGGACGAAGAAATAGATGAAGAAGAAAATAACCAATTGGATATATTTTGGAGTACAAGGGTTTAATGGAGACAAAAAGGGAAGAAAAAAGTTCAAAAGAAACCAAACGTGAGCCGTGAGAATCAAGTAATTTAAAACCAATGCATCTAACTACTTTATAACTATTGTAGAAACGATTCTACCATGTGAATGAATATTTGTTCGTCAAATGGCGGATTTTCGTGTTTGAGCGTGTATTTGGCCAACGTGGCTCGTCTCTTTCTTCTTGCTTTGCGTGCCGTGAAACGCACTGTTCCTGTCCTTTATGACATTTCGTGATTCCTTTCCTACTGTCCTTTCCACTTGAGTCGTCTATTTCTCCTTTCGTGGGTGAAACAGCTCCTTAACGCCATCTCTTGGCCAAAGAATCGGGGCACTCGGTTGCATAAACTTCCCCCAGATTTCAGTGTAAATTCCGTGTACTCGATAACTCAAGGGGTTAGAGCATCGGTCCGAAAATTAGAAAGATCCGTGGTTCAAGTCCCGGTGAAGGAAATATTTTAAATCTCTGATCTGCTCGATTCCACCTTCCCCACCTCTCCTATGTTTCTTTATATGCGTTCCTATCCTTTATCTTTTTAGCTATTTCGATATGATTTATATATATATATATATATATATATATATATATAATAAGCAGCACTTTCTTGAAATTATCTCCAGCCACTCTGTAAAAGAAATTAGAATTTATGAAATTAACTCTTCTAGATGCAATAAACCCTAAAGAACTGTCTCTGATCACTGCTACTTGGCTTGCTCTATCAAAGCAAACTGTGTCTCTGTCATCACTGGAATGGCAATAAAGAGACAGGATTAATTTTTTAATCCACACCACGCCTCTCACTCATGAGATGCAAGAAAGAGAATTGAAGGATTCGGCACATGTTCGAGTTTTTTTTGTTAAACTTAGCATTCCGTACTCATCCCCATGTACACACGCGCGCTTTCCATTAAAGATATTTTTTTCTTGTCGTAATAACGTGTCTGAGATAATTTCTAAGCTGAAAGCCCTGCGCAGATTAAGTCAATTCTTGGAGCGATCCTGTCAGGAATATAGTTTAAAAAAAAACTACAAATGAGCCATTATGAATTCAGACTCGGTGCTTACAGAGTAATAAGTGCAGACGGAGTTGGGGTAGAGTGATGAGAGTAGGAGAACAAGGAGGAAACTAAGGGAATGGCAAAATCTCCGCCACGCATAACAAAGCGAAGTAAGTGAAGTAATAAACGCAGCCGTAGTAGTGGACGTTTTGCGGAATATGTTCGCACTTCCCACGCCTCCATCAACCCCCAAAAAACCTCTCTCATCCCCAACCCTCCTCCAATATCCTACATTGTCCTACCCAACCCCCGATTCCCCTCCCTCCTCACACAACCCCCTCCTCTCTCTCTTTCACTCTGTCTCGCTCGCTCGCTCTCTCTCTCTCTCCCTCCATCCCATCCATTTCCATTCTCTCCGCAACACCGCCGTCCCCTATCCTCCCCATTTCAACCCCCAACCACCCCCTGGACTGCATCACTCGCATACTAATGCAAACACAAACACTCAACCGCTCGTCCGCATTCCTTTTTTTTCGCAAAGAAACGAGCTCTCTATCTCTCTCTCTTTTGTACGTTTGTGTCTATCCTGCTCCCCTCCCTCTCCTCATCTACCGCCGTGTCATATTCCTCAAAGTTTCCAACACCCCTGTTCTCTTATTTCTTCTATCATCCATTTCTTTTATCCCATCCCTCTTGAGGTATTTACTTGGCGGGAAAGGAGTTTCGCATTATATCTAATTTTTTCTCCCTTGTTAGTTCGTTCTGCCGCATTCGTTAGCTCTCCCTGCGGTCTCCCATCTCCTCCACCTCAATCGTTGATTGAAACGGGCATTGCGTATCACTCTCCGTGATTCCAGGAATGTATTTTGTTTTCATCCGACGCCGAGTTTACATTTCGCGTTGCTCAAATTATAACGAGGAAACAAGTTTTTTTCGGGCACTGTATCCTTTCTAGAATGTTTATTCTGTTTTTCAGTTGGGGCACGTCTGGGCACCGCCAGAGAAGGGGCAACCAAGTGCCACCCTTATGTCCCGGCGGCCCTACCCAGAAGGGGAAATCTCTATCTTAGTCTGGTTTCTTTGTTGAGGGATATAATTAGACTATGTGGAAACGTTTTGTATACACTCACATATTTACGTACTTTCCTGTTAATTTTATTAATGACAAATTAGTAACGTTTTGGTAAAGTTTTTTAAAAATATTCATTCGAAATTCGCATTGATAAAAAAATGTACCAAATGAATAAAATCCAATGTCTTAATGCCCTAAAAAAATGGCGAAGTTTGTTCCAAATATTAGTCGCACATTCAATTATAAATTTTTCTGTGCTTCACAGAGAAAATGACCGGGACGAGCCTTGACTCCACCTTCAATTTTGAAAATGCTTAGTCCATTACAGGTGCACATTTCAGTGTTTTGGGGTTGAAATGCTCCAACAAAATGAATGATTCTAATTCTGATTAGTTTTTGTGACACGTTAGACGTAAATAACTCTACGGTCGGCACGCCGGAAGACTCTCAATTTAATCCATTCAACCGTGCAATGAGGTCCCTTATCTACACCCGTTATACGTGTTTCACCTCGACATTTCCTCCATTCATATCCCCCTTGTTACATCCAACACTCATTTCATCCCTCCATTTTCCTTATTCCCTTTCATCCAACCCATCTCCATTACTTTCTCCTCATCTACCGACCCTGTTCCATCTTTTTCTCCCATCTCTCTCTCTCGTTCACTCACTCTCTCTCTCTCAACCTCCCCGTCTCTTTTTTTCTCTCGCCCACTCTTTTCAAATCATTAAGCCACCTCCTCTTTCCCTTCCCACGACCATCTCTCCCTCTCTTTCTCACACTACCTCTCGCTCTCTCTCTCTCTCTCCTCACTGCTGTTTCCCAGCTACATGCTTTCTCCGTTCACTAATAACGGCGATGGCAATTAGAGCTTAAAGACGACAGTTCCGAGACACACGTGTCGTCCCGGCCGTCGTGTGACGAGATAAACCGAGAAGGTTAGGAGGGAGGTGAAAGATGTCGGACGGCGGAGGGAGAGGAATAAGGACAAGGGTTGACGGAAAACTGGCGATGTCCTATCCATCAGCGCAGGGCGTGACGTTCTCACGACATTAAACCTCCTTTCCTTCTCTTTTGCAGCCGATCCCGAGGCTAACCGAGCGCAGGCAACTGCGCCCTGGGGACTCTTTTTCGGATGACCTTACGGCGACCGGTGGCGGCGTTCCCTTGATTTTTTTTCGCCCAGTCACCTTACCACCACCGCAAAAGATACGCTTTTTTGTATTGATCACGAGCTCCAAAAGCTCGCAAATCATCGACCTACGTTTCTCGAGTGGTTGGCCGGTGACGAAGGCGGGAGAACATAACCACGGTTTGGTGGATTCGCCGTCTAATTACGGCCGCCACTTGGCTTCAGGAGAAAGAGTGCTTGGGATAATGATATAAAAAATTTAATCTCACTCAAAAGAGCAATGAAAAAAACTCTTTCCCGAGTAAATAATTACATGAAATCCTCGGAATTTGTTAGACAATGAAATTTAATAATCACTACCCAATAGTTACTGTAATTTTAAATCCTTAGCAAATGCAGACTGATGTAAAACCCACAAGAGTTAAAGATATTTTTCATTTCAGGCATTAGTAATTTGAACTAGCACAATTGCGTGGGATTAGTATACCTGTCGTCCTTAGTTTCCCGGGTATATCACAAGAGGTATTAAGGTTCTGTTCTCGTAGTTGGCATAATTATTCAATTTTAATGAAGCTTTTACCTGGTTGTTGTTTTAATAGTACTTTAACGGTAGAATAGCGTCAAATTTATCGCATGGAATCGCTGACATCTCCAAAATTTTCCTTAAAAAGGTGGCCAATTTCCGCACTAAGTTTTTAACCGTCACTTTTTTTCGCCCTAATTCCAGGCTGACGCTAATTACCCTCCTATCTTTAATGATAAAACATCATTAGAAGAAGGGCGTCCTAAGCAACGTCTTCAGCGCAAGACAAATGGAGAATAAATTTGGAGAATAAAAAATAAAAATATATACTATTGTCCACGATTGCCTTTTGTGTGAGTTCAAGGAACCACGATGTTTGTTTTACAAAGCTACATTGCGGCTAGTCAATATACTGGGTTATACCTTCAAATCACGACCTAGGTCATTTTTGGCAAATTAGAAAGACCATTGCAAGTCTCAATCACCGGTCGTACTACCGCATTTACTGTACTAGTTCGCTTGAACTTTCAATAAATACACGTACGTTTAGTAAACTACATGAGGGTATTAACCGTCAGGACTTCCAAAACTCTATCAATATTTACATAACATCTTAGCTGCAATGATACCATATATTCAAATTTCCATCAAATCTACAAAAATCAACGTTTCCCCATGGATGAATAAGAATGTGTTGTGAATGATCCAAAAGTGTGATTTTCTATTAGAGTCACTTCCTGGCTTCAACCAAATGTTAAATCTAAATATAAAACGTCTCGCTTTTAGATCTATGCGTACATTTGCATAGCAGAAAACATGTCAAAAATGATATCCTTTTATGAAATTAAAATCCAGAAGTTTTTACTTCAAACTTATCAGCATGTTTTTAAGATATCAATCTCGTAAATAGGGTGGTTTTTATTAGTGTGATCAAATACCTAGATGCACAAATGTGAAACTAATTACAATGACCTGATATTGTTGCTTCCAATTAAGGTTTTGTTTTAAAGGCATATCCCGACATGTAACATGATTAATTGCTATAAAGGAAAAAATCTCTTGCTTGCAGTTTGAAAATTAAAACTTTTAATAATTAGTATTTTTCACAGTTAATTACTGAGGTAAAATATTTTGATTATCAACGATTGTCGAAATGAAATGCACTGAAACGAAAAAAAATGGTGCGATTGCGTGAAAAACCCAAGAGGCGCAGGAACGCTACCAATTATATTTGTCAAGGTTATAGTAATTTCTAATTTTTGGTCACACTCCATTGATTTGCTCGACTATTTCCAGAAATGGTACTATTCCTTGCATTTCCTGCTAACCTGCAAGTAGACAAGCTCGACTCTTGATATAGGTTTGTCACCATATCCACAGGAGTACAACAGTAATTAACTACGAAAATGAAATTCCGAACAATATTCCCGAGTATCGTTCGAGTGAAAACTTATGACCTTACATAATGCAAAATACGAGGGTAGTCCGACAGGTTTCCGGAATCACTACCCGATGCCCAGCACTAGCGCAACGAGTTTCCCGTGAAGTAATAGGTAACTCTTTATGAGTTAACTCATAAAGTGTCAGTGTTATAGGAAGAAATGATATGTGGTGCGGAAACCTCTCTGTTACTGTTCCCGTATAGTGATTTGTGAAGATGGAAAAATTGAGACTCGAGCAGTAATCAAATACTTCTGAAAGAAAGGTGTGAAAGGAAAGGAAATTTATGCTGGCCTTGAGAACACTAGGAGAGACTGCTTCTTCATATTCAACTGTTGCCATGTGAAAAAACGAGTTCAAACTTGTTCAGAACAGCTTAGATGATGATCGGCGAAGTGGTCAGCCAAAATGTGCTAATACACCGAGAAATTATTGCAAAAGTGCATAAAATGGTCATGGAGGATCACCAACTGGAAGTGCGAGAAATTGCTGTAGCTGATGGGATGAGAATGTCCTAAATCTGATGAGGAAAGCTGTAGGAATGTAACCTGAACGGGTATATCACATTTTAACAGAGGATTGGATGAGAAAATTATCTGTTAGATGGATGCCGCGACTCTTGACGCAGGATCACAAACGCATTATAATGGAAATTATCGAACAAAGTTTGACCCGTTTTAAGAGCAACCAGCATAATTTTCTGCGCCAATCACTACTATACCCCATAGACAAAACAGTAGTCAAAGCAGTGAAAGCATATTGATCCACAACCACCAAAGAAAGGAAAGGTTATACGTTCGGCCGGTAAGGTGATGGTTTCAATTTTCTGGGATACGAAAGGGATTCTGCTGACAGAGCATCTACCCACTGGTCAAAACTTTACTAAACAATGCCACGCCAGATCAACAAGAGCAAAATATGCAGGAAAAAAATGTCAATAAAGAAGAATTAAATATTTCATGAAGACAATCCACGCTCACACAAGGGTGTCGTTGCCATGGCAAAAATACGTGAACTTACACAGATACGAATATTTGCCACACCCACCATATTCACCTGATTTAGCTCGATCAGATTTCCATCTCTTCCTCAAGCTCAAAATTTTCCTCGGTGGACGGAGATTTTCTTCAAACAAAAAATTAATAGCCGAAGTAATAGGGCTTTTTGCAGGTCTGAAGGAATCTAATTTTTTAGATAGTATCAAGGTGTTGGAACATATCTGGACAAAGTGCTTTAAGGTACAGGGGGACTACATTGAAAATTAAAAAGGTCTCACTGAGATGTCATTTATTTCAATTCCATTCCGAGGAATTTTTAAATTACCATCGTAGGATGGCAAAAAGGAATTCAGGATTTATATTTTAATCAAGTGCCAACTATAAAACAGTCATTTCTTCAGCTCTTGCTAAATTATTCGTAAACGATCACGAATAAGTTCTTATTGCTTTCCCGGGGTGCACTAAAATCATTCTCAATGTGAAAACATTTTCGTTCATTGCACGATTTCAGTTGATTTAAGGTTCCCCCTGAAATATGGTGATGTAAAATATTTACCTATTCTGGCATAAACAAATACAGATAGCAGATACATTTAAAATAAAAACAGGTATGGAACCAAATTGCAAAGTGACCAAAAAGTACAATAAATCGTTGAAACAGAATAAATAAAGGGAAATAATGTTGAATTAACAATCATGATCAATATGAAACGTATTGAAATAACCAACTGGTTTCTAATTTTTGAGAAAAGTCTAATTGCAAAAAATATTAATTGAGTAATAATATTATTGCAATTTTTAAATATAATTTTAATTCCATAAATGTAGAGTTTATGTTTAAATTAGTGATTAAAAAAGAGAGAAAAAACATTCATAGTTATTTCATTTATATAATATTTAAATAATCTGGAAAATCATTACAATTTTTCCCTCTGCAAATAACTCTAAGAAACACTAAAAACTTTAACAAAACACCAAGAAAAATACTCTTACGAATATTAATGCAACATCCAGCAACGTTCAGCGACCCCTAAATTGATTTTTAATCTCTCCGAGCTTCAAAAAAGTGGGACGGAATATAAAGGTTAGATGGACATCCTTCGAATACATTAAATGAATACAATTCGAATTTCAGTTATTTATTAAACCATGCTACCTAATTATTTTGCTTTTTCTCCATTTCTGTCAAATTAAAATAGGTAGTGAGAGGAAAAACAGGTCCAAACCGTTAATACTATTTTTTTTCAAATATGATGATTTAAAAGTTCTCTCATATACTATATGTGGACGAAACTCAGCGCTCGATAATATCGGATATTTTCAAAAATGGGATACAAAATTTGATAAAATTCATCTGCGTATTTCATCTTTGTTTTTATTTGTCGATTCATATTTTAAAATAACATTTATTTTGCGCTAATAATGTCATTTTGAGTTACCCAATGGCCATGGCAATGGATGTTTTGTTCACCAGGAGATGATGAAGTAGCCAGGGGTGATAAACAAGTTTATGGTGCATTTCAATGACAACGACTAATCATCCATGTTTGGAAAATATTAAACACCCCAATTGAGGCATGAGACAACATACTGAACAATCTTGTATTGATGCTATAACCACAGGCTGCTGCAGGTATGGGATTTCGATAAAAGGGGTGATGAGCCACTGTTCTTCCGTTCACTGTTATTTCGTTCACTCTTCTTCAAAATCATATAATACTGATTGAGCAGTGTTTTTGAAAAATATTCCATTTCAGATAAGAGTTGCGAAAATAAAAACCTCCAATTTATTTTAACGATTTTTTAAAGAATGTATAGCATTCCCTAAAGATCTTTTAGTTTCGATATTTAGAATATTACGCCAAAAAACCTTCAATTAGCTTTTTTAAATCCTTTAAAAGATAGCCAGAGTGTATTAACGAATTATTAGTCAAGAAGCCAAACCTTTAGGAGTTTTTTACCTGCTAAATACCATGACAACTAAGCAATACTTGGGTAAGTGCATCTCACAGCGCAATAGCAATAATTATTGATTTGAATATTTTGCGATTAGAATTTTGCACCAACAATATTCCAGCAAAACTCATCAGGTGCCACTCTCGATAAGCGACCCCCGCAAACCTCACTTCATAGCTAGTCATAGAATGGCCAGAATATCCCAACTACATAATTTCCAAGTTCTATGATGCATTTTTAAAATTTTTTCAGCCTTTCTGCTTAAAAATATCATGGAAAAAAATTTTTTTAATAGGCGAGAAAACAATTTTAGATCGCAGATTAAATTTCCTTGCACAAAACGAGTTTCAATCCATGATACTATCACTTGCGCAGATTTTCAAATGACAGTATTATACAAAAGATAGCCCCGTAGCTGTCCTATGATAGTCCTATTGACTGATATTTCCTTTCATTTAAAATAAAATGAAATATCAGTCAATACCAAAATACCATTGGTAATAAGGAAATCAATGAAACATAATATACTGTAAAGTCTTTCGCTTATCAGTCAATTTCGCAGCAAAAGGAAAAATATTAGTCATAAAATTAATTAGAAAGTCTAAAGTCTCAGGAAACTCAATGTCAAACAATATTTTGCAACAAAAAGATTTTCATATTGCTTGTTTCAAACAAAAACTGAGGTATATGGAATGAGGGTATTCATCAAAAACCTTCGTACAAATCTTCCAACATAACTGTTATCAAATAAGCACTCAATGTTTAGCGATCCTGCGGGAAATCCTAAACAAACTAAAATTTGGAGAGCAATTTGAATTTGAATATATATATATACATATATATATACACATGTATATATATACATATATATATACATGTGTGTGTGTATATAATGTTTGTATATATACACAAACATTGCTGAAAATATTTAAACACAGAAACACAAAAAGGGCACTTAGATATGTAGTTTTGACGTTTTGACGGCACGACCGTCATCATCATAATGCCAAACGCGCACCCCCCCACACATATCCTCTACGCTCATACTTGAATGCATCGGTGACGGTCTCAGTCTCTCTAATTTTATCCAGGTGATCAAATCTGCCAAAGTTATATGGAGACATAACAATGTATTCTGTCTCCCAAGGAAGCTTGTCTGTTCCGCACCTTTTTAAAGGTCTAAACATTACATATGCACTTCGAGAATCAAGAATCTCCCCAACCTCATTCCTCCAGCATACCCTTATTCTCTTCTCGTTTCAAATTTTAATAATTCTAGTGGATTTTCTCTGAACCTTACCTCATTCCTTAATTAACGTTTTCTTTTATGGATCCCAGGTATCCGCCGCATATCGTATACCAAATATGGCCGAACGTAATCGTAGTTACACCTACTCTAACTATTTAATAACATTTTCATTATACACTTCATTGTTTGGAAGTGAAACTTGAAATGTCAGGTTAAAAATGTAAATTTCAAAAATGTGGTGTGAAAACCGTAGTGTTTAAAAAAAATATGATATCATGGGGTGTTCATTTGTACTTTGAGTACAAATCATCATTCTGAATGCATGGATGAGCCGAATCCCAAGAGGTACATGTAAATAGATGTATGAGGTGATGAGAAGAGTAAATGGTTTGAGAAGGTATAAACAGAGAAAGTCATAAGTGCCATCAAAAATATTCTATTGTAAAGGAATTATAGATGCCTCTGGAACGGAAGTTTTTGTGTAAAGTAATATGCTTTTAATACAGAAATAAAAAATGTATTCATGGTTTGAGTAATTTGTAATATTTTAGAATAAGTGAAGAGGCTTCCTAAAATAGGATATTTGGACTTTGCATATCCTAAAAGTGGAGATTATGCGTGTATATATGAAGATTTCAACTCTTCAAATTCGCATAAAAACATCACTTTTGGACGTTTAATTGTACTTCGCGAAGGAGGGATTTTTCCGAAAATATTCTGCTTAGCTCGAGTTAGAGCCGAATCGATACCAAAAAGGATTTCTACATCCTGATTTTCAGATCAATACTTATTTCATATTTTAACGGATCCATAAGAATTTATAAAATGGCGGCAGTCACGCGATCAGATGCACGGTTAAGATATATTGTCAAACCTGGTGGCAAGAAATTTATAAATTATAACCTCATTACACCAGAATCCCTTTTATTTCCACTCCTCCCACTTTACCAGTCCCTCCTCTTCTATTTCTAGTACGTAAAACTGTGTGTCCTCTGTACTTCCACTGATGATGACTTTGTAAGTCGAAACCTAGGTCGTTCATAATAAAATATATGTGAAACAACAAAGTATTTCCCTTTTCGATATGAATCATTTCCACAAAGTGACGCCTCAAATAATTCTATTCGTCACTGCATATTATATTTGAGCCCACAAACATTTATTTAAAGAAATAGTTTTAACAATTTACTCCTTCCAGCGTTATTTTTATCCATGCAGTACAATCTAATTGTGAACAGGAAAATGCAAGGGCGTTTCTCTTTTTTGCAACAACCGAAATTTAAATAAGCCTCTTTAAAATGTCACTACCACAGGAATATACAATTACAAAATGATGAACAAAAGAGAGTTTACAGTTGAGAAGTACACTTTTAATGAAGCGTTATAATCTCTCAAAACAGGAAATTGACGCATTATTATTGAATATTTTTGCTCTGCATCCCCAAAATTGAACGCATAGCGGTTAACTTCGAATTTTAAATAAATTATTCAGTTATATTTTATAACGTTCATAAAACAAATATTTTTCAAACTTATTTGTAACGAGCAAATATATCCTCATTGGGAAGTTAAAATATTATGCCATCCCGCTCCCGTAAATTCGTTACCGAATGGCATTTCAAATTGGAGTAGATAAAAATTAATTCCTAATAATTTATACAGCTTATAAATCAATAATTAAATAACGTATGTTATTGTATGCATATCGAATCAAATTAACACTATTTTTCAAATTTTAACGAAATCAATGAAAATTTTATTATTTCAATTTTTTTATATAACCTTATTACTCTATAAAAAGGACATATCTCTATTTTTAAATAAAAATGTCATCACAGATACTCTTTCACCTATTAAATCAAACGAACATTTAAAAAATATTTTTTTACTATATACTGGTAACGTCAACATTTATTTACAATACACATTACAGCAGGATATACAGTGGAAATACAGATAAAATATGGAGAGAGTCCCATCCGCTTGCAGCAGTTTATTTATTTATTTATTATCGACTTAATTGGGCGAGGTTGAGACTAAATAGTCCCTTCTTCCACCTAACCCTTACATTACATACATCACATTGAAGACAATTACATACAGCCAAGCCCTGGATGGAGAAAATCCACCCAGACGGGAATCGAACCCGTGACCTCTCAGTTGGTAGACGAGGACGTTACCCCGCCGCCACCGGGGCCGGCTTTAGAGAACATCGGAGCGGAAAGATTAATGTCTACGACAATTTTGAACAATTTGTTGATTATTATGGTTATTAATTGGCGTATATCAATAACTTCTTAAGTAGAAACTTTTAGATTCACAAAAAAACTGTCAATTTTAAACAAACAAAAATTTAGACTCCGCGGTTCACTCGCTGAAAATAATAGTATTTCACTTCCGAAGTGAACGTAAATATAGTAAAAAAATTAATCGTACGGAAAATGGAGTGGGAGAACATTCTTTCGGCTTTGGATAGAGCAGCGACAAGATGGGACTAATGCTACGCTATATCTATAGCTTACTAAGGCACTAACCGCCATTGAGAAGAAATTAATTGAAGGTAGACAAGGAAATTTTCAATTGAACAAAGCCCATCTAATTGGTAATTATGCATCCCATTCAGGGGTGATAACAGGGTAGGAAAAGGAAATTGAATGAGGATTCTCGTACGTATGAGTAAAAAAAAAATTGGGGAGTCTTCATTACAGGGTGTTTCAAAAGAAAAGTTAAATATTTGGGGAACTGGTAGATTGAATAATTTCAATTTTTTTAATCCTACACTCGGAAAATAGCCTAAACGTACATCTTACGGAGTTTTGTACGAGAAATTCAATCCAGAATTGTTTCTGGGGTCACAAAAAAATTCATTATTATGATGAACAATTACTGGAAAGGGCTGCATCTTTTCCCAGCTGTTTAATAACTTTTACTTAATCTTTAAGTAGACATTCCCCTTACTTGGATGAAATCCGAGTGTTTAATGATGAAACATGACATACGTTTATATTTCTTATCACTACTAGACGTTCATAACTTTTCAATTTAAGTGGTTAGAGAAAAACACTCTAATGAAAAATTAAACAGCCTTTCAAATAGCGGCGACAGAAGCATCGTGGAAATGATAATATAGGTGAATCATGTAGAATTCGATTCCATTTACTTTATATTTCACTCCACCTTTCTAACTTTAGATTTCCTAAGTTGTCTTTGTTGTTCAGTTTAAATAGCTAATTGAGCGACCAAAAATGTTACCTGTAATTTTGAATGTCATTATCTCATGATAGATCCGATGGCTGAATTATTGATATCAGAGTATTTTACTCGGCCCGCTATGTATATACGAGTCGTATATAAACGCCTCAAAGTTTGCATGGAGAGAAGTGATTTGAAGCGATAGGAACTGAATAGGAAGCTGATATTTGTTAAATTGCGGAGAAAAAATACCGTTATCTTTGCAAAGTTGACATCGGATTAGAGTTTGGGGTGAAAAGTCGTCAGTCGTGCGGGGTTCGTGGCCCTGGGGGCGCCATATCTCCTCGCGAGCCCTAATTTGATCCGAGTAATTGGGAACGGGAGATGCTGAGAGAAATAGTACGGGAAAGGATGGGTGGGAGTGGGGTGGAGTGGCACTATCGATCCCCGGGGCCCGCGGGGGCATTCTCTTCGGTGCGGAGCACCAAAGGGCACGGAGGAGTGGGGAAGGAATTGCGCGAGAGAGGGAAACGGGATATTGGTTGGGGCAGAAGGTTGAACGCGGCGGAGAGCCAACGGCGATCCTCCGGTAAACCTACGAGTACGGGTGTGTGTGTGTGGGTGGGTGAGTAAGTATAAGTGTGTGTGCACGCGTCTTGCCAGGCAACGCTATGGCGACGATGGCGACGAACATTGAATTGACCGAGTAAATACAAAATGAGGGAAAGGAGAGAAGGTTTGAAGTGATGGAACGGAGCAAACAGCACACAGCCCGAGAGGCAAGGAAGGATTTGCTGATCTTGACGCGACAGATAAGTCTTGGTGCCCCTGTTCCCTGAATCTAGGCGCCGTCGCAGTACTTAACACGATTTAATGTGTGCAGTGCAGCGTGCCACATCCGCAACGATGAGGGACCCTTGAAACACACATCTAAGCTTTACCTGACCTATTTTTCAGTGTGCATTACGAGATACTCATCTCAATGGTAAATTTACGTGGCAAGCATTAATAATATACGGGCAGGGAGAAAAAATAAGTAAAGCGACGAATCCGCACATTTGCTCACAAGATGAAGGGACTTCCACAAGTCCACGCTACCATCAGTATAAAGTCCTAATTTTGAGCTCCTAATCCATTTTATAAATATGAGCAAGCAATCTTAATAAAGGTATTTTTAATGGAGAAAATCTTATTTTAATTGTCCGTGCTGAATGATTTCTTTTTTAATTATATCAACTAACCCTGCGAATTTGTTTTACTGAAAATTTCTAACGAGCATTCCCAAAAATGGACCACGATTGGCAAAACAACATTGCTGATCGATAACTATGCACTAAGTACTTACAAAAATATTAAGGGTCGTAGAGTTGAATACATTGAATGTGTTTGGCTTGCACTGATTATCAAATATTATGGGTCGACCGATGGATTTACTCGCAATCCCACACACTGAAAAAGCTTTTATCGCAATCTCAAAACGAAAGAAAAATTCTCGGAGTGTGACTATGAGCACTCGGTGATTGATAATTCCTCGTCTCCCACTGACCACTCCTTGAGCGTGGAATTTTGAAGTATCTTAAAAATGATTCTTTAACCTACATCCTAACTATATCTGAAACCATGACGCAAGCTCCTTGGTCCTCCAGGGCATAGTTTTCGAATTCTCTACGACTCATATCTTCGATCTTCTGGTGGATATCGCTGGGCCATAGAATGCGATAAGCCGCGGATGCACCGACTCGGTAGAATATACAATTTTGAAGTCCATCGGTGATACGAGAATTTTAACGGTCGAAATTTTCTATCACGGTCAAAGTTTGAACCAGATAAAAGTAACCCAACTTCAAGTCTAGGGGGAAAAACATATTCTTTTCATATGGATCACAGCGTTGTAAATATACGGACGGTTGTAAAGAAAATATAACATAATTTAAGGTAACTGTATCCCACGCTTCCTGCTGCGAGAAACACGTACTTTAAAAAAATGTGACCTGCACAAACGCACTGAATTATCAAAGTTCAAAATTTTGCCTAGCAGTAATCCATCTAGCAAAAGAAAAAGTCGATTGCTGACTCTGATACTTATTCTTGTTAAGAGAAAAGGCAACGGAGATTGTTCTGAAATATGCAATGAATACTTTTTTTGCCCAAAAATAAACGCATTTGTGAAAGCAGAAGATGATTCGATGAAGAGTGATACGTTAAAAATTGAATTATACCCGAAAACGGAAGACCTCGTTATTCAGTTACCAAACATCATAGATGTCTTCACTGGATATTAATTTTTATCATTGCAATTACGCACTCCCTTACGCTCCATGCTCACAGAACAGTCTTCCTACGTAGCTGCTGCTCCCACATTCTGATTTCCCATAAGTAATGGAAATGCTGCTTGATTTCATGGTGGGCACTGACGAATGACGTCTTTTCGCTCCGAAGTGCAGTAATTGCAATCATCAAACAGCCATCAGGTCGTCCATGCCAAAGGAGAGGAGGTTCGAGGAAACGGAGTTGATTGCGGGAGCACATTACCCACCGAACTACGACCATCTCTCTCTTTCCTTCGTATACGTTTGGCTGTAATGATATCCACTGCCGTAGCGCCACTAAATTATGGTGTAATATATTGAATTACAATGAGACCCTGAGTATTTTGTAATGATCTCCTGAAAATCTATTTCACGAAATTGCCTGCAATAAAATCATTCCCATTCCTGTCACCCCTAACCCTCTCCTTTCCGCTCACCTCAACCCAGCTTATCTCCGTTCCCTTTCCGACTTCATCCTTAACTCCAGCCGAGTAATCCACCCTTCCTCTCGCCGTCCATCTACTCCCTCCGTCTTCGTCCCGCCTCTTACTCTTCCTCCTCTCCCAACTAATTCTCTCCATGGGACCCACCTATCACATTCCTCTGCGACTCCCAAAACCCCCAATCCACCCTAAACCTGCACTCCATTTCATTATCGTCAAACCATATGATCCGTGCGTAGTTCCATTTTCCTTACACATTCTCCCGTCCTTTCATCACTCCACCCCTCTTCCATCTCCCTCATCCCCACAACACGTCGGCCCCTCCACCCTCATTCTCCGCATCCCTGGTCCTCGCTTATTATTAACCGCGGAAATCGTTTATGCTGACATGGGATGCGATGGAACACAGTGATGATGAAACTCCGGTGGCATGGCAGATAAGAGCGAAAGCACGATGGCAGCTGTCCGGGACACACACTTTTAGGAGCGCTTAAGTAATCACTTTTCACTTTTGTTCATCTATCTTCTTCGGCTCCCGATATGCCATGTTTAATCTCTCTCCCAATCCGAACATTTTTCATAGGTTTTTCTGATAGCTCCACCACATTACAACAAAAGCTTCACCTTCAACTGAATACTCAAAACTAATGTTCCTGCTTCTTTGTTCTCAATAAAAAACGCAGCATGATATGCACCACTGGAAATATTTTTGTCGTAACAATGGCTGCCTGAGAACAGATCGACAATTACATATGGCGAAACTCTTTTTGTTTAGCAGGTAAATATTTCACAAATTATACATATGTTATCCATTCACTATTGGAAACGAGCAACAAAATAAATGTATGAATTTCGTTGCAATACTTTTGTAAATTCATTTGAAATATTCCTTTTCTTAAATATGCTCCGACGTAGGTTAATATTAAATGAAACACATGAATATAAAAAGTTTAAACATAAATATTTGAACAGAAAAGTCTAAGGTCAAATTATTTCTTCATCAAATCGGCATTTTTAATTTATGTATCATATATTTATGCAACAAGTTTGAAAATTCGGAAAGCCCAATTTCAATATTGGATTGTATACTCTGTTGAACTTTGAAATGAATGACTAAAAGGGTAACCTGTCATTCGTAGAGAAACAATCACAAAAATTATATTCATATTTTTTCCTGCGTATTGAAATAACTGCAATAATATAAACTAATAAAAAAGGAACCTATATCTCCACAAAATGCTTTATTACAAGTAGCCCGATTAATTAAGTTGACCTTGGCTATAGTCAATCATGGTGATCGTGATGCACGGAAATTCCAACTAATTCTCCCTTAGGAAATCTCTTTGTATGCACATGTGCCTTTTTCTCATGATTTAAACATTCAAAATCTACATTTGGAATAGATTTGCAATGCCAATTGAGAGTTAGGGATAATCCCAATGATCTATTAATTTGAAGAACGGAATCGTTTTGAAAACTGAAGTTGAAATAAAAAATTAGACAGTATTTATTTTTACTACTTACTATGTTTAGAATTAACTGACAACATACAATAAGATAGCAGAAAAAATATCATAAATACTTATATAAATGCTTCTGCAGCAGTGCGAGAATAGATATCAACTATATTTTATCGTTTTCACTAATTGACTTTCTCACTACATGTTTCCTGAAAGCATCAAACCTTATAACATTTATCATTTCAATTTTTTTCTGCGGCGCGTATAATATTTCATTTTGGAAAAAAATAATAACCATTTACAAGTACAGACCACATTAAATGAATATCAAACACAGAGGCAGCTTTTTGACAGTTTTACAGTTTTTGACAGTCCATTATACGAGATCGGTCTATTCCCATCATTTTTCATTGATTTAGAGAATGGTTGAAAATTTATCGTTTTCGGCCATTTTTTAAAATGTGCAGCTTCTCGTCCTCCTTCGCGTTATGAATCTCAACAACAATAATATGCATTCCAATTCCAATCTTCTTTAGTTTTCGTTGCATATTTTGATAAGGCAGGATATAATTTACTTTAAACCTAAACGCGGGAGTCCAAATGAATACCAATACTTAAACCTGTTAGCAAGCAATTTTTGGGAACGTCCTTAGAGTCCCTTCCATCTCGGCCACGAGAGCGGAGGCACTGTGTGATGCATTATATCATTTCTTCAGAGCAAAATCCATGCTGATGAAAACTACGTAAACATTTGAAGACCCCATAGATGGTAATAAAAAGAGAGGGAAGATGGGTAGAAAAAAGAGAGGAAGAAAAAGCAAGAGAAAAGGGCTAACGAAGACGTATAGCCCGAGGCCCACATTAGCCTACTCTTATAAAAACACGCCAGGGAGTCGCACTTATCTCTCGGCTCCTTGCAAATCGGAGAGTGCCGTGGCTTGTTTTCTCTCCAACCAACCGTGAACGGGGGGAAAGGAGGTGGGGTGGGAGGAGGAGGGGGGGAAAGGTCAAAGACAAGAGGGTCAAGCATCTCCTCCCCTCACTCTCTTTTCCCAACACCCAACACTAATCTGCGGAATCGAACGAGGGACAGCTGCGCGCGGGGCGCACAACACCCTTAACCCCCCCAACCGGACACGCCGCCAAACCATCGCGACCTAAGGGAATCCTTATTGTTCCCAATCCATCGCATTCCCGATCCCTCGTTACCTTCAATGCCCGCTCTCTTTTCTTTCTCCTCTAATTCCCCAGTTCTATTTTTATTCCGGGAAAAAATTAATAGAAGAGAAAAATAAGTAAGGGGAAACTTTGCTTCGTGCTCCACCTCCACACCTCATCCAACCCCCTTCCCCTCTTCTTTCCTCCCTTATTATTCCTCGAATCGTCGCCAAACTCTCCAAAACCCCTTCCCGAAAGGACCCTCTTTCCCCGATCAAATCGAACGTATCAATTTATTCCGCATCCAATTCCCTTCTCCCCCGTTTTCGCCAAATCCCACTAAAAAGCCCAATCCACCCCCCCCCCCAGTACCGTCTCCATCCCTCCCCTCCTCCCCGTCCCCCAAGCCCACATTCAATCCACGCCCACCCCGATTCCCTGCCCTACCCCTTCAAAATCCCACTCGTCTCATCCCCCAGCCACCACTCCATCCCTTCTTCCCTTACTCTCCAGCCCTCCTCTTTCTCTCCCGGACTCTTTCTTTCTCTCTCCTCCCACCTCACTCCTATTGCGGAATCTCATTAATATTTCCCGAATGTTTAGCGGCTTCCCTCCTCGCCTATTCGCTTGCCTCTTTTATTTACCCGAGACGGGCACCCCTTCCTCTTCCGCCACCTCCCGCCCCAACCACGGCTTCAGCATCCCCCCACTCCTCCTTTCCCTTCAACCTACCCCCTCCTTCCTCCCACACGCTCCAATCCTATCCTCTCCCACGCGGTTCCGGTTCCACCACCCATTAAACCACCCGCAAAACTCTCAACCTCCCTCCCTTCCCTACCCCCCTCTCCGCCCAGCAATCCCACCCCTTTTCCACTTTGCGTCCTCGTTCCCCACTAATGCAACCCCTTTCTTCTCTCACCTATGCGCATTTCGCTTCCTCCCTCCCGTCCACCCGCCGCCCAGAGTCCGTTCCCTCCAACCTCATCACAAACCTACCTCCCCATGCGCATCCACGCCCCCGCACCAACTACCACTACGCCTCCCCCCCTTCGCAACCGCCCATTCCTTCCAAGTTGCCCCAACTCTTCTCCACCCACTGAAAATCAGCCTTCCCCGCCTCAGCCCTCCTTTATCTCAGCCCTTCCCGCCCCCTGCCCCGCCCGCTAAAGCGGCCCACCTAATTACACCCTCAGCGCCCGCCTCCTCCCTCTCACCAAATCCCGTCTCCAACCGATTCCAGGCGCCGGCCCGCCAGCCCATCTCTAGCCATGCCTCGCATCAAGACCATCGTTCACCCTAACCACCCCCAAACCCCTCCCCCCACTCTCTCTCCCCATCAGTCCTCTAACCCCACGTTTTCCCACTCACTCGCTCGCGTTCGTTCAACCTTTCCTCTTCCCCATCCCACGTCTTTCTTAATCCCTTCGAATCCCCACCTACCCAACCCCCTCTCTCACAACCCCGTCTCCACTGTACCTCCACTGCAATTTCATTTTTTTTCTCGATCTGTGCTTTAAAAACAAATAGCGGGGATGCAGTCACGCCATTCGTCTACAACTCGAAATGCCAAGTAGCAAAAACACTTAAAGTGGTGAGATTAGTTTTCGGGACTGGATTTATACACGTGGACAATAGTAAAGGAACAAGAATGCCACTTGCGGTCGTGTCGGACTGGTGAACATCGAACTCACCAAGTATGCAAGGATGTTTGTGCTCGAATTCCTCCTGAGGGATAAAAGAGAACAGTGATGCGACACACTGCTCTCTTTCATCCTGTTATAATGCTAACCAGCCTCCAAGCAGCCAAGATGATTTCGATTGGAATTATGGTAGCGAAGAAATTTTATTTCCATTCCACATAAGTGTTTCTATCATTTTAAGTTATTTGACCTAAAAAAGAGGTATCGATAAAAATTGTACACCTACAGATTCATAACTTTTCCATTTCCAACGCTTCAACGACTGTTAATATCACTAAAAGTTATATTTTCGTCAGTTTTCTTAAAATCCGGTGCTCCATCCCCAACATGCCATTCATGCTTCGTTAGATCGAGTTATGAATTGTACTCGCCGGTCGCAATTCTCATTAAAATCCCACATTCTCTATCGCCACACAATGTGGCTATTCCGCGTACCATTTATTTCTTCGCCGTAAATCTGCCTAGAAAGCATTCTGCTTGTAAAAGTAATCTTTTGCATCCCCATTGTGTACTCTCGTACACTGATTCCTCCATTCTAGCCCTTGTTTATCCCAACTTCAATTTTTTTTCCGTCGAGTTCCGTCACACTTCACATTAATCTTAAAACAATTTCCGCCTTTCATCCCATCCAAACCAATTAAATTTTTACCGTTATTACTTTCAAAAGCGCAGGGGTAATCGCTTACCGCTGGATTTTACATTTGTATTTTCATTTCGCACTGCTAATCATTTCCTTAAATGGCAAAATTACCACCTTAAAAACTCACCTTACAGATTTACCTTATTTTCCTTCCTCAAAACCAGAAAGTTCATATGCTAGTGCAAACACTGCATCTTTAGGTATCAAAGATCTATTTTTCTCAACACATGTTGCCTAGGAAACTAGTGAAATTATGGACTGAACTGAGTTAATGTTTTTATCAATTAACCTTCGATAACAACTCTCACTTGACGTTCGCCATTTTAATGTTTGAAGAAAATGGAATTAAATGAAAAGGGTGAAATGAAAGGGTAATCAATGCCCTAAATTTGAATTTTACTGTGACACATAAGAAATGTGACTGATTCTCACTGGCGCAACATTGACATTTTTACATATCAGTTTACCTTAAAAAAATATGAATTAAAATAACTGACATCGGCTAACTGCGGAGCGACGACCGTCTAGTGATCTGCTGGCGGGTGTCGGCCCATGAAATTGACGGCGCCGGTGGAGCAAAGATACACCCCTTATATTGTCTGGCCTCGATCTAATAAAGTCAGTTATCTGGCAATCAATCTATCCACCCCATCGCTAATGCCTCCCCTAGACGCTCATTTCCCAGATGCCTATTTCCCGTTCCCCTTCTTACCCTATAAACTGCCGCCGCCCTCTCCTTCCTCCTCCGAACACTGCACCCATCTCAACTCTGGAGATCGCACAATCCTTGCCAGCCATCCCGGGCGATACCGCGATCCCACCTACTCCTCCTACCCCCTTCGACCTCGTTAAAATCTTCCCTGCTCTCCATCACTCTGAGAAGAGGAAGCTCGTCGACCGACCTCCCAAAACTACCTCGGAAGAAACAGCAATGACCTCCTTGCCGCCGCCGTCGACCCCTTCCCAATTCCCAGGCGTTCATTCGCCTCGTCTCTCTTGACCCGCATCCTCCACATTTCTTACGAACCTCTGAGTTCCCATCTCCCGCCTCCTTACGAGTATACCCATCCCTCTGCATCCCTCAGAACGTTCAGGTTCTTCTCGTTCCTCATGCTGTCTCCATTTCTTTTTCTTCGGCCACCGCAGCCCCTAAACTATAGTTCGTGAAGCGCTGAGCTGGGAACTGAAACTCCTGTATTGGCACCGTAAATCTTTGATAATCTTCTCTTCATTTCAACATTGTCCATCATCTCAGAGTATAGCTGGGTAGCCCAGCTATACTCTGAGAAATCCAATTCTAGGATCGATACCCTGTAATTATTTCTGAGCGCACTGCTATATTTTCACATGTGGTTACGCCAATCAAAAGAAGTCATTGCTTTCGATCAGTGAAAATCATGATAAATTGGCATATTACCTCCTACTTTTACCTCCTCTTACCTTAACTTGTATCAGGGTTACCACCAAGATGATCCTTTAGATTCAAGGACTTAACCGGGTCACTAAAGTAAAGCAACGAGAAATGTTCGGGATATGGCATAATATTATCAAACAATCGGATAATTCGAGATATCGGTAAATGCACTGAAGAGAAGTTTTAGTTCACATTAGGTAATTTTCCAAAATACAACGGAAATATCGGCAGAATAATAGTTGCATCATCTGCGAAATTAAGTTTTATTATAATGATTCTCAACTCTATAGTTTATTCAATAATATTTGGGGCAGAAGAGGGTATTTCCAACAAAAAATAAATCGCCTTTGTGTATAAATTGCCATTTGTTTACCGGCCATAAAATATATGAGCAGGAAATGGTGTACGGCAATTCATAATGGGCGTAAATTAGTATCCAAAAGAAGCAAATGTGAATCGCATTGATGTGAGGGATAAGAAATAGAGGACGGAATGGAGGCAATTGGTAAATAAAATTGTACGTTCACCAAATTAAAAGATCATTATTTTTTTTACCTTGCCTGTGCCAAAATGGAAGTGTGTGGTTTTATAAATCACGGGCTGTCCAACTTAGACATTGGGTAGTTTCTTCAATGAATAACGAAATTACCAAAGCTTTAATTACGCCGTTCACAATCATATTTTCGTCATTTTTTGTAAGCACGGGGCGTGAAATTCTTTGCCTTCTATTTACATAAAATGACAGCAACTGCATGACAACCTTTTTACAATAGAACTTCAAACTAGTCTTTTAAACTCCTTGGAGACCCGGAAAGTTCAAATTTACACATAAAAACTACCGCAAGCATCCAGGTAGCAGGATATTCTCGTTATATCCGGATCCATTCCGATGTCCAAGTATCCAAACAAAATATCCCGAAACGTCGTAATTATTTCTTGGAAATCGCATAATTTTTAGCAGATCTCACTTTTCCGGCAGGTAGAGGGCCGTTCGTCAGCACTGTTCAAACCTATTATTTGCTTTAACTCAATCCCCCTGACGGTGCACAAAAGCCAGCATGTTGAGCTTGGTTACTAACTAACTGAGGGTACCAGAGATTACAAGACCGAATCCTGCGGCAATGGGCGTCATGATGGATTATATTGACTTTTCTTGGATGGGATTAATATTGCGATATAGTCTCCAGAGTCGAAGAACCTAATTATTATTAACACTACGATTGAACAATATTTCTACAGTTTCAGATCCTAACATTCAATTAACTAAACTACATTATGTATAATATTCTTGAATTACCATTTTTTCACTACCATCTTGTGCATACGCTCCTTCATTGAGCTTATGTGAACTTTTTGTTTATGAAATTTTATAGAATTTTATAGGTTCCCAATCAAAAATATGACTCTTAATTCTTCCAATTAATCGACCTTCTACCCGAAAGAATAATTTTAGCCAAATCGGTGAATATCAATCCCGTCAGGTACAGAAAACTTGATGGTCTATATTGATATAGCTATATTTTACTTAACAATGAGCCTACTTCCTCAACTTACTCTGCAATTACTTATAGAGAGACATAGTTGGAGAAATGAATATCTAAAAACCACTACCAATCTGCAATACGTCTTTTCTCTCACATCTATTTCCGGTCCTCCTCTCTCCTCTCCGCCGTTACCCTTTCTCTCGTCTTTCCATTTCCTCCCTCTTCATTACCGTTGACTGTTCGGCCGTTAATCCGGTCCATTCCCTTTTCTGGGTCTCCTACCCTCTTCCACCGTCACTCTATCACCATTGAGGACGATGGTGGTTGAGAATGGTGGTGGCCATGTGGATGAGTGGGATGAAGCAATTTATTTCCAGGTATATACTCGGGAATTGACGTATTCTTTGAAATCCGAAAGGGCGGTGAGTAGGCCCGACGAGGTGTGGTGTACTGGAGGGTGAAAAAGGAATAAGAAGAATTGGGAACTGATCACAAATTAAAATCATATTCTTATTTTTTTGGGCCGAAGCGCGGGAGGGTAAAGAAATTGCTTCGATAGGTGTTGCATTATTCATGATGAATTTCAACAACTTGCTCAAAATTATTCACTCTAAATGAACCACTGAATTAATGAAATGGGACAGGAAATTTAGTTATAGCTGAACGATTTTATACGAACGTCACACCGATGGTGATGAAATTTAAATGTGGGAGCTAACTTAGATCTGTTAAGTACCAATTATACGCAAATTTCCCATGGCCTCATGATTCTTCTAAGGCTTAATGGCTAAGACCGTTTATTTCTTCCAAGCATTACCAACTGTTCTACGAGGTAAGATTTAACCAAGCTTTTTCGTCGTTATGCTTTCTTTTCCTTCATGCAAAGAAGACTAGGCTTATATTCTTTGGCAAAGCACAAGAAGACATTTAAGAACCTTCTTTTATAAATACTAATTAATCCAGAAGTTCTATAATTACAAAGAATTTATACTAGAGGAAAGAATACTTTCCCTATATCTTACAAGTACATCTACTGGTCGCTTATTATATTTACATTTTGGCCTACAAGTCACGGTGGTGTGTGGCCGAGGCTAATATACCACTAGCCATTACAGTAATCGTTGATTGATTCATAGTAAATTTCGTTACCAACTGCTGTGGTTTTGAATTCTGAGAAGGAAAAATCATTCCTTAAATCCATCGGTTCTCTATCCAATTTTATCTACGCACATATGGCACTTTACATTGTGAAAATTACAGCAGTAGAAAAATACCAAAATAACTGCAATAAAAGAATACTAAATTTTGAAGTACGTATCGAAAGCACAAGTAAACTACCAAATTTTCAAAAAATGAAAGTGATATTCAAGTAAATCCAAAGAGACAAGGAACGAAACAGAATGGAATGCCGCCTACTTCTCTGGGAAGCTAATAGCTTGGAAGAGTGAACTGAAAAGGGGCTTAGGAACGCCGTACATTTGGATCATCTTTCGTCAAACGGATTCCTTCCGACTCCGGTCTCATCAAGTTAAATGAGTCGTGTAGAAGACATATTTTCAGGAAAATATACAACCTTTATTGCAAAGAATACTCAAATTGTAAGCAAGAGCTGCTGCTATCTAACAGGAAAGATATCCTACTGAGAAACATTTGAAGAGAAAAAAGCTGTTATACGAGATATGATCGTGTTGCAATCGATTTTAAAATTTCGGAAGAAATATTTTACAATCTATATCACGACTGCCACAGCAGATTAAATTTCAAACCAAGTTTTACTTACATGTGAATAAAACCTTTCAAGTATTAAATTTTTCGTGATTATTAAGCTGAAATCGTAGATAAAAAATAAAGTGAAGCGTTAACGTAAAATTGTACTGCTCAAAAGTGTAACACAGATCAGACCGAAATAGGTGAAAGGAATGTATTATACTAAGAGTAATTAAGCTTTCAGCATCATTACGTATTCTGAAAAAATGTATAGTCTACCGTATAATCATCTCATTTAAGCGCTCTACGGATTTTATTCCAAGTATTTCTTGGGTCATATTTTCTTTAAAACTTAGAAGTTGTTACATAAGATTATGCAACTTTATAATTTGATCATACATCATATTAAAACATCTCTCTTCTTTAAAAGGGTAATTTATTGTATCTCGTGTAGTTACTGCGTTACATACTCGGTCATTATATTAATTTAAACATTAGGAGGCCAAATATATTAATAAAAATAAACTCATGGTGTTCAAAGAAAAAGGATCATTGGAACTGTTTGTCCAAATTTAGCGCGCACGAACTATCTATCTTAAAGGTCTGTAGCCCATCAATGCGTTTGATATTAACCAAATTTTGAAGGAAAAATGGTTTTTCACGTAATTTTCTGTCTGGATTTTTAACGTGAAATTTTAAATTTATTAATGAAAATCTCGGATTTATACATTCGGAAATAACTGCTAAGGAGAAAAAAGATAAAACCGACGATATTTAAAAAAATACTTTGAAATTTGTAAGGAAAAAAGTTCTAAACACAATTTGAATTAACAAAAAATCAAGAAATTTGTCACCCTATAATTTTATAGACACATCAAAGGAAGTAACAAGAGGGCATATTCCTATATTAAACAGAAATGGCTCCAATGCGAAAAAGAACGAATGCTTTTCAATAAATCAAGAATAGACTTTTCAAAGTTAGTCAAATATTCATTGATCCCTAATTCTATCGTTTAAAAAGCCATAATTGACCACATCAGATCAGACTTTCCAATTCATTCGGGAATTTTTGTCGAAAAAAAAACAAAACATTTATTTGTCACAGATTAAAAATATCCAAAATATTTAAGATCGCGAGTGAAGGAATTCACGAGGTTTCTCGAATACATTTAAACAATTACAAACATATCATTTGCGTGAACACGTGCATGGCTCGAGCCCTTTTTGCATTTTATTGCTCCTTAGCGAGTGAGAAGTGTCGGAGCCATCCATTCCGTTCTCCAGTGCGGCGAGGACCGCGGCGTTATCGGACCAAATTGGCCGCCACCCTACGACCGTTAAGCGCCCAGCGAGGAGGTGCCCCTACCAGCCCACCCGGCGTTATGAAGGGAAGTGTATGGGGGAGGGGGAGGGAGAAGAGGATGGGAAGGAGGAAATGGAGAGAGAGAGAGAGGAGAGGGCTCTTAAAAGAGGGAGGTGGGAAAGAGGAGGTGAAATATTCAACGGGAGGGACGTCTTTCGGGCGTGAGGAAGAGAGGTTAGGACGGACGCGGAAGGGGCCAGAGGGGAGGAGGGAGAGGGTAATAGGAAGGGATGCTAGGAAAGGGGGAGGGGTAAGAGGAGAGAAGTAGCGAGTGTTAAGGGGTGGGATCGGGTGGAATTCGGCTTGGAGGAGTTGGATAAATGCAAAGGAAAGGAGGAGAGGGATGGCCAGGGGGGTGGGTGGGGGAGCGGGTCTGAGAGGGGGGGGAGGAGCACTGGCGCTCTGAAGGACGAGGCTGTTTGCAGGGCGAGGCAATGGCTCGTGAACCGGGCGCTAAAAGAAAGCGGTATAGCTTGCCTTCCCTCCCCCTAAGGCCCCTACCCGGAATCCCTCGAATGGGGAAGGAAAAAGGGGATAAAGAGAGGACGGAGGGAGAAACAGGGGGGATGGACCATAAGAGAAGCGCGGAAAGGAGTGAAGAATGGGAGGGGGGAGATGGAAATGGGGAAAGAATGCGAATGAAGGAGCGGAAAGTGGGAAGGATGAGCGGGTCTAAAAGAGAAAATGAGAAGCAAAAAGCGTTTGAGTGGGAGGCCCGTTTTCCGCTCCACGGCCGACTCCGCTCCCGGTGTTCCGTGGCCGACTCTCCCGGGACAGCATTCGGCATTTCATCCGACTTGTTTAGCATTGCGTAGTGACGCGACCCTCTACGAGCGTATCACGACCACAGGAAGACGTGTAAAGAAAGAGGGCCACTAACATATTGTTTTGAATTCGCTTGCGAGCCCGAGGCTGCTCCTGAGGGTGTGCGCGATGTAAATGCGCCTTAAACGCCGCCACGCTGAATGGACTCGGGTGATTCATTGCTTTTCATTCCGTGATGCTAATGGATTTTTTAGAATAACTCAAAACGAGGGATGTACAAAATGTTTTCTGTGCCAGTGAATAAGAATTATGCTTGAAATAAATAAAATTTGGTACGGCAAAGAATACGCCAAAACATGACAGCCGATTAGTGAATTTATAACATCTCTCACTTCAACAAACGCAGACTTCTAGGAGGTCGGATGAGAAAATTTAATATTAGGACGCTGATTTTTGGAGTTGTGAAAGTCGGATTCGGACGACTTTTAAATGCCGGCACCCTTTCCATCCATTCCAAGGTTCATGAGCAACTCAAGTGAAACATTTCCATTTATTATTTTCATTCATTAATAACTATTAAGTTGTGATTATGATATGATATGTCTCCTTTATTACATTTTTGTAATTTTGATGCATATGTATACGTGCATATATATGAATGATCCGGCCCGGCAAGTTGATGATCCATGGTTCGAGTCCCGGTTAAGGAAATATTTTACGCTTGTGATCTCCTTGAATCCACCTTCACCACCAGTACTGTTTTCGTCTTTAATGTGTGTTCCCATCCCTTTTTTATCCATTATATAACCATTATATAACTTATAATATATATATATAACCATAAACACAGTATTAAACTCGACGGTCGGTTTGGTAGGTGATGGCAGAGTTTACCCAGTACTAATCTCGACGAAATATACATATACATATATATATACATCCGGGATTTGAACCACGGGCCCGTGGTTCAAATCCCGGATAAGGAAATATTTTTACTTTCGTGATCTGCTGAAAAACCGCCTTCCCCACATGTCCTGTGTTCGCCTTTTATGTGTTTTCCTATCCCCTTTCCTTATACCTATTTCTATGTTTGATTATATATATATATATATATATATATAATCAAACATAGTATTAATATATATTCATTCAAACAGAAATAGGTATATGGAAAGGGGATAGGAAAACACATAATAGGCAAAGACAGGACATGTGGGGAAGGCGGTTTTTGAGCAGATCACGAAAGTAAAAATATTTCCCTATCCGGGATTTGAACCACGGACCTTCCACTTTCCGGGCGGATGCTCTACCAGTTCAGCTAATAGGGAAACCTGATTTACCTTGAAATCTGCGATCTTATAAAGCGCCAAAGTGCTCCGATACATATTGCCCGAGAGATGGCGTTATGGAGCTGTTTCACCCACCAAAGGAGAAATAGACGGGACACAAGAAGGGGAAAGGATAGTAGAAAAGCATTCATACGATCTTATAAAGGATAGGAAATATTTGTGCGCCGTATGGCGGGATTTTCAAGTTTGAATATGTGTTTGGCCAATGTGGCTCGTCTCTTCTTCTGGCTATGCGTGCCATGAAACGCACCGTTCCTATCCCTTATAAGATCGTATGAATGCTTTTCAACTATCCTTTCCCCTTCTTGTGCCCCGTCTATTTCTCCTTTGGTGGGTGAAACAGCTCCATAACGCCATCTCTCGGACAACATCTATCGGAGCACTTTGGCGCTTTATAAGATCGCAGATTTCAAGGTAAATCAGGTTTCCCTATTAGCTCAACTGGTAGAGCATCCGCCCGGAAAGTGGAAGGTCCGTGGTTCAAATCCCGGATAGGGAAATATTTTTACTTTCGTGATCTGCTCAAAAACCGCCTTCCCCACATGTCCTGTCTTTGCCTATTATGTGTTTTCCTATCCCCTTTCCATATACCTATTTCTGTTTGAATGAATATTTGTGCGCCGTATGGCGGGATTTTCAAGTTTGAATATATATATATATATATATATATTCAAACATCATCATCATCATCATTTATATATATATATAAATTATATATATATATATATATACCTGTTTCAAAGTAAAATATACATGCAATTGGTGTGCAAATGACTAGACACTAAGGTAACTCAGCATACTAAGGTAACATAAATGTTTTCCAGAGGAGAATGAGTAATAAGGAATCTAGGCGAACTCGACGACCAATAATTTGTTACATCTGCAGTAGGGGATAAAATATGAATAGAAATAAATGGAATTGAATGAATAAATTATCAGCGATTCTAATTAAAACTTTAATGAAAACACCATACTGAAAATGGAACAGACCGTGCAAATGAAATTTAATCAAACTTTCACGGATGAAACCTTCACTGATGAAAACAATTTTTAATGAAATCAATATAAAGCTGACCAGAATACTAATACGTACACACTACATTCACTAGCAGAACAATATTTTATTTAATAGTATCCATAAAACTCATTGAGAATATATGCAAGTTAAATCGAATATGAAATTGACTGTTGAATATGACTGTAAATGAGTAAGTTTCCACGTACTCGAAAATATTTCGATAGTGTTCCTCATTAAAAAGTTATCTACCTTAAAGTCATACATATATGCTCCTCTCCTAAAAGCTAAACACATATTATTTATTACCTGCATGAAGACACTCACTTAACTAGTCCCACATAGCTATTAAAATGTAAGGAATAAATATCGAGAATTTTATCTCAGTAAGCTCCCTCATCCTCTACTGATCCTCTACTGACTACTCTAAGCTTATTTAATAAGTGCTTCAGTCAAATTGAATCTTATCTCTCGTATGGACGATAATGATTCAAAACTAACGTATTTAATATTATCTTAAACAAGGGATACAGGGCTTTCGGGGGATAAGAAATTTAAATAATAATATAATGGCTACATTAATGTCTAGTGCTGAAATTTTAGATCATCATCTTCAGCATTCCTAAGCGTTTCATGTTTTTCTGATAGTAGAACACCCCCTTCAAGCATTTAACAATTATATAGTGTTAAATGCAGCTATTAAATAAAATGAAATTTCACCAATATGTAGGGAAAGTACTTCTAATGTCGTGAAATCTGTTTCACTTGTCTTTATGTTTCCACCTTTGTACACTAAATATCTCTTTAGTTAAAACACATTCATTGCTATCTGTTAGAACGTTAATTGATTAAAAATAAAGATTGCTCGAACTTAACCGTTTGCGCAAGTATGGAAACCACTCATATTACGAAGATACTAGAAGCGTTTACGTTTTCATCATAAAGCCAGATTGCTTTTGAATTCTGATTCACTGTCCGAAGGAGGCGAAGAGATTGACACATTACTAAGGCTGGAGTGGAGAGATTGGAAAATTTAGCCGTACAATAAAATGCTACAATGATCAAGAGCAACTTCCAACCCCGCAAGGTGGCTTGATCAATTTTTCCGTACTGGGTGAAAATTATTCATTCTAATCGTTTCAGTATATTTATGTAAAGCTTTAAGAATTAAACGGATTAAAAATAAAAATATTCCAATTTATGTAAGCGAAAACACCACTGATAAAAATTATATTAAGAAACAACGAGAAAGAAACCAAGAAAATCTTTAATAATTGTCAAATGGAATTAATAGCCCCGATATAGAATGATATAGTCACCCTAATTCAGCTGGTAAAGTAGGTATGCACACTTCTAGCAACTGATTAAGTATGGTAGCACCACTGTGCATTCGTATTTTTGGCAAGAAAGAAATTTCTTAGGCGGGGAAGGAATCATCACCAGTAAATCCTCGGCGTGGAGAAATACTCCCATCCGAGGGTCAAGCACAATTTTTATGCTTGGCATAGGGGTCAGACGAGGTGGAAGAGAAAATTTTAAGTACAATAGACGGAAGGACGTACGAGATAAATAGGGCAGACCTAAGAATGAGAAAGACACAATCCTAGAGAAATAGACGTCAACACCCTCTTGGCCTACCCACGCCACCGTTTTCCCACCGCATGCTGCCACGTGCCACGCGTAGCCACAACCCCGAGGGCCTTACCTTCCGTTCCTGCCCCCCCCCCACCAGTCACACCGACATTTCTTTGGTTGGTTGTAATTGAGTAAAGGGTATGAGTTTCATGTGAATTAACCTAGAGGAGGGCGTGAGCTGGACTTAAGCCAGACAACGACGTCGACAGAAAGAGAGGGGGAGAGCGTGGGCGGGCGTCGTGAACGCCGTTATATCCTATGACGACGACACAGGGACGGAGCCGGAGCCAGGTCGCCGCCGGTATTCTCACGTCCCCTACCGCTTGCACCCGACGCCCACACCAGAGTCGGATAGAGGGAGACTGTAGTCGGGAAAGGAGAGGGAGGAGAGTGATATAGAGTGAGAGAGCATTGTGGGAGTGTGAGGGAAAGGTAGAGAGAGAAACTGAGAAAGGTTTGGGGCTCATTTCAAGGTTGGAGATCTACCTCCGAGTCGTTTCGTGTCGCCGTGGTGTCGCCGGCCACGGAGGCGGCGGCTGTGGTGGTGGTCGTACCGTCCGTCCCCTTCTCCACCCCCACCCAACCTCACTAACCCTCACTCCACACCCGTCGACCCGATCCCTTATCCACACCTCGTGTGTCCCGTCTTGCTCGCTGCCGTCCGAAACGCGTCGCGACCCCCTCCCAGACACAAAGACGGGTCTGCGTGCATTGCATCAACGCGTTTGAATTATTTATGGCAGTGAGCGAGCGCATGAGGGAGAGAGTCAAGCAAGCGAGAGGTTAAACAGACAAAAGAGGATGAGGGAGACGGTGGACGAGAGAGAGAGAAAGAGTGTAGGGAGTGAGGAGAGCGGAGATAAAACGGGAGACGAACAAACGGAAAGGGAGAGAGAGAGAGCTCATTTGGTTATGTGGAGATAACGCGGCCACTTTGCGTTCCGACCATTGAGCCGAGCACGTCCCTTGGGCACCAAGGAGCATAATTCAGGGCGCGAGGAGAGGAAGTCCTTTGGTTTGAAGAGGGCGAGGCATTGCTCTTCCTCAGAGCAAGGGGAAGGGGTTCGCTAGAAGGAAATGGAAAAAGTAAAGAAATGGTGGAGAGAGAAGTGGCGGCGATAGATGAAAGGAAGGAAAAGGAAAAGTTGTCGACGGAAGGGAGTATGATAAGGGGTGCTGAAAGGATGAGTATAATATTATGGGTACAAGTAGCCTCTAACCAAGTACTCTCCAGTAACACGGGACCAGCTCTCGATGTGTGTCTGAGGTCGCAGGTGGCGGACAGCAACGGAGAACTGAGTGCCAGCCTTTGCGTCGCTGCCGAGAAATAGCGCGTAGAACTGAAGACCGGGAGTGGCTTCATCGATATGGAATTTATCTGTAAACGTTTTCGCTACGGGAGAGTTCACTTTGTGTCGGTTTTCTTCCCAGGTTTATTGCTCATATCTCGCTAATAATCTCTGCTTAGTAAAATACGAGCCCGTCCTGGTAGGAATTAGTTACGCTTCCTGGCTTTGAAACCTATTCACACGAACATCATTCCCATTAATGGTGCCAGTGAATACCTAGACAGTTAATCAGTTCTTGTGTAGTAAAATACCAAAATGTTCATACCTATGAATGAGGACTGACTGACCGGGCATTGCTTTGAATGCATGCCAGCGTTTGGGGAAACTAATGATCGTGAAAGAATATGATTCCAGAAATGCATCATAAAAGCGAGCAGAACATAACCTCATTTGTAAAACTGAATTCTATTGTATGATATGAAACAAAGGGTTATGTTATTATATGGGACACATAGCAGATTCTCCCAATTATAGTTATTTATCTTTTTTTTAGATCTGGTGTTATGTATCCCATGCCATGCACCTTTGTGATTGCATTATCTGCCCTGCAAGTAGATAAACGTGTTTCAAGTCCATTTCCCCAAGTCAATTTCAACGCTTCAAACTCAAAGAGAGTACCAACGATCCATTTGACTCTAAAAGCATGATAACACTCTCAACGATCTTCCTTGTATATTTTTTGACATTCCATATCCCTTTATTAGCTCTTTTTTGCAATTTCCCGAAAATTTTAAGTAGTTTTTCGGATACAGATTATATGATGTCATTGAGTGACTTCAAAAACTCAACAGAGCAAGGATTTTATTTATGTAATATGAAACATAAACATGAAAAGGAAACATCAAAAGGAAAATGCAAAATGAAACTCGCTAATACAAGCGTGAAAGGAACCAATTATTTCGAGGTAATTAAATTAGATTAACGTTCAAGAAGAAGTGAGAATTGGATGAACAGAGGAGACAAAAATATCGCAAGACAATGTCACACCTCTTGAAGACTAGGTTCCTGGCAGAAACTAGCGGCATTGGAGTTTGATGATGGCATGAACTTTCGACCGAAATGCCCCATGCGCCATTGAACTCCGGTATAAGAAATAGCATTACACGAAAGGAAGCAGGGGGCTAATCAAAGACGGAAGGAAAGGGAAAGGGTTGAGCCGAGAAATTCTGTTTCGGCAAACTACTGGAAAGATGGGGTATCTCCTTTTCCATCTCGGGCTAAAGTAATGACCGGACGCCGAACGATGAATGGTGGAAGCATTTTATCGTGTATAAAACGTTTTGCCCCCATTCAGGGCAATGGTGTGGGTGAAGTTCCCATGGGAAGCCACCGTGACCGCGCTGAAATTATACTCGTGAAAGGTACGCACTTCCTTTCATCCCGAGCAGCCACAATGAATTTCATCGCGTCACACCTTTGTGGAGTAGGCGTGCGATAAATCAAAGCGCTTGAGGAGAGGTAGAGTAGCTAAGGTGCGTTATGGTCGGCAGGGAAAATCATGAGTGGGCCAGCCCTGACCTTTCTAGAATAAAACCACCACAAGTAGGGAAAACTCTCCCACGATGAGGAAAGAGAGAGGCCGAAAATATATATAACCTGCAAAAACCGTAGATAGTACTTTCTCAAATAAGCAAATATCATAAAAAGAGGCTGTTGGAGAAGGATGGGACAAGGGGTATGAAAGGCTCCAAGGCCAGAGGGAGAGTGAGGTGAGATATACAAAACATTAGAAAAGGGCGCCCAGATTGCGAAGGGAGAAGAGAATGGGGAGAAGACGTGACAAAAGGAAAGCGGCAGGAAGCAAATGGAGCACGTCAAACGGAGAGGGCGAAAGATAAAAATTGACCAAGGAGAGCAAGTAAAGGATGGCATGAAGAGCACGAGTGAGAGGGTTTAAAGAACTGCAACTTGAAGCAAATTTTTTTTCCTCTGTTCTAGTACCAAAATAAGTATTATTCACTCTTAAGGTTTTAGCTATAAAGTTTCCAAGCCATGCTGACGCTAACTATTAACTTTTTAGTATTCCATCGGTGAAACGGTATTTACTTCGCTATTCACAAGAAATTAAATGGATTGTGACGGCAAATTTCATCAAAGAAACACTTTATTTGTCTTCCATTATAACAATATAACTATTTAGGTGAAGGCATGCCTGGGTGGGTAGGCCAGGAAGGTGTTGAAGTCCATTTCTCTAGGATTGTGTCTTTCTCATTCTTAAGTCTGCCCTATTTATCTCGTACGTCCTTCCGCCTATTGTACTTAAAATTTTCAATTCCTTCCATATTGACTTGAGCGTGTAAACCGTATTTCAAGTCAGTATGCAAAGTTTTAAATTACCAAAAATTATGACCAATGAGGAATGTTACCTGCCATATTGCCATTTATGCTGGAAGCATTCCTATGCATGGAATCGTTAAGCTACCCAGAATATTTACCAATGATTATTCATAAGCATATTAGGAAAATATTGCTTTAATATGTTGTGAATGAATAATGAAGAAAATTTTGAAGGTTTTTGGTTAATATCTATTGCCAAAACATTATTCCACTATGTAAGGATTTAACTGTGATTTTTCCACTGAAAAAAATACCTGTCCCGTATATAAAGTTATATTCGGATCTGAGTAGAATAATATCATTTTGTTTGAGAATAAAGATAGTAACAATTTTCCACTAGCTAATCTAATTATCAGGCGGAAAATTGTTTCCATCCGTTCTTTATTATTTTCGAATTTATGTCAAATTAATTAATTAAAAAATTATCAAATATGTTTATTTCTGAAGTATTTTTTTCAAAACTTTGCCATTTTCAAAATTAAAAATATCATATGAAAAGTCATAATTTCATGCTAAAAAAATCGAGTGAAGATAAATGCGTGAATAACCTTTTTCGCTCAAGCTGATGCTGATAATTACTGCCACATTTAAAAAAAACTGAGGGTTTCTTGTATTTGTAAAGCAGTCTTTAATAGAAATAAGCCCCACAGTTTCACAAACAGCGATCCATTACCATTTAAATGATGTTATGTGTACTTTCAAAAATTTTAATAATTTTACAAGGTGTTAGAATCATACAATTTTTCCCCCGCGATACGTAACTCTTTGCAAAAAAAATGATACGCTATTGTCGTAGCATAATTGATCAATTTTTCACCCATTCAGCACGTAGAGGAGCAGGGGTGACACAACTGGAAATATTTTTGAAACATAAATAAGTAGGAACATTTTCATTTACGTCGCTTGATGACGGAATTACACCATTTTATTCACGGCTCAGCAAAATAGCCAAACACTCATCGCTCATAGCTTCGCAACGGCAAATTTGATCCCAACAATAACTGCTTAGGGTTCAAGGACTGCCCACCCCGGGGGTGGAAAACGTAATATAAAAGCCATCCAGCAAAAAAAACGTTCCCTCTCACTTGCTCACACATACACAGGCACACAAAAATGGCGGGAGGAGGGCGGAAAAAAGTGGCATAAAGGCCGTTCAACATTACAGAAGCTACTCTCCCATACTTTTCCCTTCTTATCTCTCCATCCGCACCCTAAACCCACTCGTCTCTCATCCTAGTTCGCTCCCTTTCGACCCGCCCCCGTCACGCTCCAACCCTGCACCCTCTCGCAAGCTGCCACCCCAACCCCCAAACGCCACCACTCCCCGTTTCCCTATCTCTCCACAGGAGGAAATCCTACGACGGGTTTGTGTTTCACTCGAGGGAAAATCGAAAAGGATAAAAGACTTGACCCAATGGCTCTTGCCACCCGAAAGACCATTGGCTTCAAGTGTCGAACACGACTCAGTCGAGGGAATGCTAGGAGGCGGAGATGGGGTAGGAAATAAGAGGGGTGGGAAATGAAAGAGGGGGTTATTTCAGCGACTCCAATGGTTTTACAGGGGGATTGAGAGGAGGCAAAATGGGTCCTGAGAGTGTCAGGGGGGCTGTTTGGATCGTGCTAAAGAGTCGAGGTTTGATACCAGACGGTGACCACTGAAGGAGACGCTAGGGCGGATGGGACAAAAAAGGGTGCGACAACCCTTCACTGCTACTTGATCCTCTTTCTCTCCTCTCCCCATACCGCACCGGACTTCGAACTCTCCCTCTCTCTCTCTCCTTCCTATCTACTCTTTTTTGATCTCTCGTTCTCTGCATTGTTAGGTGGGCCTTAACACTCACATCAAGTCACACACACACACACACACTCGCTCACATGACCTCCCTCTCACTCTCTACGTTCTATTTGCACGCCTGCTTGCCACTTACGGCGCTTTCGGTGGAACGGAAGAAAAGGCCAAAGGAAAAAAATTGGGAGCTTTACGTGGAAACACCCCCAACTCTTACTTGTAGGTCCCATTCTCACGTCTCGAGGTCGTGTTTTCTCGGGTTCTAACGGTAGTGGAATTGGGAGAAATTGGTAGATTTATGAGTCCGTTCGGCATAAATTAGTTAAGTGTGCTAAGATCCTCAATGGTGTGGATCTTTCGATTACCGAAACAAAGGCTTCACCATCCAAACTCAATTTCATACAGGCAACTAATGTAAGCAGATGTAACTTAGTTGCAATCATCTTAGTAACTACTTGAAGATGCGCCGACCGGTTGCATCGCTGGAAGCAATATTTTTTTTCTCACAAGGGAATTATAGTAACATGAAGTATTCGAAAATATCTCAAAAGAATAACATCAATTAAGAACGTTATTTGCACTCTTTTCATCTTGAATTACGTCCGTATATCGTAATTTTCTCACAAAAGCAGACGGTGGCAGTTGCGACTTATCGTTTGGCAAGAACTCCGTTAATTCTTGATATACCTTAGTGAGAGTCTTGAATTCATGACCGCCCCCGCTTTACACTGAAGAAAACACTAGTTTCATCTTTTCCTCGTGCGTTAACGATTAAGCTTAATGGCCGATGCAGGTTTTCAAAAACCTTTCGAGAGAACTTCGTCAGTCGTACTTTACAATTTATACATTTGTACGTATAAATTAATAAATAATTTTTTCGCCTCAAACGAATAGTTTAATTTAGGTACTAAAAGTTATTTTGGTGAAGTTCAATAAACAAATAATTCGTAATAAAACATTAGTGTTCCAATGCAATAATTTGAGAGTGTAAAAACCATTCGCTTTGAGCGGGATTCGAACCCGAAACCCTCGATGTCCAGCTGAGTACTTTTAGACAGGTAAGATTTCGAGGCGTCCTCTCAAACATTAAAATTTTGGGACTTTAAAAGAACAAGATGTTGTGACGGGTTTCTGGGAATTAAAAGTGTTCAATTAGCATTTAATTAATGCTCGCAGAGAAAAACTCAACAATTCACACAGTTAAGAAAGAGAAGGTTCCGACCATTTGAACACTCATTAAATATAGCCAGCTAATGGCAATGCGTACGAAAGCGAAAGTTTGACGGACGTAATTTTATTATTTTTCAAGATACATATGACAGAGGCAAAGACATTATAATGCTAATGCTTACATTAATGTTGATTTAAAAAATAAGAAAAACTTGTACGCATACGTACTAACTACTGTTAATAAAAATGTAGTTATAAGATAAAAATTGTAGTTAATAACAATTGTGCAAAGACTGAGCGAGGATACTTTGGAAAATTATTTGGCTTAATTGAGAATTTATTGATAAATGCAGCGCGGTTGAAACAAGGTAAAGCAAAGCCACTATTTGACGACAATGGCCATTCAGAGATCAATAGAAATCTTTTGACTATCACATCTATTACACGTCTACTTATGTAATTTTATGTGTGCAAACATCTTAGTGAAATTTTATGGACGGGAAAATTCTGTAATCAAGATAGTCTGAAACTAGAAAATAGACTCTTTACATTCTCGGTTAGAGTTAAAATTATTATTTAATTCACAAATTGAAAAAAGGGAGATAGTCATTTTTTCGAGGCACTTGGATAAAAATTAAACCTATTTTGATAATATTCTATTCACAGAAAAGTATTTCACTGTTTTTCTATTTAGATGTTAATAGATGGTACTTTATGTAAAACTAATGTCTTTTGCCAAATTGAAAAAGATATTAGCAGCTTTTAAAAAATTGATAATATATTTGAAGAAAGAAAAATTGTTAAAAAACGATGATGATGAAGATTGTCAGGAAAATTTACTTACATAGTCGATTAAGATTTTCCGACTCCAAAACCAGCAAGCATTCCCGTTGTCTAAGTTTTAGGGGAAATCTTAATGCAATCAATGTATGTGAATGAATAATAATAACACTAATAGTTTACTTATAATTAAAATAGTTATAATTTATAATTGAAAAGTGAACACCATTGGATACATTCATTCATACATTTCATCGTATTATTATTTCCTAAAATCTTCACGGAATGCCTGAAAGACATCTTATATTTTAAATTTCTGCATTTTACTTAAAAATAAGTAATGAGGTTGTAATATATCATTGATATTCACTTAAGTATTAACAAAAAATAAGTGATTATATCCATGATAATGCTTTTATACGGGCATAAGACAAAAACTGGGATCCATATTTGAAGGTTAGTCATAAAATATATATACCGCTCAATTGATTAACTAAATCCATACCTAAAAACAGCGAGAATTTTTTGCATGAATTTCACCTTTTCAATTCATACGCTTTATGCATTGATTTATGATACAGTGATCCTTACGGCTAATTAACGTGCTAATACTCTTTAGCTAATTAGTATGCATTAATAAGAAAGGAAGATAGTCACAGCCACCATAAAATTTTAGAAATCATCGTCTAAACTAAAACTTCTGATAATGAATAGGCGTATCAACGATTTCACGTACTAAAACAGTTTTGAGTTGTAATAGGCGAATAAATTCCAAAGATGGCGTGCTTAGTTAAAAATCATTTGATTGTTTATTCAACATTTATCAACCATATTTATGCATTTAAAATGCCTTAATAACTAAAAGTATATTAAAAAAATTCAAAAAAGGAACACGATTTTCATTTCGATTACCTGAATATTTGAATTTAGGGTAATTGGCTTGTTCCTAGCTCACCCAATAGGATATGCTCATCAAGTTTATAGTTCATGGTTACTTAAGTGTTAGTTCATAAACATGAATTCCATAAAAACAAAAAATCAATACGCTAACTACGTAATATTTTTTCTATCAAAATGTTGAAAAATTGAAAAAGACTATTTTTGGCGCATGTTTTTATTGGCAAACGTAATAATTGACTAAGTAAATTGTTTCAGGACACGAAAAAAATCAAAAAAGATATTAGATGGACCGGAACAAAGACAAAGGAAAGACAATGACATTGAAAACTGAGGCAAAACAAAAGAATAATATACCTAAGCAGATGCGACACATTTCACAAATCAAAACTTTTCGCAGTCCACTTTGCTCCCTTCCAGACGAATCTTAGCAATGATATCAGCTGGTAGTCAACAAAAGAGACTTTGAAACTGGACCATTTAAACAAGCGGACTAAAGCTACAAAGTCGACCGATTGAGCCATGGAATGTGGTGAAAATAATTTGGAGGAAACAAGAGGGGTGCTGGGATGGGGAGGAAACATTTATCGAGTTCTGAAAATGTATTCAACTCTATCCGAAAGGAACATTTCCGTTTTTAATTATTTCACGGGCTAAAAGCATAAGGCTGGCACATTCGGAATAATGGACTCGCGCATCCATAAAAACAAAAGACCCTTTGAGAGCGCTTGTGAATCTAATTCTCCCAAAAAGCCACTGTCGAGCGCCGCCGACGCCTCAAATATCCTTGTCCTGCATGGCGGTACTAATGGCCTTGCTATCGGCATGCCAATATAGTCCTTTATCAGGGAAGGAGAAAACTCACTGCCTGTGGGGAGGTTCTCCTTTCGCCCTGGAGAGGATTTTAATGTCCGAAGCGACCTTGGGTGAAATCGAGCCAGCCAAACGTCCAGAAAAACGGAAGAACTGTACGGATTTATGTGGCCGATGAAGAGCCGATTCCTATCTTTGTACATTCACATTGCGCGTTAGGGAGAAAGCATAAGAGTGAAAGGAGGAAGGAAGGGTTCGGTTCAATGAAGGAAATGGGGGGGAGGGAGGGAAGGGAGATAAACGGAAGGCACCCTCCCGGTACGAGTGGCTTTGCTGCATCGGCAAGGGGCGGAGCCGGCGCGGCGTCTCCCCGACTCCATTCCGTCCCACGCCAAAATCCAGCGATAATTGACAGACAGACACTCCAGAGTTCCCGAAATTGAGATCAATGACGATCCTAATAAAACAGCAAGCTTCCACTCTAAGAGACGGAGAGATATATATTTTTTGACTGAATCAGGTCGTTAAGTTCTCACGCTTTCCCCGCGTTTCGTGGAGAGGCTAACATCCGCCTCCTTCACCTTGAGTTTCCTTTTGAACTCTGCTCTTTAAGGTAATCTGCACAGATTCCGAATGACTTGCACTGTAGTAAATTACTCTTCTAGTTAAAATTGCCACATTTCGTTCCTCGACTGTGTAATTAAGGATAAATCAACAATGTGGTTGGTGATAAAGTAAAGGCTTAAGGGGAAACTATTTCCTAATGTCGACTTTAACCAACTACAACCATGAATATTTGTATTTCTGAGCGTTAGTAGTTAAAAGTTAGTAAAATGGTCTCTGAATCATGTACATGCACTTTCTAGCTGAAATGAGGTTTCATAAAAGAAACGAAAATTTCGTACAAATCTATGGGGTCAGTATGGGGTCACCTTAGACCCTTTAAGGCAGAGAGACCACCAACATTTACCAATGAATACCCTTTTGTGAAAGGGTATAGTGGAAAAGATTGAAGAGAAAAAAATTTTTTGAGTGAGAGAAGAAAGGGGAAGTGGCAGTTAGATTAAGAGTTCAGAAGTATAAGAATGTGTTGTGAAAACCTGGTGAAGGTTTTTCAATGAACCAATAAAGGAAGCAAAATGATCGTGAAAATACGGCAAATGGGAGGCCTAAAGGTATCCAAAAATTTTGGGACCGGGAAAGGGGAATAAAGGAAGGAATGAAAAGGGTAGAGGTGACTGCGATTGGATTAAACACACCAAGGGAAAGGGGTAAATAAGAGTGGTAATTTGTATAAATATTGGAATACTGCCGATCGATTTCTATCAACAAGGGTACTTAAAAAATATCGAGCAATTTTAACAGAATCAAAAAGAGCCAAAATCCGAATCCAAACATAATTAAAACCTTTCTCCACTTAATTTTATTTGAAGACGGTCGATTTGTTCCCGGAGTATTTTGAGGCAATTGTGTAATTGGATTTCATGTTCAGATTCCTAGAGCATAAATTAATTTCAAACATCACCGTTCACTCACTGGATGAGATAGGGGGGCGGTGACTTCTTTTTATAGTAGTTTTAATTCCACAGAATCACAGAAAAATTGGTGAGAATCAGATTCATGTCAGTGGTTTGGACCCGTGAGCCGTGGCAGTGATTGCAGATACGGCTCAGCATTAACATACACTAAAATATGGAACTCGAAAATTGAAACATTGCTGAGAGGTTCATCATCAACTGATTATCCAATGAAATTATAAGTTATTCGTGCAACTAATTTCCTTTCAAAACACGAATACCGGCTGCAACAAAAGTGACTGCCCCTACGGTGATAAACTCGTTAACTTAGAGTGGCAAAGAACCTTGGAAATAATCTATATTGTTATAATTTCCACATCTTAAAGTCCCGAGAACACCACAACTGTCAAAGAGGGTCATTCTAGAATATTTCTACACACTGTTATAAACTATTTTGTCACATTCATTTCAAACCAATGGAAATCTAGCGCAAGTAAAAACCACGATACTATTCCCCCCTTCTCTTTCAACGTTGCCCATGAAGTTATGTAAATGATATTAAGTTCAATATTCCAACTCCGGTTTGTTGAAGGTTTCCATGGATAGGAAACCAAATTATAACTTGAAACAAGGGCTATGAGTACTCCAAATTCATCCTAATTCATCCGAGTCAAATCGCAAACCTGTTTTTATGGTATAATCTCTCGCCGTTATATTTTCACTTTCCTTTGTTTCCATTTACGAGGTAAAACTATTAATAGAGCTTGGAAATACGTCGACGCTTAACAAACGATTAGAGTATCGAATCAGTTTCATTTACATGTCAACATTATGTGGTTTTCTCCTCCATGGTATCGTATTCGTCTCCATTATACTTGACAGAAAACCTGGCGAACGCCACAATGAAGAGCGAGAATACGTATGACCATAAGGGAGCCGCCATTGTAGAAGCAGCAGGCGCTTTCATTTTAACCCGTGCTGGCGATCCGGGATATTGATACTTGCATCCAACCGACTAGTTCCCTACAAATAATTCTCACCCAAGATTGAAAACGCAGCTTAAGAAAATTGAATTTCAATTCTCGAATCATACACGCGAGGAAAAATCGATCAAACAGAGCATGGAATTTAAATAAAAATAAATGAGCGCCTCGCATCGGCATAGGAAGAGATGTATTTTCGAGATGAGGAGTAAGTGATTTGCGCCGAAATGTCCCGGCGATCGCCCGCAATGCCGTTCCCATGGAAACAATGGGCAACACGTATACCGATCAGAGCGCGAATGTGGCCATGGAGAGAGCAGAGGGGAGAGGAGGGTGGAACCGGGAGAGAGAGAGTGGGAATGGAGAGACGGTTGGAGCGGGTGGGGGAGATGGAGAGGAAGGTCAGAAAAGGAGCGGGGCTAGGGGAGAGGGTTTAAAGAGGAGTGGGGTAGGAAAAAACTGTGTAATTCGGACTAGAGGAGGGTTTGAGGAATAAGAGCAGGAAAGGGGCGATGAAGAGAGATAATACGCCAAACGGTGAAAAACAAAATACCATCATGGGTTTTAGAAATGTGAGTCAAGGGATTTTGAAAAAATAAAAAAGCGAGGACGAGGCTGTTGGGAAAGGTAAAGGGAAACCGAACGGGGGCAAAGAAATATTTAAGTATGCCAGAAAATGAGTAAATAAATGAGCAAATAAAAATAAATGTACATGAAATTTTATAATTTTCCGGCTATTCGAAGGTCCGTGGTTCGACTTCCAGCCAAGGAAACTTATTTCCGCTTGAGACTCATACCCTTATCCCTTCCCGAATAACCTTGTGTTCGTCCTTTTTGTGTTCTTATCCATTCCACCAATATCTATATCCGTATGAATATATTTTCGCCGTTTGGCTGGATTTAGTGTTAAAATATATGATATGATATATATATATATATATATATAGACACACCCTACGTATGTTTGTGTGTTTTTTGTGTTGTTGAATTACATGTGTGACTTACGCATACATGCATGTGTATTTATGCATACACATATACAGGAACGTGTTTGTGTGTATATATTTATACATATATATGAATAAATACAAATGTATATATTTATATACCCACACATAATGTGTGTGTGTTTGTGTAGTTATATTACCTGTATGTATTTCTGCAAGTATGAGTGTATACGTGTACAGCATAAAAATACATAGGGCATACATACTAACGCACACATAGAAGAGGAAGAAGGACACTCAAAGAGCATGAAATGGGAACCAAGGGCGGATGGGAGTGCGGAGCGGGAGGACGCTCGTATTTCGCCGGTACAGAAGCGGATGGGTCATCAAAATTTTCGAAATCTCGTAAAATCGCAAGCTAAATACATGGCACGTGATGGAGAAGAGCGTGGAGGGACCTCGCATGGCAGGGGAAGAGGAACGATGGAACAAAGGTGGTAAGGAGAACAGGAAGAGAGCGAGCGGCGTATGACGGAGGGATAATATGGAGAGAGTGGATGAGGAAGGAGTGCCAGGCCAGTGATCTGGGGACAGGGTTTATTCTGGCGTTAGCGTTCTGTCGTTTGAGCCCCCGTGGTTTCCGTGCCTTTCCCCATCCTATCCCCGTTTGACCACTATTTGGGGGAGTATCGAGAAGTCCCCTACGAAAGAGAGGGTAGGTATTAAACATAACTAGGGTAAATCTATGTATACCATGTCTTTCCCTCTACTAAACGTAACTATGGTAAAGCTATGTATATCTGTCTCTATCTGTCTCTTCCTATGTATAAGTAGTGTGGACGAAGTTTTAAGATTTCAATAAATTTGGAATAAATAATGCAAGCTTGATGGATTTTCTTTCTTCCTTTATTTTGCTTACCTACGGCTAATGACATTAGTTGTGTTACTTATTGGCTGTTTTCTAAGGCTTTTCGATTTTTTCGTGTTTTTTACTTATTTTTCTCTCACAAGGCTGGCGTTAGCCTTTTTCTTGTTGAACATACTTTAAGTGCTTCTAAGATAATTACTTTTTATTTATTTTTATTATTTAATTAGTTTTTTTATTTATTTGCATGATTTCTCAAATAATGATTATGGTTTCTCCTCCATTAATTTAACACTCGTAAGTTTTACTGCAAAAAAGAACAGATATTTTTGTGACTCCAGCTTTTCATGCACGTATTTTGAACAGAACTTTCAGTGTACCGTGCAAGCCTGTTTCGGTCGCATACTCTACCAAAGCCTTGCCTGTTGTCTTGCCTTGGTTTGCAGGATATCATGTAGGAATATAAAGGTGCATGGAACTCTTCTAAATAGGAAAAACATTAATAATAACAAGTCAATGCGTATGAAACATTTTAGGACAGTAGGGATCAAATATCACACACGTATTTCATCATCAGGAAAGACTGGGATACAGGTCATTTAACCTTACCAGGTGAGCGAGCTTCAAAATCACCCGCAAATTAATGAAATCTGAAAATTATTTTCACATCGTTAACTATGGAATCCACCGCTCTGTAGATGTATTTTAATACGCATGCAATACCCTGTCCCAACGGTCGCTAACCGGTGGTCCGCGACAAAATATTTGTGGCCCGAGCAGGAACTTCTGAAAAGCAGCAGCAAATGCGAAACTAATAATGTTCCTACATTTATCATAGCTTTAAAACATTAGTTTAACCAAATAGGTATGAGCAATATTTTGTACTAATAAATTCGAATTCTATTTTCATTACTTTGTAGATCCTTGGGCCTTTTACAAAAATAATGTTAGGGTTCCGCGTGATTCAAACTTCTGAGTATAGTGGCTTGTCATTCTGAAACTTGGTAATGACCATCCTGGAGTAAGTGATTATCATAACTAATAATTTTTTAATATATCTATCTACCCCAAAATTTCGGCAAGCATCACTCTAGAATGTATTTGCAATAATTTTGAAATACATTACAAAGCTGACTGTATTTACTTCAATGATAATTACTATCCAACATCTCATGGAAAAATGTATAAACAAATGTTTAAAGTATATATTAATATTTAAGATATTCTTCCGCTTTGAAAATTATATGGAAATTTAAAAATATTTATTTATGATAAAATATTGGTTTCCTTTTACAGAAGATGGACCTTAACAAAACCCTATAGAATAAAATCCTTAACGAAATGCCGAACAAAATCTGTCATTATACTGTGTGATTATTTACGCTGAGCGACTGCGCACTGAATACACGTACGTAGGTAGATGTTTACCATGTTTAGAACGCAAGGAAGGGCTCACAAACTTCAAGCCCAATTATTTGGAGTAGCTACTGCAAGCCTAGTCTGGAGCTTACAGAAGAGGAAATTACGGAAATTGCAGATTAATCAGACAACGAATGAAAGAGAAGAAAGTTACGGAAAAACAAATGCTCGTAATGGGTTACCTTTACCTTGAAGTGAATATGGCATTTAATCTGGGTAAACATTTTATGTAAATTGACCTACTTACTTAGAACAGACTAGAAACGAAGATTTGAAGTATTCCCAGGGCCCTATGGGAATCTACAGGAAGATCTGAATAATCTGAGTTTTTGTGAATGAAAGTACCCTTGAGTCTTAAACTTGCCACCACATTCATTAATGAGAAAAAGGTTGTTGTAAAAAATATGTTTATTGTACAAGTAACATTATATGTTCTTCGATAGCTTTCAATTTCAACTAATCTACACTTTGTTGTTTTAATGATTCTGTATTTTCCCGCAGCATGTCATTTATGTACTCTGCTCGATATATCCTTCAGCTCAGATATTTTACTGCAATATTTCAAAGGCCAACCCTAAACATTTATAAGGTTGAGAACGATGAGCTTAGGGTTTTTGTTTTTTATTCGATTTAGTTAAGATTATAGATCACCATTAGATATTTCATCATCACACCACCGACACAGTAAGCATGACATCTATAGATAAAAGTGAGAACTAAGAAAGGAGAGTATTATTTTTTAAATGTTACTCGGAAATATCCCCCAAAATTATTAGTTGTCACAAATCATAATGTCAAACTCATTGACGATTTTGAAACATTTCGATTCTTGTAAAGAAAAGATAAAGTTAAAATTTATATCATGTTTAATTATAAGTTTTGTAATTTTTCTCTTCATAAAAGCTTTAGGTTTCCGTTAAGTTAATGAGAGATTATTTTTTCATATACCTGTGCTTATCTATTCATTGTCTACCACAATCTAAAATTAAGTACCTGCATCGGGTTCAAGGATGCCTGATCACTTTTAAAATAAAATCTATACAATCTCCAGTCACTTGGTAAAATACTCTCCACCACTTTTAAAATTCAAGGAGCATAGAATGATCACGCCATTTTAATTTTTCAGTAGGTTATTTATTAGTCAGAAAAGACTGCACTTCAATTGGTTTCTTCAACCAAATGCGAAAACATTAAGTGAACGCGAGTTAATCGGATAACCTTAGCTTAGCAATTTTCTTAGCATTATCTCGTGCAAACAACATTTCCGTCCAACTCAATCTCCGTTCCATTAGGATAAGTTATTACACGTATTCAACACAGAACAATTACAGCAACAATCATCGATTAGACGTTTTATTTGACAAGGGCAGAAAATTAGTGTGTGAAATTCCGCAATCAAAGGTATGGAAAGTATTAGCGCTCCCCACCGCTCATCATTATTTCATGCATATATTGCTCGGATTAGTAAAAAAAAACCCGATTAGTAACAGCAATTACAGACCTACCATTGGACCGCATTGAAGTGGAATTGATCACATTTGAACTGAGCACACTTCCGAGAAAACAAAAACTGCTTAAAAATATTGGCAGCATATAAATCTGCATAAAAAAGAAAGATCGTTGCAGGTAATCAAGAATAATGTCTTCCTCTTAGCTTTTAAAGAAAATCTTAGTAATTCTAGAAGTGATCCATAACAATATTCAACAATACTGCAGTGTAGTTTAAATATCCCTTGACCGATAAGAATGAGGCATGATTTCTAGCAGAGTCAATGGCTGCATTTCTTTTCTAATCCTATCATTGTCAAGTTACAAATATCATAAGTTGTTAATGGTTTCGAAGCGGGCCGAAACCTTTTACCTTCATAATCTGAAATATAAGCGTTAGACCTGAGTTTTATTTTTCGCATCTAACGATTATTCCAACTTGCCACATTTATCATGCTTCTGTTATGGATTAAAGTGAAAAAAAAGTGTTATCGCCAATGACGCCAAAGCGTAAAATTCGCACAAAAAATAATAAAATGCCATTAAAAAGATATTTTATGGTAAACAACAACACGGAGAAATTTTTCGTGGAGTGTGGAAATGCCGAATTCCAACTAGTGGTAAAGTATAGAAGAACGATATCACAAAAGCTCGGAACAATGAGAGAAGTAATCGCGTGAGCGGCCCTCATAACGATACTCCCCTGGAAGCCACATGGGATCGAACGTGCCTCAGACCATTTCGGATTTTTTTTTCGCTGCGACATTGAAAAATCTGACGATCAATAAAGGAATTTACCGGGATTAATGCTGGAAACACCCCATTCTGTTCTTATCTACAGCTGTTCTATCAGCATGCAAAGTTGTGCCCACACAGCTCTAAAGAGAACCTGCCCGCATTGGTGGCGCTATTGGAATCGTAATGCCGTGACGTATGAGCACCGGTGAATCACATATTTTTCGATCATTTCAAAACAAGACATGTTTGTACCATTTTGGGATAAATTTAATGGTAAAATAATACTCTTTAGACTGTAGAGAATGACCACCAATAAATAACACTAGGAGATCACAAATAACCGAGCGTGAAAGAGAAGTTTAACAATGAGTATCAAGCGTACCGAGTTCGAATAACCCCTGGAAACATATCATATTTGCCCTCGAATTTTCAGTGATTAACAAACGTGAAACAAATAAAGTAACCACCATATTCAATCAATCCTATGACATAGATTATTCAGTAAAATATATTATAAGACGTATGCGCGGCTTCATTAACACGGCATACATCTATTCGTTGATTGTTCCTAAGAAATTCATGGCAAAGTAAACTTTTTGTGGGTGAGTTCATAGTCAACCAAAATACTTAAAATGGCTGGTAACAAAAATCGTTTCCATGATTTAAAAAAATCATGGAAATCACTCCTGTTCAATTTAATGAATATTCTTCATCGCTCTTTTTTTACCACGAGTTTGTACCTCAAATGCTTAAATAATTTTTCCGTATTATAACCGAAAAAAAAATTAAAAAGAAGCTCTCATTAATAATTAATGGAGCTAGTTAAAACGAAACGTAACACTTCAGTTCAGCGATATAAAACACTATTACAACAACGTTTTTCACAACCAAAATGACCATTTTGATTACTTAAAGCTCTCGGATAATCTTTACTCATTTTTTTGTCATAAACTGATAGGGTTAACTAAATAATTTAGCCCAATAGTTCATTCGCAAATTAAAACATTACTCTGGCATAAGCTGCCTTAAGCTTGAAAAAGTACGTTAGTAAAACATAAATCAAGAGCTTTCGCATTTCGTCCAAGCGAAACTAGATTTACTGGCGAATTACTGGGAAGAAACTACTTAATGCTATTAAATACTCTCGATTTTTAGTTAATTTAGTGCAGTTAATAAACTAGATAAGACTTCAAGTAAAATATAGTCATATATGCTAAATACAACAGGGAACAATGGGACAGATAAAGGGTACATTGAAACAAGAATATTAAAAATAAAAGAAGTACTATAAAAAATGCAATTGCGTTCCCAAATGGGCAATAATAAGGTGTCATATTGATACGTATTGCATTATGGTATTGTATTGAATTTCATTGATATTGACACTTGCCACATGTTTTTCTGATGAAAAGAGTAACGCACAGAAATAAAAAATGTTTCAAAGGTAAATTTTACTATTTTAAAGATTAATTGAACTTAACTCATCCACTGAAATTTGTAAAATGGCAATATTATTTCTGTAATATTACGTTGACAATTTACATCCAAAACTATGAGCATTAGTCAGAATTAGTCTCAATTGGATTAATTTAAATTAATAATAATAAATAAAATTAATTTAAAGAGTGACACGTGATAATTATATATGGTAGCATGAAACACACTGATGTCATTTAAAAGTTGATGTACGAACATGCAATCTTTATAGAGCTCCTTTATTTCCTAAATCTTCAAATTGAATGATTTTAGTAAACTCGTATTAATCTGATCTCCTTTTAACATACCCTCACCTATTTCGAACTTGTCATGAAGTATGCACGACATAATTATTTCCTAACGTATGCATATTAGCGGATGACTCCGTCAAAAAGTTACTGTCGCGGCATCTCCAGCAGTTTCTTCAAATATATTTCCATATATCTATCTATCACGGAGTAATAAATTGACCAATTGAGGATAGAATTGCTCATGCCAAGAACCCGGATTCAATGGAGGCGATTGATTTTTTCGCAGTATTAAAATCCTTAAATGTTTGCTAGCGGATATTATTTCCCACAAACTTATGTTTGTCTGATGGAGTGAGAAATATCCAATCCGTTAGTTACTTCCGCCAAAATTAAGCTAATGCCGTGCTTATCTACATTTTTCCTCCAACGAATTTCTCTCCAAAGCTGAATCACTCAATTACCCATGATGTTCATATTCATCATCAGTAAACCCGCAAGAAAATTAAAAATCCGACAATGCTTCCATTGGAGCCCTCATGTCAGATGATCGTCATACTCTAGAGAAAGTTTGAAATTTCGAGGATAACCAGATACAATAAGTCAGTTAAGTGTTGGTAATTACAGATATTAGTGTTACAAAATTTGAAAAACTTAAATGAAAATACTAAAATACCCTTATATTGCGGAGAGTAAATAATGGCGGTCGCTGCCGTGTAAAAATGTAAAATATGAAGCTCGGAAGTGCCTGAAATGATTCTACCATCTTTCTGAATCCCAACCTTCTCCAATCATTTACTATAAAAAATAATTAGTAAATATGAAATTATATTAAAATGGTGATTTGAAAGCTATAGTGTTTAAAAGGAGTTTTTTTACAGAATCTACTGACCAGATGGCCCGAGTTTGATTCCAGCTACTCTGAGTATCCACAGCTTCAGCCAAGTTGTGACTTCGGGTATTATATCTTCCTGAGGAGCCACCAAGGGCACAGATATAGCAACTATTCCTCCTACCTTGAGGTGCAAATGCCACACACCATTGGCGAGCTCTACTAGCTGAGCTCTACCCTCACCTATCAAACCAAACTTCGAGTTGATTACTGTGAGGATTTCTCAGCAGCAATACAACATCAGCATTAAATGTTACTTATATATCAGGTAATAATAGATGAGTTACACATTAAAATGAGTAAAAAAATTTATAAAAATATCTTATATTCACTACGATATCTAAATTAAAAATACTGATATACGCAATGTGGACAAGTGTTATGAAAGTTGCAATAAAAGGTGCCATGTAGTGAAACAACTACAAGCTAAGATAATTTGAATTTTTTAATGTCTCCTCAGCGCCGCCTTTTAATCACTTTGATCTCTACTCGTTCGGGGGTTCGAGGAGATTTCATTTTAAACCTGTAGGCTATATAGGTTTTCTCTCTGATCTTATTTTCATGATCTTACCGTAGTGCCACGGGGATAGTATTACACTGTTAACATCATTACAAAAGAGAACTGCTTCCTAATTTATGCAAGAGATTTAGCCTATAACTCAACCTTCGGTTCGTGAGTGATCTCCAATCTAATCTTCATATAATCCAGTCAGAAGACTTGCTTTATCACAACATCGTTTACCAAATCTTGTTCTTTTTCATCGCACACGATCTAATTTGGTAATTAAGTCGACTCCGTGAGAACATCATACACCCGCTGCATAGTCTAAGTGGAAACTAACTAGTGAAAGATAACATCGCTCTCCTACCCCCGCATCAGACTTCCACAGTTCTCATTTAACAACTCTTAATTTTCTGCAAGCTTTTCTGCATTCTCCCATATTTGTTTCCTCGAAGAGAGATTATGAGTCATAATAAGATCTAAAATAAAGTCTACACTCCCTACTTTTTTATGACTGGTATTTTAGATTTAGGGATCATCAGGGGGAGGGTTAGCCTAATAAAAAATATATGGCATTTCTCTGTTAACATCCAACATTATAACGGTCGACATGGAGTGCATTGCATTTGGGTCTTTTGCTAATTCCAGTATCATAGGGACTGTGAATGCCTCCTTGAATGTTCGCATATTTAGATAATGAGCTTAGTTTGATATTAATCGTGACTCTATTGCCAATCAATTTAAAAAGAAATAATTACGGGCCAGTAGATAATTTTTGCGGGTAGATATTTGAGATATAATCCCAATCTATTGTAGCTGATTAAAACTTTTTACAATTTATGAAATGAATAATTAAATTTATTAAAGCAGTGATATGCTAAACCACTTATTTGGGAGGATTTGATGTTAACATGTTCTGTAACCAAAGCAATAGCATAGGATTATTTACGTGTTAAATCATGCTATAATTACGTTAAATTGCAATTAATTATATTAAAATAAATGAATTACTGCCATTGGCACAACGAAGACATACGGATGTCAAGCATAATAAATATTTTAAACAGTTAAAAATGAATTAACATGTTATATCCAGGGAGATTTAATTAATTAATTCCAAAGCGAAGGGTTGTGTAAAAACAATCCTTGCCATATGATTATACGGCATTTCATGGGCTAAAATATAAATGTATTCAAGTACACTTACACCTTTAACTGTTTTTGTTACTAAAAGGCATGAAAACGAGAAAATAAGAACTTGCGCCAATGACACAAATATATTTATCAGAATCTAAGCAACAATTTATTTATGGTAAGTCTGACAGTTATTATACTTATATGAAATCATATAAGAACGGAAAGATGAGATAACTATCTATGAAAGTTCATGTTCAAACTCAAGCCACATTTTTTAAGTTTCTAAAGTGGTTGACTCATTTTTACTGTAAATATCGTTGATACATATTTAACATACGAGGATAGTTTAAAAGGTTCTCGGAATCACCACCCGATGTCAGCGCTAGCGCAACGAGTTTTCCGCGAACTTTTCCCTTGCATGCTTTAGAAATCGCCGGGAAATTATCAGCCGATTATTGCAGGCAAAATTAACGGAATCTCAGACACTGCCAGAGACTGCGTGGTTTTTTTAATGCCTGTCAAGAGAAATATAAATGTTATTGCTATGCCTGGTACCAAATTAAGGAGTGGCCAAAGAAGTTAGCAGAGGAAATCAACTGAACACTTGGAATAATGAAAAACTGGGGTGGCTGGGTAAGTTGAACAAGATTTCGCTGCAACAACTCCTGAAATGAAAAAAGAATCACGAAAAAACCAATCCTACAAGTTTATTGGTCCTTCTATATCAATGAAGAAGTTGTAATCAGCTATTAAAGGCATTGACGCTCAACATTTAATACATTATAACAATTAAAGAAATTATAATTTGTTTAATTTCAGGTCAATTGTTTTCAGAATAAATTGCGCATTGTGGCTTATTCGCAACAGATACGGATTTTTTTGGTAAAACAAGTCTAACATCAATACTTTGACATCATATTTGAGAGCGGTTAGGTATTTTAGTCCATCAGTGATCGTGGTGTGAAATGGCCTCAGCCCCCGACGCTCTCACTCGATCCCATAGTCTACCCTAGAATCTGGTCGTAGATGTGCTCTCCTAAGCCCACGGTACGGACACCCGGAAAATTTCTCGTTTCACGCGGAGATGAAGCGGCCACCACGCGTTCGTGAGCCGCTCGCAAACGCGCGAAGCGCGGGACGTTAAAAGGTCTCGTACGACGACCTCCCCGATCCGAACCCACGAAACACTTTCCCAGCGGCGGCGCCTCCCGCTAAGTGCACACCGTAATGCCGACGCCGTGTTCCCCCCCATCCCACCCTCTTCCTTCCTTCCGTACGCGCTCCGCCGTGAAAAACGGCCTTGCCGGACGGACATCCACGTACAACACATGGGCGACGGCGGTGGAGGCAGCTCGAGGAAGAAAACCTATTACGAGAACAGGGAACGGGGAGGAAACAGCGTCAGCTGCAGAAAAACCTGATTACGGCAGGAAAATAAAGTGGGGAGAAAGGAGGAGAGAAGGAAAGGAAAGGGAAAGAATAAAGGAAGGCGAATGGATGGAAAGGGCGGTAGGGAAGAAAGAGGGGAGCAGAAAGGGCGAGGCGTCAAAAAAGGAAAGAGAGGGAGAGAGAAACAAGATAGTTGAATTCGACGGAATGCATGGTTTTCTAGAGGCGAATGGGGGAAGTGGAGGAATACGACAGGTAGGCAGAGCGCTTGGGGTTTGCTGAGGGAAGATTAGAAGAGGCAGAGAGCGAGAGAGAAAGGAGGGGAGAGGGACGACGGGCGAGAGGGATTTTGGTATGGTGGGATAGAGGCGGATGTGAGGAGAGGAGATGAAAAGTGCGGGAGCAGAGAGTGAAAAAAGGGAAAGAAAGATAAATGGGCGGCGTGGATGAGGGCGAGGAAAAGGAAGGGAGAGAATGGGGAGGAAAGGGGAAGATAGGCTTGAGGGGGTGAAAAGAGTGGAGGGGAAAGGGATACGGGATGAGGAGAGGCGAAGATGAAAGTGTAATAGGAGTTAACGGGGGCGGGAAGGGTGACGGTTTCCAAGGAGGGACCGGAAGGAGATGGAGGAATGGGGTGAAGGTGGAGTAGGGGGTGCGTGTCCGTCGTGAAGAGATGAGAAGGGAAGGAGGGAGGGAGAAGGGGTTTTTACGAAGGAGGGTAGAGAAGAGAGGACTTGGTAGTCCGACGGGACCACCTCCGAGTTGAGGACGAGGGAGGACGGAGCGTTAAATGTGAAGGAGAGGAGAAGGTTGTGGAGTCGGAGAGGTTAGCGGCGAGTGGCCATTAAAGATTCTGCAAAAGAGCCACCCTTTCATCCCTCTTCCTTGCTCCACCCTAGGCCTCCACAGATCTATGGGAGGAAGAGGGGAGAGTGCGGGAGGGAAAAGGTGGGGAAGATATAATAAGAGTTTGAGAAGGGTAGAAAGAGGGAGGGGTTGGGGTGGATCCGCTCTTAACTATCGAGCGTCGAAATAACTCCCCGAGACACCGCGGCCGGATCAAATGCATACCACGGAATCCTTCGGGTCTCACGGGGTGATTTTTTTTTAATACGTCCGCTCTCCCGTTAACGGTAACGCGTGGAGGCTAAACCTTGGGAAATAAATGGAAAATATTGGTGAAATGGTACTAAAGTCATGGTCAGGGCATAAAGAGGAAGAACCAATATTCGGCGAAACTGAGGGAAATCGCTTTTTGAAATATTCAGCTCGTCAAATTACGGGTTTAGCACCGAACAGGCAAAATAAAATTTAAAAAAACTGACGGATGCCAAGAATGTTTCATACGACCTGTATCAGCTCCGAAAGAGAATAGATTTTTCCGTACAAGACTGGGGCGTTAGTAATTATTAAAATTAAAAGTAAGGTAAAATTGAAGTTTTAAAAGAAGTCTTTGGTGTATCATAGCTTTTAAAAGGTTTTTTTATATGAAAAACTTGAGGAACTAATTTCATAAAGAGGAATCCTTTCCTCAAGCGAAAGAGTCCATATTACCGTAACACTGAAATATAATTAAAGTATCAATAAAACCTGGAACGATCATTAGGATACCTATTTCTGACAAAGAAATAGTTGATGCTTCTCAACACGTTTTTACAGGCCCATAATCCTTTCTATAATGCATATGCACCAGTGGATGTACTATTTGATGACAAATAACCTGCGTGCTTGTTTAACAACGTACAAGCAAAACCTGGTAAATTTTAGAAAATGCTGGAGAGGGTACACCCAAATATTTTTTATTATTAGAAGTAGTCGACCAGATTAAAGTTGGTTTTTGATGGACCTTGGCATCACATACCTGTATTACTATACTTCTACCCCCTAATTGACGTGCCACTAAATATTCCCAAAACTAAGCTATAATACATGGTAACACGATCTCTAGCTCTGTGTGCTTTCTGCCATCCTTATTCTACTCAAAATTTGTATTAATTTCCTCCCTCTCCCTCACCTTCTCAACATTCTTCCCTCCATTACCGTTTTCAATAACCCTTTGCCTCTCATTATCTTCGTTATACATGGATCCTGCCTTCTTTGAATGTCTCCCAACAGCCGTATCCCTTCCATTGCTATGCCTAGAAGTTCATTCTTTGTTTTCCTTTCCGTCCATTGTATTTTCTACATTGTTCTCTAAGCCCACATTTGTTAAGTCTCCAATTTACGATGTAAATATAAAAAGAATGTACCTACGGTCGTGAAGCAATGTAAACGAGATAGCCGAGACTTTATTGGCACTGGGCTGCAAAGGGTGGGGGGAAGTTAAAACAAAGTAACAAATAAGAGGAAAGACAGGGAACAAACACTAGGTCACCTGGGTGTATTTGGAAGACAGTGACCCGCGTATTCCTCAATTACAAAAAAAATTTAAAAATTAATAATTAAAAAGTAAAATGAAAACAAACTTTCAACCACCCTATCAAAAAGGTGTGTTAAGTAATAACAGTTACTCTCATGAATCGCATTCACAAATACACTCATGGTTGACAAGGATTCCTCCTATGCCAGTGCCTCCTGTGTCAATCATACTGATGAATGTAAAATTATATAATGGACATAACGAAACAGAAAGAACTTACGTAAACACCCAATCACTCAATCACTCGGGTGTGTTAGACCTTTGTGAATCGCACTCACTCACTCGTTCAGGGTTTACATGGATTTCTCCTATGCCAGAAACCCGTCAATCACGCAAACACAAACAAAAAACAAAATAATAAGAATCGGGGGTAGGTAAGGGCCTACAGAAAACCTGACACCAGGCGTTTCATTTGCCAAGCAGGCCTCTTCAGAGAAGAATATTATTTATTAATGATAATTAATAAAATCATGTTAGTTACTTCTGTGTGATTGACAGGCCCCTGGCATAGGAGATATCCTTGTAAATCCTGAACGAGTGAGTACTTGGGTGCGTGCAATTCACAAAAGTCTAATACACCCGGGTGATTGCGTGTTTACTTACAGGTATGTCCTTTTTGTACCGTTTTGTGATTTCTGTGATTGACAGGTCCCTAGCATAGGAGGAATCCTTGTAAATCCTGATTGTGTGTGAATGCGGTTCATGAAAGGTACTGTTATTACTTAACACACCCTGGTGATCGAGTGGTTGAAGGTTTGTTTTAATTTTATTTTTTATTAATTATTTTTCATTTTTGTGTGTGATTGAAGTATACACGGGTCACTGTTTCCCAAACAGACCCAAGTGACCTATGTGTGTGTTCCCCATCTTTCCTCTTACTTTTAACTTTGTTTTAACTTCCCCCCTCCCCTTGACAGCCCAGTGCCAATCACGTTTACTGTCTCGGCTATCTCGTTTTCATTACTCCAATCTACCCTTAGCCTCTTGCATCAACGATCAAGTTTTCGGGACATGCAAAACTACGTTACATATTTTATACCCTAGTTTTCACTAGTATTTTCTTTATTTCTTTAATTAAAGTACTTGTCACTACTCCCGCCCCTTTGTGAGAACTTCCATAACTAATGCAATCATATTAAAAACATTAATATCATTGCAAAAAAACGTATTGTATTTAATAAATGATGATGCCAAGAGGTTAGTTTACTTGTAAACCTGCAAAAAACTATACTGCGCATATAGATATATCTTTACAGACATTTAGTAATTACTCAGGAGAAAATCGGGAAGACTTATTTCCTCTGTATTGGCGGTCTGTCGTTATTCAGTTTCATAGAAGTCGCTGTAGCGTTTCTTTTGTTAATTTATTCTACTTTATATGTAGTTTGTTAAATATATATTCTGTGAAAAAGCATAAATACTCGTAACTGGCGCTAAAAGCCCAAATGAAATTAGGAAGCAGGAGGCATTAATTACACACAATACGGCATATATTCACCAGGCGAAGGAAATAAAAGCTAAAACGCGGATGCTGATGATTGTAAACTGTCAACATCCAAACAGACTTCAAGGATAGGTCACTCTCTAGATAGCTATGGAAAGTTTCACGGCGAGTCCTAACCATGGCCTTGTTTCTTTCGCTTTTCATTACTCAAGAGCGTGGGAAGGTTTTCAATGCAATCCTCTTTCATACGCCCCCGAAGAAAAACGTCAAAAGAGATCAGATATGGGGACTTGAGGTGCCCATAGTCTCCCGGAAACAATGCGGTTACCAAACAAAAGGACGAGATTCTCAGTGCCCGTGATGAGTGGCCCGCGTCCTTTGTTTGAGAATTTTATGAGAGGGCTTTATGGAAAGAAATTTTTGCGAAACATCAAAGCTTTATCATAAAAATGCTCAATTTAATATCCGATTTATCCCTTTAACGCTCTGCGTTTCCGCAGGTTTTGACAGTATGTGGCAATGCGTTAATACCAAGGCTATACTAAACCAAAATTGTTGGTAGATTACATTAAAAATTTGATATATAATACTCATATCGTCATAACATCTCCTGTGATCAATGCGTTAAATCCTTTATTGGATCCATATGCATGAATTCCACGAAATATTCACCAACTGCTGGACGATAATCAAATGCATGTATCAAAACATCCGCTACATTTCCAGCAAAGGCAGAAGAATGCGCAAAATTTTCATAGACGTTTTATAAATTTTCGTTGCTCTGTAATTCTAATAATTTTGGGGGTCTCTTGCCTTAAATTTTCATTAAAACCCATATCAGTGACATCAGAACGCTTTGGTCATCACTTTTAATGGGAATGTTAAATTAAGCTTATCATCATTTTAACAGAGTTATTGTGCGTTGGGTGCGTTATAATTAAATTTATACCATGTTTCTCAACAATTTCCGTTTTCTCATTTTTTACGGTTTATTTTAAAGAAATATTATTCAAATTTTAATCACGTCCATTCTCAGGCTCAGTTTCAGGTGATCCCCCTAAGGAAAAAATAATTCGGAGGCGAAATAGTTCAGATCATAGATGTATGTCACTTGGGAAACATTTTTGGTGGCAAAATCGGTGACGCGAAGGAAGTGGGAAAAGATTTGGAATGGAACTCGAAATGAAACAACCATTAGATACGAATGCGTGGGAGGAATATGCGCTATTCACTCAGAAAGGAAAGCATCGTCCATACTCCGAGCACGAAATAGATTAATACGAAGCACAGGAATATTTTTTCCTCTTGCTACACAAGCCTGCTTCCGTTAGAAGGAAGGAAATTAAGGTCAGATGAAGTAGGAGAAAAGGAGCCAAACGCCGAGAAATTAAAATTCTGAAAATTCTGGTAGTACAAAAAAGTCTTTGTTACTATGTAAAATACTAAATACTTTTTTACTATGTATTACTGGAAGGTTTATCCACTCCCTTTCAGCGTGCATGTTGTAATAAAGTTCAAAACAGCACAATTAAGAGCGGAAATTAAATTTATGTTGAGAAAATTTTCCATACGCTAATGTGAGTTTTAAAAATCATGATATTCAAAACTACTGATGATGAGATCTAGCATGTTACGGGAGGAACGTAATCGGGCAATTTAAAAAAAAAGAAATGAAGGAAACTTTACAAGAGGTCAAAGACCCGTGCACACATTCGCCACAAATGTATGTCGAAGATGGTTTTATTTCAAGTTACAATAAAATCTCTTAGACAATATTCTGTGAGGTAAATTAACAGGAGTAATGAAGAAAAATATGAGCACTATTGCCAATAATATAATAAAGACAATTTTCATACAGTATGATGTAAGATAGTCATAAAACGTTTACATATTTCACATAGGTATTATAATGAAATTGATTTGAAATAAAATGTCAAATCGCAGATCGTCTCGCAACGCATTGAAACTGCAGTGACCTAAGTATTGCAGTCGTCTCCATTGTGCAATTAGATCTTTGATCTACATGGTTTAACAATTAAATATAACTGCAGCAAATTTATACTTTACTACTGTCAGTATCTTAATATCAGTTTTTCTTTACCCACGGAGGTTCTTCAGTAATAATACATTTAGGAAAAATATAAACACGACTAAACTACGACAAAACATAACTACGTTTTCTGATTTTAAAACTAGGGCTCCTTGCATATAGTTTTAAGAGGTTACTATTTAAAAGAATGGCTCTCCGATGTCCATGCTAATTGCATATATGTCTCGCTTCTATATGAGAAAAGCCCACTCTTGTTTCAGATTTCCATCAGCCTGAATTCCATCCAGAATCATTAGTTTCAGATGGCCACAAAAACCTGTAATTTTATTTCACCTTAGAAAACCTGTCACTAAAGGATCTGATATTATTTTTGATACAATTTAAAGGTAATTCACATTAACCTTAAATATTACCAGGAAAAAGCTCCTTCGGTACTAATGAAAACCCCGGTACTTGGGTCTACATTGAACTATATTTTTTTTGGATTGTATAACTTTATATTGTTGGTAGGACTCACCCATTTAAAGAAATACAAGAGAGAGTATGTTCTATTTGTACTTCAGTTGAAACAATTTTGTTGAGTCATTCTTAAAAGAAGCAACTTTCCTGACTTGCGTTGAGGCTCACTCCATTCAAACTCTCGGATTGATTAATTGAAATATCGGACGCGTAACGTTTCTCTTCCAGGAACTCGTTAGTAAATACATCGCGTCTTAAGGTAGTTTTTCAGACTGATTTAAGAACTGAAGGACTTCATTTGTATCCTAAAAATTACGTCTTTAAAATTATAGAATAAGACAAATGAAAAACATGACATGGGATACAAATTATACGAGATGAGATTACATAGGCCATTTCTTTGCAACCTGCGAGAGGCTATAAAAGAATATACGCAGCTGTAAATTAAGTATTTGAAATAATAATAGGGGTCCAGTCTCATCTGAAATATGCTCGAGGCAAATACTTAGGAATAATATCTAGGTTCTCCTCAAACGAGCATTTCTTCAGTACCCTACTTGAAGCAAAATATCACGAAGAAGTAAAGGTGAAGTTTAATATGGTATATATTATACCACGATTGAAATATGGGGCCGTTATTTTATGAAAACGAAGTGTGAATATGTCAAGATATGTTTAACCATATCTACTCCTATTGCTTGCCTTTGAAGAAGCAATTTCTTCTTTTCCACTATTTCCTAAAGTAGTTGTCAGTTTTTTAATTGATATAACTACACTGAAATTAATTAGGGTTAGCAAGTTCGTTTGTTTTTAGTTTTCACCGTCTCTTTGCCAACGGTGACGGTCTCTTCTCTATGAACTTTTCGATGCCAATGATGGCAGGTTTATGGTATCTACCAGTTTCTGACCGTAGTTCTCCGCCTATTTTGCATTCCTGGTTTGGGTGCACCCCCTTTCCAACACCTTGCCGTTGACTTACAAAGCATAATGTAGACGTTGATACACTGTTTTTGAATTCTGGTTGGGTGTTTGTGAAAAATTTTGAACCGCCTAGGGCGTGATATATGCGTGGCCTACTCATTATTATATGCTCAAGATATTGAGCGTGAGGTTTATTTTAATAACATCGATTAGTATTTTCGGAAACTTATAAATTTCAAATTTTATAGCTAAGAGTTTTGTGGAATATTTTTTAGTATTGTGGCACGATGCCTTTCATTTTGGTTCGGTCTGAATATGTTTTTTTCTAGGAATGCAATTTCTAGTTTTTTATAGTTTGCAATGCTGGTACCAACTCTTTCACTGCTCGCGTTGGAATCCTTTCGGCCCTCGGAATGCATTGACTTTGATCAAAAGCTTTCTTTGAATTAATCCTCTGCCAATTATCATTGCGTCACTTATCGTGTCTTCGGATTTTTTAACGATATTGAGCGTAATAATCGATACGTAATTGTAAATTATTTCAAAGTTTTCTTTCAAAATTGGCAAGTGTCTTTAACGACTCCTCCACTTTGGTACCATAATGATTCAACAGTAAGGATTTTAACAATGCCACATGCCTTAGAGATTAGTTAATGTTGAGCTCCATCCTCTCTATCAGCAAAAACCTACGAGTTAATTATCTCAGAATTGGAGGAATATACACGACTAGATCCACCAGTAGGAAAAGTAATCTCCTCGCACCCTCAACCCGGTTACAAATTCATTTCTGATTCTTGTTAGCGCTAGAGAAATCTCACAACGGCCAAAGATTGAATTCACAGTATCGTGAAATTATTATGAAAGGAAAAATAATGACATCATTAGAAAATGTGAATATTCAAAGCTAGGGTACTGGGAATGAATCCAACGAAAAATTACCTAAATATACCCGAATAGTAATTTTCAGTGTTTATGTTTGATTATCTGTCTTTTGTTATTAGATTCTTGGTAATGGTAATAAAAGCAAATATCCCTCCTTGTACAACCCGAATGCCGAAAGATCTATGAATATATGTCTTGTGCTAACAGTTTTCCATTCTAACTGCATAATCTAATGTTTTCATGTATTAGGCAATAGCATTATCTGCTTATTTCAAATAAAGTAGAATAGATTCATGGAATCTAACATGGTCATTATCATTACTACTACGCCACCAAAATTTTTCTTGCTCGAGTCGTTACTTAATTATAGGCACTAAGCCAAGTGTGATACTAAAGAGGTATGCATAAACTTTGCTTATAATTTATCTCTATATTTATGATTTATGGTTAAAATGTGAATTAAACTGGAAAGCACAAAATTTCCTTTTTTTTGGTCTTAAATTACTTATCGCGCCTTAGGGCGAATCTCGGGTCCATCCAGGTCCCTTATACACCACCGCTCAACCTTTGTGCCTCGCCGGCACAGGAAATTTCCACGTGAAATAAAACACGGCGTATTGCACACACTTTTGAAGCCTAATTTATCCCGCCGACCGTGAAATGGTAAGAGACGGAGTGTGGCGAGAGAAAGGTGGGCGAGAGATAAACAAGAAAACTAGGAGAGGGATGGAACTGCGCGGGCTTGGAAGGCTGAGAGGCGGAGATGGCATGCGAAAGGAGAGAAGGGGCGAGAAGGCCGGTGAATAGGGAGGGAGACATGCGTTTGAATGGGAAGCGATGAGTGGTAGAATGGTCCATGTTCACCGAGCGAACTTCATCAGCCCGAGAACAGAACACTCTCCCGTTGATGAATTCCTCTTTGCGAACGAAACACGTGTTCGGCGATCTTTGGGGAGAAGAGACAAGGAGCGAAGTTCACGCGCTCATCGCTTGGCCTCGCATTCGAGGGCCTCCAGCGTTAAATAAACCCTGACTGATGGACGAAGGAACCCAATGCGGAGGTCCTGAGCTGAGCGAAACAAAGGGGTGAGGAAGGGGAGACCCGAGGAAGCACCGCCAAACGACTGACAGAATATTGAAATCCAAAATTATTTTGATCAAGGGCCACGACGTGGTCCAAAAAGGCCCCAAGGGTTACTTACTTTCACGCTCTTTCAATTTTCGTTTCAACCACAACGGTGGATAAAACTAAGAGTGAAACATCACCAAAGGAACCTTTAGAATAATATTTTCCTGAAAACTGATTACAAAATTAACACGAGACGGGTGTTAAGTTTTGTAATTTCCCCTAGTCTGTTTTCATGCGATTATAGCGAATATTGGTGAAAGGATTAGTTACAGATTCATTAAAATCTTCCTCTATTACCATAATTACCATATTTTTCCCTCAGAATCCCTTCAAACATACTAATCGAGTGTCAAAACATGAAAGTGTAGGATATCAACGAAAACGGAAAGAAGAAAAACGGTTTATGACACACTAAATTAGAGGAATAAATTCCAATATCAACAGATTTCCTTCTCTTGCACGGTTCAAGATGGCGTTAAATCAAGGTGCACATAAAAATCGATCTAAAATATTATAATTTTTTAACATAACTATCGCAAACACATTATCTTCAATCACAGTTTCATAATTAAGGCTGGTGGTCAACAAAGCAAAATAAAAAAAAAGATGGCGTCCGGGTTATATTGTAGGGTACATGTATGAGATATTGTCCGAGCTCTCACGAAGCATTGTGACAGAGTGTGTGAGAATCTTATCCTTGTGAAACGGTGGTGAAGTTCTTGAAAATACAGGAGTAAGTCAGTAACATTCCTTCAAATGCTATTTTGGGAGACAATTTTGTCATTATAGTTGACAGGAATTTGTGATTGGAAGACGAGTATTAAAATCGGTCCATACTGGAATCAGTTTATTTTTTCTTATCTGTGTGGTGCAGTAAGGGATCCTAGTGATCTTGAGAGTAAACAGAATTCTTGATCGTTCTGTAGCTTTCTGAAATCAGCTTACTTGCTCTTTGCATCTGAAGGGAATACCAACTCAAGATCTTCAGATAGCCATCCAACAATAAACTTCTCCTCTTAACAGATTCTCACCAATCTAACAGAAGTATTCGAGCTTCATTTCATTTCTTGATCAACACTTTTCTCTGAGTGGCCCCGTTACATTCTGTAAGTTACTAAGGTACCTTAACACACTGAGTTTTTAATACCACTCAATTTCTTCATTATACTTTCGTATCCTTGATCTGATTAAGTCAATTTCATGGAGGTCGGCCAGCATACTCTTTTTATGCCTACATGACTAGAGCTGTGGGCGGTGATACTGTTTCTAAGCACAATTTTGCTCCGAAATTCAATAAATAAATGTTTTTTTCCGTTGATTTTGAAATTTTATTCCATCTTCTAGCATGAATCCGTTGTTTTCATTCCTTTTTCTCCAATAAATCTATAATTTATAACTGATATTGTATAAATTTATTTGAAACGAGTAAAATAAAGTACCCTGTAAAAAAGAAACAATATTCACCCTATTTTCCAATTAATAGAATATGGATTCGTTCTTAAAATTGCGATAAATTTACGCTATGCTCACTATAAAGTTGACGATGCATTTTTTTAAAACAAATTTTGCTATTCACGAGATCAATGAGTCAATGAGAAAGCACCAAATGTCAATGTTAGAATTCAGGAAAACATTTTTTATACGAGATGGTACAAACTCATGCATTTACGTTTCCTCCAAGGATCAATCAAAAAGAAACTTGTCAACATTATGAATCCAAAGGCACGATGATTGTTCTGTAGTTTGCCTCTAAAGAACATATTCTATCACCTTAAAAATAACATTTCCTAGCTTTCTTACTTCAATATTACCCGTTAGTGCAATTTGAAAATAATTCAATGAATAACGAGCTCTCTCGTCTTTAACCAGTTTCGAAAAAGAAAACGATTACACAAATTTCCACTTTTGCAGTTTCTCCGCTTTTCTTCCAGAACACTGAGACGTAATTTTTTTCGACGGTCGGCGGAAGCGCAGCGGTTCTGGCGCAGAAAGATGGCATTTCCAAATTTCGAAAACATTCACGAAGACCAAGGAGATTATATCCTTGTTTAGAACACAAACAGGCGACCTTCCCGACCTCGGAAAGTGTCCCGAGTATGGTAAGAAAGACCTGCATTCAACCGCGGCCTCGACGACACTACATAGTACGCTAGCACGTTCCACGAAGCCCCGGAGCGTGTGCTCAACCTCTCCGTGAATCCGCTCCGAGCCAGCACGAGTAAAAAGAGGCGGCCAAGTACCGTGCGTCACTGCGATTCCTGCGCTGGCATGGAACTCTAGTCCTTGCCGCCAGCGGGAAGGGAGGGCGAGGGTAGTGATAAATAAGGTGCATGGGGAAGGAGAAAGGGGAATAGAGAGGAGAGGAGCACGAGAACTCTGTTTTCCTTTTCCTCCTCTTCGTCGTATGCAGTCGTTGCGAGCTATGCAGTTTAACGAAAAGAAAGGCACCGAGTCGACCATTTTGGCGAGTAGTAATTGCAGTGCCCCTCGCGAGTTCAGGACTGCCGTACTCACTTACGAGTGGTTGCATACGGGACATATTTAACTGACGTCCGCCCTTAATATTTTCACAAAATCCCAAATATTAAAAATTATAGCAGAGTAAAAACTAAAAGCACTCCAAATGTGCTGCGAATATTATAGATTGCTTTCCAGAATATAAGGAAAACTGAACCGTAGCAAATATTGAAGTTAGATTGTAAATGCAAACATGGGACGCCCCACCAAGTGTTAGATAGAATCACCCCGTAAAATTAAAAGTAAGACCTTTGGCCTGCTCAAGGTGGAGAAGGTTTTTTTAATTCAATGTATCAAAGTATTTAATAAGATATGCAACAAAGGAAGAGATTTAAAGGGAAAATCGCTCTAGAAAGTGGAAGTAAAAGAATGTTTAACTAGCATATGTTTAACTAGATATTTTATAATCTGTACAAATCAAAAACCTATCTGGAATGGTGGAATACCAGTAATAATTGCTATTATAACTAATGATAATATATCGCGCTTAAAGTAGTTTTGGATGTACATCATGACTTGTCACTGCAATTTTTATAAGCCATGCTTAAAAGAACACAATGTGACACGCGGAACTGCAGTAATTGTTTTCTTAAAATGCTCATACTTTCAGTACTTACAGCGTTCCTTTCGTCCAACATCCGTTTTCATCTTTCCCCCATTTGGCATGCATTTAGAAAAGTTATTGGATAAAGTCATAAATGCATGGATTACCATTCCTCGCTTACTATGTTTTCATTATTATTTCCTTCGTATTATGCTATTACTACGGTATCAGACTTAAACAAAATTATGGGAAATTATTTAGAATATACAAATAGTTCTAAGAAAATATTTATGGATAAAAATTATATTTACGAAAATCTACGATGAGGTTTCTCACTATACATAAGCTATTTATATTCACAACCAACCAACAAAATTTGCATTCGATTTACTAAATAATCATTACTCAACTCGAAATAATGCTGAAACTATTTCACTTCGATCTGAACAGAATCGATAGTTGTTTGTAAAAAAGCAAATAGAAATAAAAATGAGTTAAAATCACTCGCTCTTGATTTAGTGTCATCATTTTTCATGATTTTCATGGATTTTATCATCTGCAAAAATATGTGTTTCTATGTGATAACTTGTTCATAATGCACCTTGTTAAGTGAAATGGCAAAATAATTTTCAAATGTTATTTCGCCTTTTCGTTTGGTCTATTGCTGAAGTATTTCAGAACCCAATTCAACGTAAACACAGGGTCGTTTTGTTTAAGATGTCGATTTATGTCAATTTTATCGAGTACTCTACATTGGAGGGGATCTACAATTACAAAACAAGAATGAATATACTCAGTAGAGTACAAGAATATTAGTACAACTAGGCAGAAGAGCTCACGCACATAAAATTAAGTGACAGACAAATAAATTAGAAGCAGTTCTCTTCTGTAGATCGTTAAACATTTTCTGACACCCCCGTTGCACTAAGGAATGACAGCTCTCGAATTAAAATTAAAAGATAAAATAATACACACTAAACGTTGAACCAAAAGATTTAAAATGTCATTTTCCACGAATGATGAGAGATTAGTATAATTATCACTGACGTTACCGAAAGAGGAAACAATTTATCCACGGTAGCCTAGTTTGTAGCAGTCGTTCTATGTGCTTATTTCCTAATCTTACAAGAATGTATCATAAGGGGGGTATGTAATTTTCAAAACGGATATGGTTGACATGACGTTGTTCGAGAACAATGAGATAAAAAGTTACGACTTACATCAACCAGGAAATGAATAGCATGACTAGAAAGTAAGAATGTAGGGAAGTACTTTTTTTTCTTTTCTATAGTACAAATACTAACTTGCACCACCCTATTGCCTGTTTTACAATGTTGACAATTGACAACGTATTTTCCTTCTCATCTTGTTAACGATCGTACTTTTCTTGCTTAACATACAACACATTTTTAAGGATATCTTGCTTGCTCCTTTGTTCGTATGACTACTTTACTAATGGTGGTGAACTCTTCTCGAGTCTGCAACTCATAGTTTTTCATTCCCTCGCAGAATAGATTTTTTAATTACCAGTTTACATGTACCTACTTCTCGTGTGACCACAACAACGCGTACTGCAAATACCTGGTTTGGATATACTCCCAACTATATACCTCGCCGATGGCTTTCAAAGTATTTAGAATGCTAGCGACACAACTCATCTCGCATACGTAGAGTAATAAATTAAAGTAAACACTATTGTGTGTTCAAATCTGTTTGTAAAAACGTACTCATAGACTGATTCATACAACTTTTCATTTAGTCACTAAAATTTAAGTAATAGTCGATAAGAGTGGTGTATTTTAGTGTGGAATCATCTCATACCGCACGCCTAGTTGATGGCTAACAGAGTATCGAGCAGCTGTAGAACGATCAAGCTCAGCATTGTCACCAAAGGTTAAAACCAGAGTCAGCGGGAAAAGAAGAAGAACTCATAACTCGCGTCAAAAAGGAGTTGTCCCAATAAGTTTTCATCCCCTGCAAATTCGCACATCTTATTGTTCATCCATACGCCGCACCTCAGTAGGTCGCCCTTGAACTGGATTTCGAGTCCAGTTGTTTGCGCCTGACAGGCAGGTACTCTCCCAATCTGCGCCGACCGGGATTGGGAGAGAAAAGATGAAATCCGAGGACAGTTGAGAGAAGCAAAAGTGTTTGAAAACACTCAGATGGGAAAGGGGTGGCAAAGACTCGGAAAGGAACGGAAGAAATCAAACATTGGAGAGCGTTAAGAGGTAGAGGAAGAAGTGGAGTCGGAGAGAAATGGCAAACATGCATTTGGGAGAGAGAAAGCACTGCAGAGGGAGACGAGGCGAGGCAAACATTGGGGTGAGAAGATGACATGAGTGCACGAGAGAGAGAAAGAATGGTCCGCTGAAGAGGAAGATCAATACGAAAGACAACAATGATAGTACAAAGGACGAAGGCGATGTAAAATCCATTTATGCCTCCCTTTAGTCTTCTTTTTCTCACATCAAAAATAGTCGCCCTGCGGCAAATAACGTGCAAATAACTAGCAAAATGCTTAGATAAAATACTAACGCAAGGTAATTATTTCAACTCACTTTTTTCGGGTATTTCTTCGCCTTTCGATGATAATAAGTGCCCCGTGATAGTAAAAAAATCTTACAGGATACGTTCCGAATGTATTGCAATTAAATTTCCCGTGCCGCTTTTATTGGTCGAAGTGGAATCAAACTACTTGGGAGTAGGTGGAGGATGTTAAGCTTTGCCGCGAAAGATGTCTCAGTGTTCTCAAAGCTGTGGAAGCGGAAGGACGCCAGTAATTATAAACCTTTGTTCGACAATTGTTTGACTCTGACCATCCATTGAGTATCAAAATGGTTGTCGATGAACTGAATTTGGCATCTACTGTTGTGTTTCGCATTGTTACTGATGATTTGGCGATGAGGAAAGTGTGTGCCAAGCTCGTGCTCAAGGTGTTGTCAAATGATCAACCGAGTGGAAATTTCAAGTAAACTTTTGTAACGTATTGAAAATAAACCTGATTAATTGGACAACTCCATCATTGGTGCTGAAACCTGGGGTTTTGAATGCGTCCCAGAAACAAAACGCCAAAGCTCTAAGGAGCACACCAGCCAGTCTCCCAAGCCCAGAAAGGCAAGAATGAGCAAATCAAAAGTAAAAAAATGCTCATTGTCTTGTTTGACAGTAAAGAAGTGAACTATAAGGATTTTTTTCCTCAATGACGGACAGTTAACGCTACTTAAAATAGTGTGCTAGATAGACTCCAAAAAAAGGGTCATTAAGACGTGAAAAGACATCTCTATAACCCCCGGCGACTCTATCACGACAACGCGCTACGAATGCAAGCGTTCCTGACCAAACACCAGTTCCCAACGCTGCCCCACCTCCTTTATAGTCTTGACGTCACCGCAACAGACTTCTTTTGGTTCTTTGGATTAAAGTAGCCCTGAAAGGAACCCGTTTTTCGTCCATAGAAGGGATCCAATCAACCGTACAGAAGACCTTGTGAGATCCCCGAGACGCCTTCCAGGGGGCGTACCGGTCATGGCAGAGTTGCTGGAAAAATATGTAGAGGCCCAAGGACAGTACTTTGAAGAATTTAAAGTGTTTGTGCAAATCTGTTCGGTAAATTACTTTTAAAAAAAATAATTGCATTACTTTCGGAATGCACCCTGTGTATACTCTGGGAAGTCCCAGTAGATGTGATATGTAGATAAGACTTTGTAGGAACTTTCTGTTTTTTAACAATGACAGGAAAAAATGCGCCATATTTTGTGTTAATTAATTTCAAATATTCGAGAATTTCAAAAACAAAAACTATCGGCAAGTACTTTCATTTCAGCGTTTATCGGAAGAACTTTCAGCGTGCACGACTCACTTCACCAATACGCTCTGTTCCAAAGTCATCGAATGAATTCCATACAAAAATCACAGCCTGCATTTATGCTACTCGAGGAAATCCTAACAGACAGCGACGCTCAAAAATTCAATCGATCCCAGGCTAGAGTAATTGCATGCATTAAAAAACGTTTTCTTTAATAATTGTACTAAGTATCCGGATAGAGAAACTTTTTAACGACGCGTCCAACACTTTGCATAATTTTTTTTTCGTCCAAAACATGAAAATTTTAAACAACAGCGTTGGAAAGCATAACGATTTCCATTGCATCGAACCATTCAGTTACAAAAAAATACTTTTTACTCAGAAAAAGTTTCACAAATGGGTAATGCCAATACTTGAAACTTATCACCTGTGGGTTTCAATTATATGAAAAAATATTACCTCTTTCATAAAACGAGTCGTTTTATGTCTCTTCTCTCACTATAGAACTTCCTAACGCTGTCCCCATTCCTTTGAAAAGTTCATATTAAAAGAATTTACTTCTTTAATTTATGTTTTTCAAAGGCTAAATGTGCACAAATGTGGATTGAAACTGACTTTTTATGAATTAATTGGTAATAAAGAACTAATATAATTTTGCACTACTTCTATTTACTTCACATCAACGGTCTTTTATTGCATTCGAACAAAAATAGGAACGCGAAAAGTTATATACGATTCTTTGTTGCAAATATTAATGACGGATGTCATTAAAAATTAATTCTAAAAAAAACTTTCCAGAATTTCAACGTTTTCGTTCATTAACATGGCAACCAGTGCAGACGATGATAAACCGACTTGCTCACTTGCATTAAGCTTCGCAATGCCTACGACTCAACTCAACGACGGGAGCAAAAAATTGCAATGTCCGGGTGAGAGGAAGATTCCGCAAATGCATATAACTCAGTTTTAATTAGCGCTCGTTTGGGTGGTTCATTTTAAAAAGACGCGGAACCATGGTTACAATTAAAGACTTCTAATTAACACGGCTAAAAAAAACCCTTCCAGCACCTTAAGTTTCCCGACCGAATGAAAAGAATATATGGGAGGGGGGAGGGGCATTGACTGAATAAGTGACGGAATCGAAACCGAGTTTAATTCGTTGGGAACGACGTACACGAGAACGATAAATGATAGCTATCATTCGTCATACTTGTCGCCCGAAGGTCAATCTCTGCGACTGAGTGAATAGCAAGAGAAAGGGAGAGAGAGAGAGGGGTAGAAGGTGGGAGCAGTTTTGCATAACTCTCCTCGATCTGGAGGACGGCTGGGGGGGGGGAGGAATTGGAGTACACCGTGGGGACAGAGGAAATGAGGGGAAGGGACAAAACGGATGCGGAGGGGGAATTGGAGATAGTGGGGGATTCGATGTGGTTTGACTACGGTGGAGTGGTGACGTGAGGAGAGAAGGTTTGCGGGGGAGAGGAAGGGGATCGGGCCAGGGGGCGCAGGGGATAGAGAGACGCGGGTGCGTGTACAGAAAAGAGACAGACGCAGGGAGGGAAGTGGAGCAGTGAGTGGGGCAGTCGGGGTGGGGTGGGGCGGGGCGGGGAAGAGGGTTGCGGGGGATACGGTCTTTCACGCGGGCGCTCGTGGGACAGCTGCATCTGGCAGGTCGCAGAACTCGGGCGAGCGGTTTCGTAACTGAAACACGAACACGGGCAAACAAGTTGGCGGTGGAAAGCGGGAAAAGAATATCGAGATTTGCCTGCTGCCTCCTTCCACCGCTCGAAAGACTTCGGGCGGGGTGGTGGGGAACGATTCCTTCCTCATGAGTGTGTTGATAGGGGCATGAAGGCGGAGGCGAGGCCTGTGTGTTGAGCCTATTCTCTTTACGTATTCTATCCGCTCGCTACTTACAAAACCGCTCCAGTAGTACGAGGTTTGAACGTGTGCGGATCAATTATTAACCCTGTTAAGTGACTAATAAAATAGTTTCAGTGCTTAGTGTTGTCGTCATCTAACTTTAAATATTTCTTATGTTTACGTGATGTACGTAATATGTCCATAATAAAATAAAACATAAGCAAAGTAATCAACCTGAATATCAGTTTGGTAGGTGATGGTTCAGTTCACCCAGTTTCACCCGACGGCGTGTGAAATTCACAAACCAGGGTAATAAGGGGGACCAGTTCCTTTCCCATTGCCGGTTATGGTTTCCCAGGAAGATCTGGTACCCGAAAAATCACATAGCTTGGCTGGAGCTGCAGGTGCCCAAAAAGACTTGCCCGGAAATCGAACCTGGGCCCTCCGATCAGTAGTCCAACGCTCTACCCCTGGACTACCACATGCACGTAATACTTTTATAATAAGCATCATCATCAGCATTCAATCTATTAATATTCTTAGATTAGTTTACTACGGCCCTACATTCATCTCCATTCAGTTGTAATACTCTTACCCCAGGTGGATTTACTGATTTACATCCTTATTAATTCGTTTATCTCTTGGTTTTCCTTTCAATTTCCTATTCTATTATATTGCCAATTAAACAATTATGTCTAAGGTGCATCCAATCCGTCTAGTTCTTCTTTTCCGTAGACTTCTCCACACGACCCTTTTCTCTAAAGCTCACATATACGTATAGTTCACGGTTCTTCACTTAGGCAATTTAATCTTTGGAATTCTTCCCCGTTGCCACATTTCAAAGGTTGCTTCTCTTTGCTGGTCTACTTTTCCGAAGTTCTACGTTGCTGATCCGTAGAGTGTCTTGCTTCATATGAACATTTTGACGAACTATCTCCTTCATGGTAATCTTCGGTTCTTTGTACAGAATAGTTGCCTTTTCTTAATGAACACGTACTTAGCTTGAGTTATTTTTTCGCTTGATGTCGGTCGAACTTCTTCCACCCCAAATTTTACTTCTTCCCAGGTAGGCGAAGGATTCCACTTGCTCTAGTTTCACTGGTCGAATTGTTATATCTGACTTGATCTTCTCTCTCCCACACATAAGAATTTTAGCTTTCTTTTAGCTGGTGCTCCAAGTCAAGTCCTCTCATTCTTCTACTACCACTACTCTACATGCTACTACTTCACTGTCATCTGCAAACCGAAGAATTTTAATTTCTTCGTCATTCGCGTTGACTCCTTCGATGCCTCATTCTTTTGCTTTTCCTGGATATAAGTTAACGAGTACAGGCGAAAGTATGCGACCCTGTTCAACTTTTATGTCCATTTTGAATTAATTTCCCTCCCATTTTTCAATTTCATTATTTTTACCTGATTTATTTGTACAATTCTTTCGGCCAGTTATCTCAAGCTGAGTATTTCCTCTCATACTCTTCTTTTTTCTGAATACAAACTGATTTTCCGTGAGGCTTTCTTTTGTTTTTCCCTCTACTTTCCAACTGTATATCAGAGTATTTACAATGCATCCAGAGTAAGTATTTCCAAGCCGAATGTTCTCTTCGATGTGCTACTCTGCACACCTTCGTATTTATCTGTTCTTGTTTTCTTCGGTATTGCGATCATCACACTCTTCTCTCAGTCTTCTGGTATTCTTCCGTTGCCGTCACTATGTTTGATTATTCCCAATAGGATATCCTTCGCTTTGACCTCGAGCGCTTTCATTATTCCTCCGTTTATTTTCTCAACTCCTGATGTCTTGTTGTTCTTCCGTGTCTTTCAAAGCTCCTTCAAATTCGCTTCTCAGTGTTTCCAGCCCCCGTTCGTCTTCTCCCATTACGATTCCTTCTTTGATTAAGTCATCTTTAAGTTGTTTGGGCTCTTGGTAGATTTCTTCGATGTATTCCATCCATCTCGTTCCAGTGTCTTCATTTTCTACTGTAAACTCTCCTTTAGCATCTCGGACGTTATGAGATTTCGTCCAGAATGTGATAAATGATTTGGAGAAAGACGAAAAAATTGGTGTCCAAATTTACCTCTAGTCAGCCAGAAACTAAAATAGTTTACGAAATAAACTTTTTTACTCCAAAAACTTTAATCGAAAAATCTCTACTGCCACAGAAAATTCTATAGAAACAGAACAAGCACTTTAAGAAACCCTAGGGAATGTACATAAATAGAAATTTATAGATGCTTTCAACATAATATTACTCTTAGGTATAACTGATAGAACCCCTCTTAGCTAATCTCATAACATTTTCATAGTATTCGGTTGATTTTTTTCTATTAATTTAAGATAGAGAAATGATGCGATAGATATATAAAGAATATATTCTTCAGACCTAAAACCACTGTTGATCAAAGTAAAAACTCTAAATATAAGTGCGTACTTTGGCCTAACATCATTTAACTAACCTGTTGCTACACTCATAACGGTGGATATCCTTCCATTTTGTTACTACATTTTAATGAAATGGTTGGTAGGTTTTACCAATACCCAACCTCAAACGTTCCTTATGTGCAAATGTCATTTCTAGATCCATTGTAGTAACATCGTGATGCCTCTGGGAAAACACTTTTAAAATAAACCAAAGTATCTTCTTTAATAAATAATTTTCGTGAGTAAAAAACATTGGCTATTCCAATTAAATTTCACAGTAACTCAATTCGTTGGCCCAACAAGTTTAAACACAGATTTACGTATAATAATCTACACTAATTACTAAAGAAGTCAATAAACGGAATGACATTCATTTATAATTCCTTGATGATTATTTTCAAATTGTAAATTTTGGTAAAACCTAATACCACTTTCTAGAAATATGCAAAGAAATGTTCAACACGGGGTGTTTAGAGATGAAAACGCTTTCTAATCATTTGAATAACAGAAAAATCTAAACTACAGGGTGCGGGAACATAACTTCCTTTTTTGAAAGCATTTTGCGTTTGAACAAAGGAATATATGTTGCCGCACCCTGTATTTACAATGGCATACGGCTTTACAGGGCTGACCCTTGAATAGGTTATGCGTACATGCTTAGCTAACTATTTTACTCACAAGAAATCAGCAAAGAGAAATAAATGGGGACAGCATTTCCAGGACATTTCTTCAAAACTAAACGGTTCGAAGGAAACAGTTTTGTTTTGAGCATGTTTTTCAATTCACTTTCATTTAATTCTATCCCTCCGATTATAATAGTCGGAGGGCCCCCTATATTGGGAGCATCGTTAGGCATAAAAAGTAATTGCCCTTCAACACCCTTCATGGATCAGTTTTCGAAGGAACCTTTCGGGAAAAAAACAGCAGAGCACCAACTCAATCAACAACATAGCACTTAGAGAAGAGTGCTCTAGGTGTCCCGTCTATCGACTTCCTCCCTTGCTTCCTAAGAACCAAGTTCCACCTGAGGCAAAAAATTGTTTTTCGTTTCCTTAGATCAAAAAGAAGGGAGGGTTGAGAGATAAAAAGTCTCCGGCGACAGGGCAGCACGGTGCAAATGGGTGATGACATTCCGAGACGAGTTTCGGAGCAAGTGTTTCTCTGTGAATTAAGGAGTGGCCCCCGCCGCGATATAACCCGCCCCCTAGCCCCTTTCGCCTCCAAGATGGGGAGGAAGGGGCCGGCCATCCCCCCCTTCGACCTCCTCCCTCACCGCTCCTCCCTCACATCCTACTCTCCTCCCCCTCCAACCTTTTAAATCCAAACCGTCCTCCACACCAGTTTTACTCCCAATCCCCATTTCCCTCTCCCTTCCTCTTTTCCCCCAAAAACCTACTCACGTTCCCTTTCTCACCGTCCCCGCTTTCCCTCACATCCGCCCTCATTTCCCCTCCTCCCCTACACCTCTCTCTCACTCCTCCAACCCCTCTCTATCGTCGTCCCTCTCTGTCGCTTGCAGATGTCAACTGTCGTCGCTGAATGGGTCCCGCCGTCGTCACAAGGAGGAGGGCCTTGGGAAGGGAGGAGGAGGAGGAGGAGGATGTGGCGAAGGGCACATTTTGGACGCGCGGCATTTTTCAACTGTTATGAAACGTGTAAACGACGAATTACATTACATTCAAAAGGCGTTTCTCTCTTTGAAAATAATAACGTTACGTTACTTTCCGCAATTTTTCAAGTAGAGCATGGCTCAGCGAGCCCGCACTTGGCTCCACCGCTCACACACACATACACACACCACTGACAGGAGCGCACACACCATCGTTTTATTAGAACGGATTCCTTTGTCGAGTCCCTGAAAAAAAATGGAATAAGAGGAACGTGGTCAGACCGCTGCCCAATTTTTCAATTGAAATTTTAGTTATTATTTGTTTCCATCTCAGGTGACGCAGCGCCGCTTTTTTTAGATTCCTCCGGCCTTTGATCTAGCGGCCCTGACACTGATTCCCTAGCCGGCGATGCAGAGAGTTTTAAAAATTCCGTCCTGCACGATTCGCATCGCTGCCGCAACGCCAAAACGGAAACTTAATAAAAATAAATGGAGCTCGCATTGCGCCGAAAACAACTATCACGAGGAAATAAATAACCATGCAAAAAGTAAGTATTTCTAATTTATAAATCAAAATATATTGCAAGATATATAGTATGTCCCAATCATCTCAAAATTAATATTCATAGGAGTCTCACTCAAAAATGTGCTCATAAGTAAGCTAATGAGATTTCGGTTTTAAGGATATATTATTTCATTTAACAACTGAGTTGGCAACAATTAGATTTTATAAATGATTATTCAAGTGAGCCGAGATGATTATATTATTATTATGAAGATTATATACTTAACACTTGATGATGCAAAGACGTTGAAACCCAGATTACCTAGAAAATATTAATGATTTGTTAACGTAAGTTCCTCCACAATTACTCGATTTACTCACATTTGACACATTAAATTCGTTTTAAGTTACTTTCGGTTGAAAATCACTATCAAAACCATAAATATATTTCTTATTGTGGAGAATGAACTTAAACGGAAAGATCGGATTTTTCATGGAAATTGATTATACGGTTGAAAACTCTTCCCACGATGACACAGGTGATATTGATTATCTGGAACAGCCTAGAACATGGTGCTTCATCTGGCCAAACTTTAAACGCCGTAGCTACATTTGGCCTTTGTATTTCTGATTAGATTTAAAGTATTTTAAACTTTAAAATCCGTGCTATTGATATGAAAGTGTAATTCGAAAAAACCCTAGATGTCATTTTGAAAAAGTGAATACGTTTTTGTTCTTGCATAAGTATGTATTGCAGTGATCTTAGATGTATATAGATAAAGACTGCAGGAAAAAGAGAATTTCGACTTATGCTCAACGTAATGTGTTCAATCTAAAACTTACTCAACTCATTGAATACAGCTAAATCATAAACTGTGCTAACTCAATTTATCTCCATGACCAAATTTTATGACTTGAGGCGTAATTTCGAAAACATGAAAGTGATGCATAATAAATGGTAATAAAAAGACTTTGCAATCCAAGCATGGAACACATATCTTTCATGGACCCGTATTAGGCATCGTCCAGAGTAGCCGTGAGCGGTCTTAGACCTTTATTTTAACCCTCTTATCCCGACTTTTTCCATAAGAATAGATGGACTCCCCTTCTAAGAACGCCCTAAAACCACTAAAGACGAAAATAATGTAAAAGATGATAAAATGCAATTCAATTAATTCCTATATAATTTTTGATTTTTCTCCATACATTTCTCTTGAAGTAGGAGATTGAAGTGGAGTAAAGACGATAAGAAAAGACTCGTTGTATCCCTGATACGGAGCGTGAAAGAGGCAGGAAATGGGTAGGCATGTCGGACGGAATGAAGGAAGGAACAATGCATACGGAATTGAAGAAGTATCTAATACGTATTAGGTTGTGTGCGGCTAGGAGGGGCAAATAAATATATCTTTGTTTAGCCTGTGTTATATAAAACCTAACTTAAATGGTATAATGCCAAATTTCAAGAAACTGTAACAGTAACTTTAACGGAGTCACCCGCTTTGTGTGCATTATAATGCAACCATTGCAGAGAGTAAAAATCATTCGCCTTGACCGGAATTGGAACCCGGATCCCTTGATATCCGGCCGAGTGCTTTAACCAATTAAGCTACCGAGACGTCCTCTTGCACTCTGAAATTTTGGGGGCTTTAAATGCACACATAGCGGGTGACTCCGTTAAAGTTACTGTTACAGTTTCTTGAAATTTGTCCAAGGTATGAACAGCCTAAGTGTTTGGAATTGGCTTTATTAACATCGTGGATTGTGGCGCGTCGCGCACGACTACGAACGCCTGTGACATTGTATGTACGGTATTTCGTCATAACATCTTGTTCCTTTAAAGCCCCCAAAATTTCAGAATGTAAAAGGACGTCTCGGTAGCTTAATTTGGTTAAAGCACTCGGCCGGATATCGAAGGATCCGGGTTCGAATCCCGGTCAAGGCTTGATGATTTTTACTCTCTGAAATGGTTGCATTATTATGGTATAATGCCAATAATAATTAATATAAATGTCTTTTTTGAGACAACACTGAATGGCAAGTGTTATAATTTATTGATATGACTCAAGCAAGGTTTAGCGTGAGCATTGTCCAGAGGTACGCAAAATAAATGATTGTCTTTCATTAAATGGAGATTTTTCAAATATTTTGGGATATTTGTAAGATATAACCGCAAATTATTTTGCTTTATAACGCATTTCATACGCAAATGTCGATGCAATCATTCGAATTCCTGTAATGAAGCCTTCCGAATCAACATCTCCTGCCACACGCTGCTGTACAGTGAAGGGAATAAAGCATATATATACATATATATATATATATATGTGTGTGTGTATGTATATATATGTATTTATATATATATGTGTATATATATATTATATATTATATATATATATATATATATATATTATTATTAGGTAATCTACCGGTTAAGGTAGGATTTTGGATGGACACAACTATCAAATAAACATTTTGTAACTCCAAACAAAACCCCATCCAGCAACCTAATCTACATCAGGTCCCTCTTCATCTCTGTGTACTTCTTTCCTCCCTTCATCCCGTCCAACATCCCTATCCTGTTCCTGCCCTTTCCTCGCTTGCCCAACATTCTCCCCTCTATTACCTTCATTAACATTCCACTACCGCTCAATACGCCTTTCATATATATATATATATATATATATATATATATATATATATATATATATATATATGTCTGAAGCACTCGATCAGCAAATGATCAACCTATTAATTATAACAGAAGTGACACAAAATACATCCAAAGCGTAAAAGCAAGTTCCCAGACAGGAAGATATACTATTTTTCTGCATAGTGAATTTTCTCTCCTCGTTTCGAGAATGCTTAAATCAAAAATAAGATTAATTCCAGGGAATGTAGATTATATCATTCAACTAATGTAACGAAATGAAAGGTGTGGTAGAATTACTGGAAAAGTGGGGACGGATGTTCTCCCATATATTACAACAAATGATGCACGAACAAGATTAATTTAATCCAAATAATAATGGTTAAAAACCTACTTATTATAACCTGAAATCCTTTTATTTCACACATCATATTCCGCTGACATTACATAATTAAAAATAGCTTCCTAACACGTTTTGCCTCTCGTTCCGGTGACGCTTTGCTTAGTAGAACGCACGAAAATTTAGTTTTGGTCTGCATTGCTAAAACACAGGATGAATCGCGGTAGTTCACAAAGGTATCGGTCCAAATGTTTCCATCAAATTAACTTCATACACTGTGCCGACGAAAGAAACGGGATATCAAAAAATGGACGACGAGTCTTTGAAAATAATGAAATTTTTGTGCTACAGGTTTAATAAATGAAATATAAAATCACAACTGCACAAAGCACACGACCAAATCGCAGAGCTTAATGCCACTAAAATATTTTATTTAGTGGCATAAATCTCCAATTTTGTTTTGAATAAATAATGACCTTTATAACAGAAATTAATATATTGTTTCATTTATTCCCATGCCTTTATGTTAGTGCTCGATAATGGTTTTATATTCATAAACCGATTAAAAGATTAAATTATAATACACGTAATAAACTTCAGATATGATTCTGCCCTTGAAGACATACATTCTTCAGGGAAATAACGCCATGGAAATATAGCAGCAAAATCAACACACAACAATTTGGATCTAAAATTTCTCCGTGGTTAAATTGAAAAATAAAATAAATTATTTATAATATGTCTCACCGGTCACGGACATGCCGCCGGATGCTGTACGCCCTTGAATTAATTCAATCTATGAAATGTCAAATAAACAGACACATTTCACGAGCCTGCCGCCAGATAATTTTCCTGTGCGTCATGAAACGTATATTTAAACCAATATAAACAGGAAGTATTCTGCTTCCTATTCAGAATTAAAATAATATAGCCATGGGAATTATAGTACCTCTCTTGTGACCAAACATTTGCAGAGTAAATGGATATAACTTTATTCCCAGGGATCGTCTTTAACAACACATTTCGATACATTTTAACACAAAGGTGCTCATTTTACCGGCGCTGGTCAAAGTGGTCCCAGGGAAAATGAGCACCGATATTGAGAATTACAACTACAAAGGAAAAGTAACGGGCTTTGAAAAGTCGCATAGACTACTACGTTTCATTCACCGAAAATAACGCAGAAAAAGGTGGTCGTTGGCAATTTAGATAATAATAAGCACGGCCAGTCTCCGCCGATTCTATATCATTGAGCAGGAACAGCTTAAAATCACTGAAGTGATCGGCTACACTGCTCTGCTTCTGCAGAAAAGGAGCGATGGGATTCTTTAATCTATGCGAATCAATAGATGGATTGGGTTAGCTTTCTTTCTCGTTAACATTTAATGCAGTCGATTTTGAGCTCACTTTGCTAATCCTAATTGTTCCTCAACTCCCCAACCATTTCTTTCCTTTTGACACATTCACCTAGAACATACAAGCGAGTCTTTCTAAAACTGACCTCTGAAAGGTGAATAGAAACCTCGGGAAGTAGTCCCAGTCGGCACGACCCTTACAATTTCCCGAGGGTGATTAGCTTCCCCGGATTTGTTTGAATAAAGAAATTTCCTCGACACTACGCCATCAACTGACCTAGAAGATGCCGCATAGACGCTTTTTGCTCAGCAGAGCCTAAATGACCTTAAGAGAGCGGAGAGGGATCATGGGAAGACATGATGGGTTGTGTGATTTAAATAATCGTTTCCGAGAGGCACCGCCGGACTGAAGTGTGGGGGTAAAAATGTAAACCCCTCCTCACTCCACTTCTATATTCCTTCCCAGCATCCTCCTCCTCAATTCTACCCCACCACACTCTTCCGCCCAGGAGGTGTAGTAGGTAACTTTCACAGGGAGGGCTATATTCCTTCAGTTGGGGCTGTCACTAGTGCGCCTTATGCGATGCGATATTTAGGTCAACCATCCTGACGCCGTTCCCTCCGAAACACCATTTTTTTCCCTTATCGCGGGGTGTTCGAAAGAATCTTGCCGGGCTACCCTGGCCCCTCCCCACTCTCATTGCCCACCATCATCGGCCCTCAGCTCCTCAAGCGCCGTCTCCGTCGATTGCGGAAGCTGGTAAAACTGGGTTATCGCGGTCACGGAATGCATCAAGAACAATGAACAACAAGGGCTTATTATTACGAGCGGGGCTCTGGCCATTGTTGCCTCGGGATCTCGTTACTGGGCAGGGGGAAGAAGGGGTGGAGACAGGGCCGAGGGGGCGGCGTAGCAGCTGGCTGTGGGCCAGCAGCAGTTTCTGGTGGTGACGAGAAGAAAAAAAAGACAACGCGGGTGGGTTGGAATAGGGAGGGAAAGGGGAATCGGGGGGCGTGGTGGTGGAGCATCATCGGCGAGGCCAGACTGCGATACCGGCACTAATGCCCTTGGTCAGGTGGTAGGTGCGCAGGGTCAAATCCGGCGTAGTTGAGAAAGGCAGAGCAACTCCATGCACATACTCTTAGCTATTAATGAAAGCGCGAAAAGGCTATCGTTTATTAGCGTCACGAGAGACGCAGTTTTAATTATTTCCTTGATAAGATGGGAAGAAAATCGAATTTAAAGTGGGGTCAATTCACCAAAATGAGGTGTGCAGATATGCGATAAACGTGAGCCAATTTTGGTCCAGTAAATCATCAGATATATTTGTCTATTAATTGGCAAACTTTATGTAATTGCCTCTTATAAGTCATCTCTGGTTAAAAAGAATTACAGATGACAGGTGAAGCTTCTTGGATTTACCCCAATTTCCCAGTTTGGCAGTGAAATAAGGATATCACATTTAACCTAATTTCATTAAATCTTGATTCTTGAAGTTAGTGTGCATTTTTCTGTCTCAATTTTTTTCTGATTTATAGAGCCATAGAGAATCAAAAAAGCAAGAATCATTTAAAGGAACAGCATCTTACACAAGTAAGCAAGAGAAAAACAAAGGGATTGCGTTCGTTTGTTAAATAATATCCCACCAAATAAGTATAGCATTAATAATGCCAAAGCTAAATACGAGATCATTATTAAATGACTAAGGAAGTGGGCACATTCAATTTAAAGTCATCCCAATAACTTATAATTTAATTGTATCCCTATAATACATCTCAATTATTGAAAATTTGCTTGAAGATGAAAGCGGGAGAAATTTATGTGCATCATCATTTATCCTTGTGACGGCGTAAAGTCTGCATATACTATGTTATTTTTACAGGAACCACAAATGTATCCCTATATAGCCTCCTTTCGAGTTCTCAGATGAAACAAATAATAACAAATGCGGGAGATGCTGCGACACTAATCTCAGTCAAGGTAAATGATTACTCACTTGGTAATGTTTTTACACTCGAAATTGTATCAAATAAAAGCAGTTAAAACCATAAAATGAATTTATATTTCTTCACCTTCTTCCTATCACCTTTTTTGCATGTAGAGGAAAAGACGAAATCACTTATTTTTTTATTTAAATAATACAGTAACAGACATGAAGATGAAATGTAGGTACATAATCGAAGATAATGCCCAAAGTACTTTTTCCATCCATTTAAACTGTACTCCAATTTCACCTCTCATGCAAATGACAAGTGTTCAATAATTGTTCTTTTCGTTTCATTTAAAATTTGATAAAAAGTGACATTTATTCAAATTCAAGGAATACATTTTCAAAGATGGTAAAACGCAGTCAAGGAAAAGCTGAAGACTATGACATTCTTACGCAAATCCTTGCTCTTAACATTATCTTCATCACAATCATTACTACAGGTCTCTTGGTATAAAATGAAACATTTTTGACTGTGGGCCATACATTAACTATATATGCATCCGTTATTAATTTTTATGATAACGTGAATTCATAAAGCATTTATGAGAAAAAATTAATTTTTATATTTCATTATTTATGCCAACCAAAAAGGACGGTAGTCCATCCTTTCCACCTTTCTAGATTTACTCTTTCCGGTTGATGACGTTAATGACGATGAGTATAAAAAAGGATAACTTTATGGATTTATTACTTTTTTTTCAAAAACCCATGCACCCTTGCAGAGAAGTTTACCCTTCAGCCCTCTGGAGATTGGGCACGGAGTAGGGTACACATGACTCACGGATGGGTTTTTAACTTCGGTTAACATTTTTTCCATCAGGTACGCAAGAGCAGCTCAGATAGGTAGGTGCCCGCGATGCAGAAAGGGCCTGGGTCATGAGGCGGGTAACCCGTCAAAAGGCTTCGTTTTCGGCCGAATTTGTGACCGAGGGAATTCATTCGCAAAAGGCCAACGAGGAGAGAGGAGGAAAAGCTGGTGAGCAGAAGAGGCGAGCATGGACAAAAGTTAAGAGGATTGAAGGATGAGAATGAAAAGGAGCATGGAAGATCAATGGAAATAGAGTAAAGAGATTAAAAGACATGTTCATGAAAAAAAAAATTCGGAGAAATTTTTTACCAACCTTTCAGCCAGGTTTCTAATTCTATATTCTGACATTTAAGTTTGGCGTTCAGAATTTCCATTCTTTTTAGGGCAAGAAGTAAGTTCAAAGTATGCCTATTCCATGGAACTCATCTAACAGAGTTAAATGCAGAGAATGAGTTACTATCTTACCACCCAATTTTACTCACTGAAAATCATACCGGTTTTAAAAAGTTCGTCGTCGTTGTGTGAGGACTTTTGCCAATCCAAGTCGCCATTTTAGAAATAATAAGACAACTTGGACCTGGTTTCTCAGAAGAGAGCGACCTTCCATGGAAAACAAAAATATGGCGGCTCCATGTGCGTGGATTCCGTTTTTTCATATGTTTACGCCGCAAACAATGAACGTATTTCTGCTGAACAAAACGTGAGCGCTCAAGTGAAGGAATTGAAAAAGTCGAAGTGAAATACTTCGAACGTGACTGAAGCTGTCAAAACAACGTGCCGAACTTCTGTTGTCACGATCGCTGCGGTGGGTTTCGTTGCTTGGAAAAAAAGAAGACGGTTTTGTTTGGAAGGGACATAAAACAACTTCACATTTTTTTCACACACTCAGCGAAATGTTGAACGCATTTCTCAACGCAATGAGGTCCAATGAAAGACCTAAAAATATGAAGGACGAAGGATTGACTTTATACCGCACAGACGAGTGTTTCCCATTGAAAAATATTCTCACGATTTCAATCACAGTGATTCTGAGTTTCCAAGAAGAATATCAGTCAAGTCAACCCTAAAATATTTAACGCATTAATCATTTAATTTTATGTGTTGATATATTATTAACACTATTATGGTATATATTTAATCACAAATGTTATATCAAAAATTAACTTCCACTTAATTGTTATTTACCAACAAATATTTGAAATATTTCAAATAATCGGGATAATCTTTACTACGGGCACACGCCATACGTAATGCAAATAGAAAATATCCGTGAAAGAGGAGCTGCTAGAAAAAAACGAAATATAAAAAGAGGGACGCCAAAATAATGATGTTATGCTACGCTACTGAGCATACATAAAAACCATTAATTTTTCCCTTACGAGGCCGTTTGCAGTAGATCTGGTACCTAATCGTTCGCAGATAAAATGACAGAAAATGTTAAATCTGCAGTCATTTAATTATTATGTTGCATTATATGATCATATTAGCTGCATAAATAGATATTCAGTAATAAGAAATCAGACTGTCACCATTTGAATGGAAATCGTACCAGAAACGACGCAGTTATAAAGAAACCAATTGCAGCAGTAGCTGAAGTAGAGATTTTAGGCTTTGAAAGCGCCTTAATTCAGAGATTAAGAGCATCAGAAGCGTTCTACCTCCACAAGTTAAGTTTTTCATGTATCCAGAGACTAAAGAATTACTGCACTCACCTCTAAGCTAAAACTAATTTAATATTCTTTTTCAAGGAAATTTGGCGAATATTTGAAACAAATATTGCGTCATTCATGAATGATTATGCCAGAATATGCCCACTTCAGCAGTCTAACGATTTAATAGGAAGACAAGAGGCATTGACGGTGCTGGATTTACCCTTAACTGTAAATGACGGCAATACTTTGTCAGCAAACAAAGGTAACCGCTACATCCCATGAGACAGGTTTATAGAGGCATGGGTGTGGAACTGGAGTGGTTGAAAATTTTGCGCCTTGGAGGGAAAATTTGTATCGTATTTCAGTAAATATTGCACTGTACAAACTTCAATGAAATCAGTCTCTAAAAAGTATTTTTCAAACGATCCAAAGGTTAGCCTACACTTGGACATATTACGTATACCTTAATTGTAAATATTATTAGTTTATATCAAAATATAATTAAACAAAAATATATTTTAAAAAGTTCTGTGAACATTTTGGGGAGAACAAAGATTTGTACATTTGAAAGACAAAATATAGCTGCCGCAGATATTTACTCGAAGAAATCAACTGCTTTATGTCACTTGCTGCAGCCCTTCCCCCTTTCCATCCCCCCGAACGTATTTAGGAGTCTGCATTGAAGGTCGAAAGGCGAGCGCATGAGGCGAAATGCTCCGGCATGACATACCTAAAATATTACAAGCATAACGTGACCGAAGGAGGACGAAAAAAAAGAGAAATAGGTAGGTATCCCCCAAAGACCAAGCCACCCTACCGGACGCGTCACCGGGCGAAGTTCATACGAGAGTCGTTTTGAAAAAACAATGGAATAAAGACCGGTGGGAAGACCGGGAGGACGGAGGAGTGAACGGGGAAGGGGGCGTGAAAGATTGCGTCCAGAAACACTCCGAGAGAGAGAGAGAGAATCGTGTGGAGATGGAGAGGAGGACTGCGGGGGAGGCAGTCGGTGGTGGTGCAGGAGGAGGGCGCGTTTGAATTATTAGTGGCGCTCCATGGGTCTCGCTGGCATTGTGTCCAGGGCCAACGAATGAGCGGGGAGAGTGGGGCAGAGACGGTGTCGGAGGGAACTGAGGGAGCGGTAGGAGGGAAGGAGAAGAGGAGGGAATGGCGGGGAGAGTATAGAGTCCGGAAGGGAAAGGGGTCGTGGGATGGGGTCCCTCCTCTCAGCCGTATCACTACGCGGCTCTCTCTTCACTCCCTTTCTTTTTCTCCCTCCCCTGCACTCTTTCCCCCTCCCTGCCATATCTCTTGCCCGTCTTTTGTCTGTCTGGAGACGTGTCCCATTCCTCCCACACCCCCGCCCTTCCCCGCGAATGGAAAGGGTGGGATTGTGGAGAGAACAGGTGGGAGGAAGAGTGCGGGGGTGGAGACTCCGAGGGTGTGTGTGGGGCGGCAGCAACGACGAGGTATTCAACCAGTAGGCGGCCTCAAACTCGAGCTCAAGGGCAGCGGTGCGTATTGCACCATTTTCGCTACATAGCAGATGAACTCGGGTCGAGAGAGTTTAAGGCCGTGGGGTGACGTTTATAGGTTACATTTAGATACGACTCGAAACCAGTGCATTTATCCGCCTCCTTCTGAAGTACTAAAGTCATATACGAACATAGAGAGCAGGGGCGGTTAATCTGAGTGACATTCGCACGCAAAAGTCTACGCTACGGTGTATCCTGCCTTGTGCTCTGAATTTATTTCCTTTATTGCTCCAAATATACGGTTTTTAAGCGTGAACTATCCTCCGGCGCTTCAACGTGATTTAAAACGGCATAAATCATTCTGAACCTTGGTTCATGGAACGGATAGCTTATGAAACTTGCATCTAGCGGGCAATCAGCAAACATTTCTGACAGCGGCTTTAAAAAGCAGTATTTCTTCATTGCAAGCTCCCTACAATATGATTTAAATACATTGGCTAGGTAATGTGGTATATTAAACCGCAGAATAGAATTTGTTTTGCCGCACAGGAAAAAGAATAAATCATTGTTGCATAGAGAATGAAGCCATTGTTATCATCTACCTGAAAATTTATGAGACAGATGAAACATTTCTTGACCGATTAATCCCATTCAAAAATTGTCAGGCTTAATATACGAGTACATATAACACAGTCGCAACTTCGTTGTGTTTCAACAGAATAGATTACTTCTCTGATTCATTAATTCCGCGTAAATCTTCAAACTCACGGCGTAATTCAGGGTTAATTCCATGCGGTTACCTTTCATACTATCGTGAAGGAGTGGTTTCAATTTCTGCAGAACTGTTTACTCATGAAAATCATGTTCCTTGGATTGGCGTCGAACCCACCTTTCCTACCTGTAAGGAACTAAACACTGTCAGATGTTTGTAGGAGCTACGTGTACATGAAGTTCTTCTGTAAAACTAAAATCTCGTATGTACGAGATTTCTATATAATCTCGAATAGATACGATATTTTTACACTTGTGATCTGCTTGATTCCACCTTCCCCACCTCTCCTGTGTTCAGCTTTTATACGTGTTATATATATATATATATATATATATATATATATATATATATATATATATATATATATATATATATATACACACACATATATATACATACATACATATAAAAAATACTGTCATACGAAATTTCAGTTTTATAGAAGAGCATATATGTATATCAAAATTTTTATATATGATCTCGGTTAAATGAAAGATAAAAAATATTCCACCGTAATAGTTCGTCCACCGAACAATATCTCACGTTTACGATAAGTTGAGGACGGAATGCCTTCAACGTGTCGTATACTTTGTGCTCTCGTTTGCGAATAGATATGGAAGGATGAATAACCACAACGTCCACGCATATCCCAAGGGCTGCCGCTTTTACAGCCATCACGTCAGAATCTTAAAACTCTTGGCCCTTGAGCGTGCCGAAAGAGGAAATTTCCAAGGGGCGCCTCGCGACCCTCCAGGCCTGCTAACCTGGGTAACTTTGGGCACTACTGGGCTTGTATCAAACCGTCGAACGGCACGATTCAGGCCACGTGGTGCGTCGTTGGCGGAGGGAGAACATGGGAGCAGCGACGACCCGCACCGGCGTTTCATGCCGGTGTTCATCTCCTTTCGCTTCCCCCAATCCCATCCCCCTCGGAGCGCTTTAAGCCCAGCCCCACCATAACTCCACCCACTCTACCCTCACTACCTTTGTACAGACACCCTCGGGGCCGTAACGAGATGCTTCTCGCTACGCGATGCCACAAAAAAGGAAGCGGCCTCACAGACGCAAGCGCACGCTGACACACATTCGACATCAGGTTTTTCGGAGAATATACCAAGGCGAACGAGGAAATAAAAACTTACAGGAAGAGTTGTGGGGAAGATGGGATAAATCAGTCTCTACCATTCTGGATGGATGCAGGGCCCCGGGACGATGAAATAACTCCCTGTAATGCGCCACTCTCTCCGCTCTTGCCTCCCATCGTCCTTTGCTTTTGAAAGGGCGGCTGTTTCCCTCTGCAGAGACTACAGTGAAATGCTGAGATGAGCGATTCCAAAGAGACTTCCTCCCATCCCTCCCACACCCTTCGCCATAATCAAATCAGTAATAAATATAGTGTCAACCCGTGTTGTCCGGTGCGCAAGGTAGTCCCCGTCTGGTCCGAACGCATTTGTTTAAGTAGAGGATTCAAATAGGTGTAGATGCTCATCCAACTACGTCAGTGCGACCTACAAGCGGGGGTATCCAATTGGGACTGTGAAGACACCAGCTCCTTTTAAATTCAATCGTGGGTTGAAATACGTAGGTAGTCTGAAAAGTTTCCGACCTAAAAAATTTCAGAAAAAATGTCTTGTACCTTTGTTAGTCCGGAAACTTTTCAGAACACCCTTGAAAGAAGATACCTTCAGTAAAACAATGTACTGCGAGTTACTCAATTCAATCCCGACTATTCCATAAACAGCATCGCGTTCCCAATTTATTCTTCCCATAAAATTCAATTTCTGAATACATTTTAAAATGCGTTTCAAATATGTATTCTTTAACCCCAAATTCATACAGCAAAATCAGATGAGAATCCAATTGGAGGTAAGGCTCAGTAAGACCGTTCATAAAATCATCTCCTTCAGTGTCCATTACGGTTTCTAAATTTGAGAGAAAATGTTTAAAAGTAACACGATTTAAAAATGTTTATGCGTGAAAATCTCCCATATGGTTTTATCAATATACTATATCTCCCATATAACTTTATTAATCGCCTTATACTTTTCTTAAATCTACTACTAAGTGAAGTGAAGGACCTTCGGTAGCTGAATCTTTATTTCTCTGGACACAAATGTCTTTGTCGAATGATATTACTTCAGGGGATTTATGCGTATACGTCATTGGATTATGCAAATTTTGACTTTTCACCTTTACCGCTGTTTGGGTTGGGATATGAATTAATAACTTTTCCAATTCATTACCCCTCGGTAATATTAAGTAATAGTTGAGTGTATGTGCAATAATTTTGTGAATTTTGACAACTGATTGTCCAAATTGTGGTTTTCCGTTGGATGATTCACCCAAAAAATAAACTCATAATCCTAAACTGAACAATTATTGAGTATTGGTCAAGAATAACTATTTTCATTTTATTTTACTTGCAAGTAAGCAATTACTTCATCACTTTAATCTTAAATTTGAACGTAAGAGTAATGTCTTGATGAAACTTTTGGGGCACACAAAGCCGGAGAATTACCCAATTACTTACATGTAAGTTATTGATTCGAATTCCGAAATTAACCGTAGCCTTCAGGTGATGGCGGACCTCCATCAACCTCGGAGGATTCCAAGGAAATGGAGATGGTAAAAAAAAAACATTAATATATAACACCAAAAGTCATTGAAGTTGGATGAAGAGTTAACTCTCTTCTTACCACATTATCGTTCTTCCCGGGACCGAAAAATTGCGCAACAAAAAGAGGTTGACAGAATTTTTATCCGCGAACGGGCGCTGAGAAATCCACCAGCGTGACAGGGCCCTTAAGCTACTCATTTAAATCACGCCTGGAACTCGGGTTGTAAAAATACGGAGTTGAAGGGGAGCGGAACATGAGGAGACTAAGGTTGGGATCCGAGGAACGAAAGAGGAGAGACAAGCCGCTGCAGAAACGAGAGAAAGAATCCATGGAAGAATGAGAGAACGAAAAGTTGAAAATGTTTGTTTTCGAGGGGAGGAAAAATCAGCAAACGCGAAAAAATGCAAAAATAAATAAATGGAGACGTTAAGAGATAGTAAATTTCTAAGAAGAACTACAAATGAAAAACTAGTAGCGAAAAGTATTATTAAGGTCAAAACCAAACCAAAAAAATATTTTCTATGAACTTCTTTCCGAAGTTTCACAAAGCTAAAATTTTTCTCTTCTGTAAACGTTAAAATCAAATTACTATAGTATATGTATTCATTTTAAATTTTAAGCCCTGTACATTTTCATTCATCATGTTCCAAGGTCTATTAATATAGAATATCCAATAATTTTTATGGCTTTACTTCAGATATTGTTATGCCTCAAATTATGTTGTTAGATTCGACCGCCGAGATGAAATAACCTATGATATATAGACTCCGCCACCGAAAACTTGTTCTTCCCTCACACGATATGCGACCTAACCAAAATAGTATCCAAGCACCACTGTACTATTGCATGATTTATGCCGACATATACGTGCATATGTGCATCATTAATTTCTTATATGATAAGAGGTACATGCATGATCTAACGCTTGTTCATGTATGGCTGGTGCCCTAACACCCTCTGCCATACACTTTTGCGGCGGATTGAGAGGCATTGTGCAGATACAGATAATTACGTGACGATTTCTATTCGTCCTCAACTACTCTTCACAAAACGGGCAAGTTTTTCTTACATCCTGTTTAATTCCGATACAAAGGCCTGCTCAGGATATCAAACACCAGACTCGTATTTAAGGTGAGGTCCAACTAACGCAAAGCAATTGGTCCGAACTTTTAACCTTCTTATTTAACTTTTATATTCAAACATTTCCCGTGCATTACACGCTCATTACCTTCATTTACACGCAGGTATTACTATCATTATTTAAAATAGTTTTCATTTTGAAGAGTAACTAATATATAAGCTAACTAAATTGCTGTTGTATGTTTGGTGTGGAATCACCCAATATCACGCAGCCTAATGGTGGCTTAAAGGGTACCATGTAGATGTAGATGTACCCTTCAAGGCACCGGAATGTAAAATGATGCCAGACATGCACTCAATGTGGAGATTTGCGGACACACATATTCTATGAAATACTGGCAGTGAAGACAAAATCTGCCTCATTCAAAAAAAATACGTAGCTAGACGGGAAAAATGTGAGAACAAATGGAATTATCACTCCTTTCTCGCATTGGTGGAAAAAGAGTAACATTTTGGGAAGAAGACGCAAACCTGAGTGACTTTGTGGTTAATGATTCGGGAGAAAGGAAAGATGGGCGAGCGTCGATTTATTGAATGCATCATGTGAGTGCAGCCTTGAGGTGGCCGATCGAAAGTGACGAAGGAAAGGGCGAGCAATGAAAAACAGGAGAGGCAAGGTGGAAAGAGGAGAAGGCGGGATGTCTTGCGGCGGCGAAATTCGCCGGAGGAAGAAGAGAAACCCCTGAACGGTGAGAAGATTGATCCGGGGGGGGGGGGCGAGATTTGAAGACGTGGAAAAAAGGAAGAAACGGAGATGGGGGGGGGTGTGGGGCGAGACGGGTGGGCACACTTCACCATTTTCATTTGCATTGTTTCCCTTGTCCTTCCTCTTCCCCGCCGCCCTCTCCTCTCATTTTTTTCCCAAAGAGTGGCAAAGAGGGAGGAGGAGGGAAGATTGAACTCTCCTCCGAATGCGCCACCACAGCAACGTCGCACACTTTGTTAACAACTCCTCTCGGGAAGGTCTAAATGGAAAACCCCCCCAACTTCTGCTCCCATCTTCCGAGCCAGGCGCGCAGGGAAACCCAAGGTTTTTGAAACTCCATCCAAAGGGAGAACATTCCCACCCCAGTTTGGTACCGGCGCGACCTACGGCTCTTCTGGAGAGAAAAATAAAGTCCTCCTCATCAATTTTTAGACAATGACGTTCTTTCGCCGTGAGAGCGAAATCAGGTGATTTAGTTGCCCCCTCAGTCTTCGTGGTGATTTTCAAAACCCTGAATAATTACGGGAACTCAAACAGTTTGCCTCTTCATTATCACCGGCATCTAAAAGTTGTTGTCACCCTTGACAACATTCAATACATGTAGGCAAACACAATTACAGGTGGATCGAAATTAGCGCGCACATATTGATGTTGTTTTTTCATCAGCTCCTCGTTATTTCAGAACACGAGAATTACAAGGATGTATTTCGAAAGCAAGCAAAAGTTTCTCCTAATGAAACTGATGAAACCCAATTTCATAGACAAAAAAGTGTTTGAGGGTAGGCGCAAAAACTCATAAATTACACCGCGACTCATATCGTTGGCACACATGCAGGTCATTTATATTCAACCCCGTTGCAAGAATATTCTATTTTTAGTCAGGTATATGATGTTACAAATCGATAAATAAAACGACTGGTAAGATAAATTAGGAAATAACATCGTTGTAGTAAGATGGAAGCATAGAGAAAACAGTAAACTGGATACGCTAGGAAAACAACCTAATGATAAAGCTAGAGAAGGTAGGAGAATTGTGGGCTGCGATGCTGTTAGCTGGCTCCTTTTACAATGTTACTTCTCCATTTTCAGGAAGGTGTTAGGGCGACACGGGCCATTCTTTAACGGCAATGACAAAGGATTCACGATGCCGAAGCGTCCCTTCCGACCGTCGGAACTCGAGATCTTACTGCTTTCCCTTATCTCTCAATGAAGGGCCTGTACGGATCGCAACCGAAAACAAAACCTGACCCGGCTTCGGCTCGATCCCGAGTCCACAACGTAGAACGGTATTGTGTTATGGCTTCGTATTGTGACCGAAAGACATCAACTCATGAAGAAAAAGGAAGGTGTTTTGGGAAGAGGGAGATACGAGCAGGATTGCCACGAAGAGACGGGAGGCTATTGTTTCCTCACCTACCGAGACCTAGAATCCAACGAAAAGATTGGAGTAAGATCATTAAGGTAAAGCATTTTCAGTGTCAAAGCAGTTCACAGAATAAAAAGAATTGGTTGGTTCACATTCTTTTGCCGACAGAGAATTATCGAGCACGTCCATTTCAAGAAACCAATATCGAATAGAATTGCGTAAGGCATTATTCCACCTTTTATCACACAAAATAAATACTCTTTGATTGGCAATTTTTGCTGATATTTATACTATTCATGTTTGTGTAATTGTGTTTATTTATCGGCCATATACTCGTCACTCAGTGAATAGGTGAAATTCAAACGTTATCTATATTATAGGCAAAAAGGTTGTTAAAAACTTAGCGAGACCCTATTGTAAGATCTCCTCAACACAAAAAAAGGATTCCATGTTTTATGGAGAAAACCACGTCATCGCCTTTTCGTCTACCTGTTAATTAAACTATGTATTCCGTAGTTTTTACTTCTTCTCGCAAATACGTTCCTTTCCATGAAATGAGAAGATGTGGTATCCCTGGTAAGGAAAGTGGGGTAGTAACAAAATTTTAATCCATCATTGTCACCTAGAGCGCAGTGATTTAAATTTCGATAATTATAAGGGGTAATTTTGACAAAACATTAGGAAAGACAAAGTTTTATCCTCTCATCAATAGTTAGCTGTACGGCCCAACCTCCCAAATTGTACTTTTATCGACTTAATAATGCATGAAATAAATTATTAGATGTTTTTCCAATAATAAATGCATTCATCTCACTGAATTGTTAATTTAAAAAAAAGGGTTTGACTTGCTCTTTCTCACTCGCCTACTTCATAAGATTTCCGTTATAAGACGTTAAACTTTCGTATAAATATTTACATTTCGTTCAATTCACGCTCTTTGCATAATGATTGCGTAAACTACTACGCTCATGAAAAATTTAGCTCACGCAAATAGTTCTTTAACGTTATTTACGAGAAACACTCCGCATAGTAAGCAGCGTAACTCGGTTATTTACGTGTCCAGTATCACATTAGGTCAGGGTCACCATATTTATCTCATGCTGACCTACGGTATGACATTGATATCAACACCAAATTGATAGAAAAAATCTCATAGAAAATTCCATGTTTACCATTGATACAAACAGGAAAATTGTTGGCACATTCAAATATATGTCGAATCTATGATTATCGAGTGCTCAGTCATACTTATTTAAATCAAAACTAATCAGGGCAATTAATAGTACTATATATTCGGTTGAGATTCCGAGTAATGGAGTTAATCTAATTGGAAACGCGTCGCATATACCTCAGTTAACTGGATTAATGTATCGTAGTTTATTCACGAAGAAGAGTATATATCAACATGACCATTGAGTTTAAAAGGTAGAAACAAAGTCTTACAATCAGAAATAAAAATGTTACGGAAGCATTATACAGGAAAAGAGAAGGCAAAAGCATCTAAAGGCTGGAGTCAACTGCATAATCCTATCACAGAGAGTCATCTTAGCCTAACCTAATTAACATCTTCGAGTTAATTTCCCGAAATGAGACTAGACCCAACGATTTTTGGAGCATGTTGTTAAGCACAGCTTTTTAACGATCCGCCTGCTCCAGCGACCCAGTGTGAGAGAGAGAGAGAGAGTAAGGAACATCTACAAAAAGAGCGAGAAATGAAACCTCACGGAATGACTCTGGGAGACACGAACAAAATTAATGACAGGTATAAAATAGAATAATAGGGGCTAGTGTACATAAATAATAGCGGAGGAAATGACGCGCAGGGGCAACACTGGGGGATTTTGAGGTGCGTTGGGGCGGGAGAATGTTGTGTGGGATGAGAGTAGAGGACGGGACCGACAGGCGAGCGGCAAATGCGAGAGAGGGGAGGGAGTGGGGGGGAAAGATGAAAGAGAGGGGGGGGAAGGAGCAAAAACTGCGGCCCCGAAGAGATAAATTGCTCCAGAAATTAATATTTTCCCGTATTTTGGAGTTGGTGCTCCTTCAGGGAACGCACTCCTTCCGGAGGTGGTTCATTAAACAACAATTGAAAACAAGCGCATGGCGTGAGTGCTCTCAACGAGCACACAACGAAACAAAACTAAAGCGAGTAATAATGCCCGGAATGAAATGCGCTCCTCTCTAGTCATAACTTGTGTGCCCCGTGACTTTTGCAAGGCCGGTGGGATCCAAACGAGAGATCCTCCCTCCATCCTCGTCCCCCTCATAACCTCCCAACTCCTCTCTTTCGCTCCCTCTGCCGCTACCCCCAGTGCTCGAGCAAATGAGACGCGCTTCTCAATTACTCCTGCGACAACCAGCTCTCCCTTCCTGCCTCTCTCTCTCTCTCTCTCTCTCTCTCTTTCCATCCCACCCTGTACTCTAAAACTCTACCGTCACCTCCTCCGACTCTGACCCACACCCACCCCACAAATTCAACTCACACCATTGCGACAACCAACCCCCCTCCCTTCAATCCCATATGTCGCTCTCTCTTGGGAGAGAGGCGGAGGAGGGTTCACTCTCGGGGGAAGTGAGTGAGAGAGTCATGGGGGTCACACACACATACACATCGTCCCCTTGGGAGCAATAGTCGGCGAATGACGAAAAGTCGCCGTAACGGAGCGTGCCGAAGGAAGAGGTGGTTGAATGGTAGAGAGATGCAGAGAGGCAAGGAGACGGATTGAGGAGGGATGTGTAGGAGGAGAGTGGAAAGGAATGTAAAGGCGGGGGTCGGGAGATGAGGAAATACCAGATAAGGAAAGGGGGACAGAGGGTTGTGAATGTAAGATGCGATGACGGCTTCGTGCCGGGCGAAATTTAGACACTCATTTAAATCCTTTTCAGATTCGTGCCGAATCAAGCATCAGGAAAAAAGGGGAAATGTTTCTTCACACGCAATTGTGAAGAACTCGTGTTCTCCTTGAAAATCTAAGAATCAATTACAACGATGGTTGCCATTCAAGCACGTGGTTCCCAGCGCGACACTTGTATTATTTCCAAACGAGGTAGAATTATCATGAAATATATCAAGTGTCCCATCCACCATCTTTGGAGCACTTTATCAACCAGCTATGGGTTTAAGGTCTAAATTCAAGTCAAGCATTCTCAAAATTTAGCCCTAAACCTAAAATTATGTCAGCAATATGTCGTGGATTTAAGAAATGACTTCTCCATTCAGGAGAGAATAGGAAATATTACTTGTATTACAAATTCTAAAACACCTATTAAAAGGATATTTACAGTGATTTTTCCTTGCTTTTTTCCTTTCCATTAAAATTGTCTAAGCATTGCATTAAGGAAAAATGGAAATCAAATTTCTGAACAATCTAATATCCTAACTGCCCATTGTCAGTTATCTCAGGAGCTTTCAAAATGGGTTTCGGTAATTGACGTAATTTATTTATTTAGTGTTAACTGATTGAAATAAGGGACAAATTTTCAGTTTTCATAAATTCAGTTCCCTGTATAGAAAATATCAATAGGTATTGATATTTTTCCTTTTTGTAAATATTTTCGGACTAACATAATTCACTCACTACATCCAGGTAGCAGCCCGCACGACATGGTCGAGCGGATTATTTCTTAAATTTCATCAGAGTCTAAAAAGCCTTATTCTTCTCCACTAAATTCCACTCCTGAATACGATTATGCTTAATAAAAATTCCTTAGATAGAGTCTTATCTTTTAATAAGCATTTTCTTTCTTCTAAGTTCACTCACCAACCACCTTCCTTTCTCTTATCCTCATTAATTTGTATTTTCTGCATACTACTACCAATCTTCTAGAAAACCACATTCTTGCAGTTATCATAAAAGTTATTAAATGTGTATGTAATGTATGACTACATAAATAAAGAATTTGCCTGATTTGAATGCTAACTACAACATATTATACTTACGAAAAAAGTTCGTTTTTCCCTTTTTTCGCTGTGGACACGAAGTAAGCAAATTAAGGCATGCTCCATCAAATCAAAGACAAGATGTTTTGATGTCCTCTCGGTAGAATTTTTTTTTTACATGATGGCTAACGCATAATTTTTGCCTTTTGGTGTGGAAAAGGACATACCAAAACAATTATTGGAAATATAGTATGGCTAGGAAATGCTTTCAAAGTGATAGAAGTTTCTCGAAAAGTATTCGCCTTGGCCTAATACAACAACAACGACGGAAAAACCACGACTATCGAAAGGAGGAGGGAATTGTGGTGCTGTAGAAGAGAAAGGAGTTGGGAAAAACCTTAATAAGAGAGCGACGCAGTGATTGGGAGATCTCCCTGGAGACGAGAGGAAGGCGGAGGAAACACAAGCAAGCGATCATGAGCACAAGACACTCTTGATGAGCGAATGGTATCGAGAAAAGATGGCGCATTAGGGAAGGATTCAAAGAAGTGGGGGTTTTGAGAGGTGGGAGAGAGGGAGCGAGGAGGGCGGACGCGCGAGCGAAATGAATGACCGTGTGGAGAGGGTGGGTGGTTGGATTGGGGGGGAGTGGATGGCGGAGGGATTTCGGAAACGATGGAAGACGATGAGACTAGGGAGATAAGGCGTGAGACGAGATTGGTGGCTGAGACGAGGAGAGCTGGAGATGGGGATAGAGGGTGAAAGGAAAGGGAGAGGAGCAAGGGATGTGAAGGAGAATCTCTGATGGGGAAATGGGATGAAAAATCGAATCAGAGCTCCCCCTCGGTTTCGGCGGCCCCGTCGCTCGAGGTCGGCGACATTTTTTTCCATTCTGCACGACTTTGTTCTCCGGAGAGAGAGATCGAAGAAAGGGAGCTACCTTAATCTGCGGAACGACGTAATTCGAGGTAGCGGTGGCACTGATGGTAAAAACATAACGTCAAAACTCCCTAGAGTCACTTCATCATCATGGTTGACTCAGGTGAAAATTGCAAATCCAATTTTTGCCAGTTTGAAATTTCAAGGTCACTACAGAGGTCCCTTATAAAGTAATTTTAATCAATGAAACCAGTGGTGCGAATGCATATAGAACTTTCCATGTCTCAGCGTAGGTAAATCGAAGAAACTTTAAAGTGAAAATATTTTTATTTTGAGCGAAAATAATATTCTAAGACCCCATTTAAACAAATTTCTAGCCGTATGTCTACAATTTTTCGATGCTATACGTGGTTTCATGTAATTCAAAAATAAGAAATGACTAATACCTTCTGGAGTAAACTATTACTTCGTAGCAATAAATTTAAAATATAATTTTACACATATTTTTTCAATTGTGTTTTTTCAGAATAACTGCGGAGGGGTTACTTTCTCTTAAAAATAATTTGAAATTAATAGAAATAATTGATATTCTAATGTCCTATTGCTTTAAAGAAATGTTTATAATGTTTAACTAATCCTCGCTGATTACATGAATGACCTATTTTAATTTTTTCTTATTTTAAATGACCAGTAAAGAAGTATAGGGAAATATCTCAACAAAAATATCCTTTCAGAATACATTTCTGCTTATTAAAAAATTGTTCTCGGGTCCGAAATTTGACTCACACTAATTTTTAGTTGATTTACATTTCATGTTTCTGGCCGCAACCAAAAATGTTTTGAAATGTCCAAAAACCCATGGATAAGCAACAATTTGCTTCCGTGATCTTCCCTTTCGTCTAAGAAAACACGCCCGCAAGGCTTTCAGGCGTATAGTCTTACAAGATAGTTAGATAATACCTCTTAAAGAATGTAAATAAATAAAACTTTACCTGTCCTATTTCTCTTCCTTTGTTGCGTAATGCTGCAAGAAGGTTCTTCTCGTGTAAAATGTCGTTTGTCCAATTTTTGGTTAAACTCCGAATACGAAGTTTGGAGTGAATAATTAATGGAATACAAAACAATTCCTTCCGTGGAATGAATACATGGTCTCCAATTCTTCAGCCATTAATCTTAAGTAAACTCAATCTCACTCCACCTTCCTCGACCAAACTTGTTCCTGGTGTTCCACTGCTTAAAGGGTTTTTGATTATAAGGGATTGCGCTCCTATTGGCGGTGTGAATAGTTTGCACATCTTCCAAAACCAAGTTCAAAAGCTGTACAGCGTAGGATTTTCAACCCTAGACCTGCCCGTGCTCGGCTTTGCCTTGTGAAAGGGATAAAATGCCAGGTGCAGTTCACCGTCCGTAGAATAGAGGTTAAGCATTATGCCCCCCTTTTGCATCTTCTCCTCCGAGTTTTGAGGCTAAGGCATGCTCCCTTTTCCTCTTTGTTAGGAAAAAATGGGCTCGGGAAAAGAATGGTCCTGCGATAAGCTGTCAAAGACTCCCCAGTAAATAAAGAAAAATTACAAGATTAAGTCCCCCTTTGTGCAAATAATAATGGAACAATGATTAAGTGTCAGCTATTTCAAAAATAACTTTCCCTCATTAAGGATAGAGCAAGTATTTTCAAAAACAATACAAGAGGAAGAGATATCGATTATATTCAACCGTTAGAATATGTTTTAGGAAATCATTCGAAAATCATTGAAAGAAATGCATGGTTCATCACAAAAAAACATTTTCACTATCAATCTCGAAGCATGACAATTCTAAATTCCCATAAGAATTTGATATGCACACTGCACGCATCACCTATAAATCACAGTAATGGTTATGGATAATATTAATCACTCCATGATTCGCCAATATTTTGATGGAATTGCGAATCCAAGACTTATTCCTGTTGTTTCAAGACTCTTTTTATAAAGTAAACCTAACAAAATTTCAATATCACTAACCAGAAATTTAAATGACAAAATTGTTCAGCTTCGACAATTAAAGTGAAGAGAATGCTTACTCTGTTCTAAAGACTAAAACAAAGGAAGCAAATGGTGGGAGCAATTAAAGTCGAAATTTGAGATGTCCAAGATATTTAATGACAAGGGTAAAAATGCGAAACAGTTTTAGCGCGCAGGAGACAAGACTTGAAATTTCCATAGGGAAGCAACTTTTGAAGTTACACGAGACAAAATACTCAAACATACACAGACTGACAAATGGGAAACTATTTAAATACTTTTTCCGGATGAACATATTTGTAAGATATTAGAATAAAAAAGTAATTAAGCTCTACTAGGCTCAGTCTTTCAAGAACTGAAACGGGATGAGAGAGAGGAAAGAAGAACGCTATGGGGTGAGGCGGGGAATAGATGAAGAGATAAAGAGAGGAGAATAGGATGAGTGTGGAATGAAGAGGGAAGCAAAACGAGACTGTGAGGTGACTGCGAAAGAGAGTAATTTGGAATTTGGCGGAAAGGGAGGAAGGAGGGTGAGTTGGCGGTAGGGTACCGAGGGGCGGAGAGGGAGTGGAGGAGGACCAAAGAAAAGAGGACTGTGGGCGAAGGGAGTTATGCTGGGGAGTAGATGTGGATGGGGAGGGGGTGGATGTTGAGAGGCAGTGCGAGGAAAGACTGTGACTCGAAGAGTAATAACATTTCGCCAGCCTGCAAACCATTCGCCCCCCGGACTCATTCCCAGGCCCTTAATTCCTATCCCGCCATGCTTCCCTCCCCCCTCCTCCCTTACCAAGAGTGTGCACACACACAGAGACGCGCGCTCTCGAAAAAACCTCATTCTCTCTCCCTTTACACGTCCCTAGACCATCTCCTCCTCGGATTTTCTTGGCCTTCTTACCCATCTCCCCCTCACCCTTGTCTCCTTCTATTCCTCCCTCCGTAATTTCCACTTCTACCCTCTTCTCTCACACGCCCCTTGCCGCACCTACGCGGTGGTGGAGAAGCTCCGAGCAACTTCTTCCCGTTTCTCTCTATTATTTTTTTTTCTTCTCTCACTTTTTTTTCCTCAGAGCTCTCCCCCTCTTTTATTTCCTCCAGGCTCGCCTTTCCATCGAATTTGCCGAGTATTCAACAATGTTTTCGGAGGAGAACGGAGTTTAATACCTTAGGCAAGTGTAAATGATTGAAATTTTTTCCGCGGCAGAAATGGGGTGTGCCCGCCGGCGGCACGGTATTTAAGGAAATGAGAGTTGGTAATCGCGGGGTGCTTGGTGTCGTCGACTGTCTGATTCTTTGCACCTCTCACGTCAATTTATCGCACTGACACTCGGGGGAGGGGGTCGTGGCTCAGTTTCCATTTCTGTCAGAAAGGACTTCTCATCTTTCTTTATTTTCATGCTTCCAAAAAACAACCCTTGTGAATTAGGATAATTCTTTTGAGTACGGGACCCGAGATCAAAAAGTATACTGATGAATAGGCAATACAATGCAATCCTATGGACGACCATACCCAAAAGTTCTGTTCCTATTAAAATTCCTCATCCAATAATGCAATAAAAGGACGTTTCTCAATTACATTTGAATGGTAAGTTTATGTAATTTTATTTCTGAAATGCAAGGTCATAAAATCGTAACTACTCATTTTCATACTCGTGACTTTTTCCAAGCCTTTTTCCTAAAACTAAATTTCCTTATCTCTCCTATGCATTGATTTATTGATTTATAATGTTTTTAGTATGTCTAAAAAGACAATTTAATTGTATTTCCATTTTAACACAAAATAAATTATAACATATTTTAGTAATCGATATGCAGTTACGTAAGAGGAATATAGATTACCTGAAAGAATTGAGTAGCTAGTTATGCACGTCTATTTAAGTTTGAAGCCATTTCGCATAATTTCACTTACTTATCATTTCACACCACCACATCAAAATGTCAAGTTGTTGGCTTACTGCATTGAGTAAGTAATATATTCTCCAAGGTTTTCCTCGAAGCAAAGAACAGTGAATCCGTTCAGCCCTTGCCATTTATTTTTTTAAATCCAGAATTACACAAACACACACACTTTGCATGTGTTTATTGAGTTCCTTTCATGAGTAACCATTTAAACCCTCAACTATGTTCTCATTCGTCAATCTTTTCTCCTTTTTCATTTTTCATCAGATATAGCTGCAGTAAGCAAGAGTATTACTACTCTTGGAAAAACCTAAAGGTAAAAAAAAAGGTTTCTCGGGTTAACGAAATTTTTATGAAAGTATTGCCATATTTTCATTGTTTAAACTCACTTATACCATGACATTTTAAATTTTTTGGCAGAAAAAATATTTATCCACGCATATTGTATTCCATCAATTTCCAATCGACGTTCCTCAGGGCTCAATAATGCAAGGCACAATAAAAGAATCATCAATTACAATCTCCAGAGGCTCGCGTTCATTCACTTTTTTTCTTACATGTTTCATTAAATTAGCCCGAAACGATATATACATGCCGATTTGAACGTTGATGGTAAGAAAAAATCCCACATGGCCAACTTATTATTGTTATCTACATCCGGGGTACTCCTTTGTTAAAACCAACACGAAGTATGAGCTACCTATAAAATCTTTCGAATATAGTGCAATTGTGATAGACCATTAGTAAATATACTACCTAATTAAGACAACTGGTAAAAGTCAACAATGTTGTATTCCAAATGCTCCATGTAGACTGTTGATGCCATGAGGAAAAAAACAATTCCCGCAAATAATTTGTCTTCGTAAGTCCCTCCACAAAGGTACCTTATCATAATGAGGCACGGGGAAATAAAGGAAATTTCCCGGCTTTCGTTGCCTCGTATAACTTTATGTATTTCATTTCACTTTTAAAACTTGAGCGGATACTCCAACGTGCTTCATCCAACAGTCCTATATCCTGAAATCATATTTCCTATTAAGCTAGAGTCAAATATTAGTGCGTTTGTTAATTTTATATATTTAAAACATTTAGCTCATGGACAAGAAAAATCCGAACGCAAATCAACTTGGAGGATTTTTTCTAATGTCCAAGAAAAAAATAAAACTGATGGGGTGTTTTGAAAGCATTACGCTACGTAAATAACTTTTGAGTTCCCTGTTTCAGGAAAACTGGACTGGCACAGAAGTCATGGATCATTTACTTTCAAATAAACTTCCAAAAGAATCAAAAAACATCCTTCAAATGAAGCATTAAGAAAATATTTGATTAAAACATTTAATTAATCAAAAAATTTCCGCAATGACTAGTTTCGGGAAAAATACAAAAACCAAAATGAAGGATAAACATTGTATGCAACTATTAGATTAATTTCATTTAAAATGCTGCAGTAATAACCGAGAAAATCGATAAAATAATATTAAAATTACCTCTAGTAAATAATACTTTCCATTGGCTAATTTTGGACAAATCTTAATCCGTTGTTATCCTCTTTATGAAAACTTTCATTGAAATTTTGCATTACTCAGATTTCATTTGAATTATATCTCACTCTCATAAGAGGTCTCCTACAATTCACGCACGTTTGTGCGTGTGCATATACTTTAACCCAGTGCCGTTTTCATAATTGCGCTTCCTATGTCCATTTTCCCATAATATACGTAAAAATTCGTATAGCGTGAGTATAAATATCGTAATATTTTATCTTTGGTAAAAAATATTAAAAAGTTAAAGAAATATCATTAAAAAACAATTATTTAGCACTAGATATGAAATACTTTCGTTTTTGAGAAAAATTGTACACATCTTTCCACGTTACCTAGGGTTTACCTAAGTGTTTTAAGTCATTTTTTATGTTAATTTTGTGAGTACTTTCGAAGTTAAAGCAGTGAATGTACTACATCTTCTGCTGGCTTAGGGTAGTTTTGATACGTGTCCTAGTTTAAAGTGAAATGCATGCGTAAATTGTTAGCAACCCAATACATAAAATAATAACTGATAAACAAGGCAAAAATATTTAAGGAATACATTTTAACTTTTATAGGTAAAATATAATTAGCTATTGATTTTTACCAATAATTAATCAGGCTCTCTCATCAAGCTTCCTTAGCAACCGTCACTCAATTCACACGACATACTATCATTTTGATCGTGTTTCATAAATTATCTTCCGGGAATATATGTAATACCATTCATCAGTAACATTATGATCACACTGGTGTACTTTTTAAAATTTTTATCCAATACTAATTTGATATAGGCATATGCAAAGCGTATTTATGTCCACGTGGCTACGCGTAGTCAAGCCTGAACAGTATTATACCAAAGCACGAAGAAAGAATGAAAGACAACGTTTTCACTGGAAATAATGTGTTATTTTCTACTAGTTTCGCTACACTGTAGAATCATCTGGACTCTTTGGAAATGGAGGATTGGAAAATATTGCTAATTTAACACTAAAAGTAAAAAAGATGTCGCCTACTGTGTAAGCTACGTTTAAATAGTTATTTAGTTATCTTAGTACCCTGCAAGCCACCACTAGGGTTTTTCGCAGGGGGTGAATACACCCTACCGTGGTCGGACAGTGTTATTCAGATCCCTTATTATTCGTGGAAAAAATTAAATTTTACATCTGTTCAACACACAATCTCTCTTATTTTATTGAAGAAATAAATTTTGGATGGATAAAATAAATGAATTTTTAATCTCGCACTGACTTCAATAAAAGCCTTCTTAATCTTTTGATTTAAATCGAAAGCATTTATGGTCAATTATAACTAAGATCAGAGAATTTGCTATTGTTACTTAGTCTCCTACAGAATAAATGTATTTTTTACGGGTATTACAAAGACAAAGTGAAGGGGGGACAACGATTCCAGTTTTCAGAACTACATTAGGCGCTTCATGAAAATAAATGCACGGGCTCAGGGTTTTTGTCGGTACGGGAAGATTTCATAAGAGAATAAAAAAAGTTCAAGATTGAATCAAATCAAGAACTCTATCTTTCGACGCGCTGATTTTATATTCATTCAAGAGGCTTATTCCTGTTCGGTGAGAATGAGTAGGAAGGAATATGAAAGTACTTCTTGTGTTTTTTAAAATCAAAATCTTGAGCCCATAACAGATTGCACCTAGATTTTGAACAATTGAGATGAGAATTTTTCTCATTTTCACGCCAAAATATGTATTCAGAAAGAACTGTTCTACAGTAGCAGATATTAAAATTGTTCACCGTAGCCTTTCACAAATTCGTATTCAGGTCTTCAGCCAGCAAAATTACTAAAAATGGAATGCTAAAAAAATACAATCCAATGTGTTCTGGATTGTAAATATATAACAATAAATGAGACATTTATATGAATTTGACACTCCCGATTAATTTTCAATGTGAATTATCATGGAGAATAAATTCAACGATTCGCAAAATGTTGTTTGTTCGTAATATCATTTTTAATTCATTGAAGGGAATTGATCGTTTGAAAGAGACAGACAAAAATGTCTATGGGGTTTCATCACCCCAAATCAACCAGAAGTTTAACCGAAATTTATAATAAGGTACTACGAACAATCTAATTAGTTTTCATTATCCATAATTGATTTCATTTTCCATCTGTTAATAAATGATACCTTTGCAATGTTGCATTGCAAGTTGCAATTGTTGTAAGTACATATTACCAATATCGATATTTGCAAATTAATTTTTCACCCATCACTTGTGCTATGGATGTTAAAATTAAAACATGTACCGCCATAATTCAGAGCATTAGTCTTAATAAAGCATTTCTATGACTGAAGTGCAAGATTTCCTACTTTGATCATCTACGAGGGGTCTCTATGAAAATGCATGCTATTTTTATTACAATGCATCACTTTCCCTAACGATTGCACGATTAATCAAAATATAACTATACGTACTTTTGCACAATCACCAGCGTTTCATGATGAAGTGCACAAGTGCAACCTCCTAGATTGCTGCCTATATCGCTTTTGTTTTCTATCCTGAAATAATATAACCACTCCTACAAAAATGCTATTGAGTAAATCATGCCTAAACAAAAGATAAAGTTATTTCACGCCTCATACAACCAAGTTAATAAATATACGTCTACAAAAGTGGAGCATAAACAACATAGCCAGTCAAAAGACCACTATGATCAAACAGCAACAATTTCAGTGTTAAAATCATTCGCCTTGACTGGGATACGATATAAGTAACTTTTCTTATTTTATTTATTTAAAATATATACCTTTTGCAATTTTACAATATCGAAATTTTTACTATCCAAATACAGTGTACAAAATTGATCAAAAATTAAAACCTCAGACATCGAGCGTAAAAACCTTCACTTTCTGCACCTCCCACAACGTTTCTCTAAGGTGACTTCTTTTAAATGCCTCGTATTTTCACAAATAATTGAATTAATAAAATCGGACACGTCATGCACAAGTTTTATAAATCTTATTTCATAAGCTCTTGTATGAGATACGTATTCAAACCGTTTTACGATACATCCATATGCACACAATTTTGAACTTCATTCTCGCAAACGAGACCTCCGGAGAACGTGAACGAGTAAATAAGGAGTGGGTAATGAAGAGAATCCGGATGATAATGTGATGGGATAGTCGAAGGAAAAATGAGAGAACAGTAATGAAAGGAGGTAAGGGAATCCTCCTGTTGGAGAATCAGAGGAAATGTCCCGTCCTTTTACTCAATCCACTTAGCAATTAAGATGAAGAAAACCATTTACACCGACTCGCATTACGTACATGATGCCCTATAAAACACGGCACTCATCTGTTAATATTCCCGAATAGGAGTAATGTAAGAGAGAATATGGGGGATAGTATAAGGGTGATAATTAGCAAAAGAAAGTTTTTCAGACACATAGGAGAGGAAATACACCGAAGTGGGAATTTTATGATTAGCCAAATAAAAGAGATCTTTTGTTCGGTCTTATCTGCCGTAGTCATAAAAAAAATCTCCGCTCAGAATGGCCCTATTTTTAGCGCGCCTCCGCCACTCTGTGCTACTATATATGAAAGAATGTGTGCAATGGCTTTTTTTTAGTTGCAGAGGCTCCCAAATAAAACGCCCGCATGTATTGATAAAAAATTGTTATTCCTGAAGTTATACTTGTAATTAAGAATTTGTAAGGCCTACTTTGTTCTGATATTTCCTGTTTATCAAACTCCAAGACAAGACGATACCAAAACTTTTCTGATTTCATAAAATTAGCCTAACATTAGCCGAATGAATCATACATTAGCTTAACAACTCAAAAAATTCTCACGAATATCCTAATGAATAGAAAATAAAAATTGCAACATAACCGAGGTAATATTTATATTCGAAACCAGAGAGGAAACAATACTCGAAATATGCCAGGAATTTTTGGAGATGAAAATATATCCATCATAGCGATCCAGACGGAATGTCATGTGTCGTGTGCTAAACTTTGGATAACAGTGAAATACCTCTTCCAAGGGAAACATTTTTTGTCTCTCTCTCATCTCGATTTATCGTTTCCAAATGCGTCACCATTTTGTGAAAGCAAGAAGGGTAAAACCACGCGGCGAAAGTAGCCTTCCATCAATGAAAGACGCCCTGAGGAAGAAAGGAGGGGGTGGGGTCACGCAGAGAGTCTCAAGCCTTCTTCTAAATACGAAAGGTTTTTTCCCCGTCCTATTCTTTTCCCATGACACAAGTAGACGACGGGGCAGTCGCCGGAAGACAAATCCGTCCCTGTGGAGATTCGACCTGAATCCGCAGCAAGAGACACGAATTCGGAAGAGAGGCGAGTGGAAAGGCGACGGGGAAATGAGGAATGAACCGCGAATGGAGGGAAATGGGACCCCGATGCCTGTGTCTCAAGAAGTGCATCCTTAAAGAGACCGGTAGAAAAACTTCGTGCACGGAAAAGATTTACCAATAAGTGATAAAACGAGGTACTAATCCGTTCCTTACTGCATTTTATATCTAAATGTACGAGAACGCCTTCGTAGAAAACGTTTTTTTATAAATACGTACTAGCAGGCGTACGAGAACTACACCCCTTACAACTTTTTAATAATCGACGTAATACGTCGACGTCAGGTCCATGAAATTGGTTCCGCGGTCACAGTACATATCAACATTGCAAAATTAAAAAAAAATATTGGCACAACAAATTGTGCAAATAAAAGTGTATGATCAAACTTCATTGAACAGCCCTCAGCCTGCATAGAACCATCTCATCACTCGAGGGACGGTCCTGATCACAAGATTCAAATGAAAAAAGATTAGGAAAACCTTTAAAGAGGTGATATATTGACAAGGAAATCCTATGTAGCTGCTTTTATTCGTTATTAGCGGGTTAAAAAAAACACTCAATCTATTTATTATGGTATTTCTTTTTTAGTTCTACCCCAATCAGTAAATGAAATAGTTTAAAAGATAATAATTGAGCTCAAAACATGACTAACTACTACAATTTTTCATTCTAATGACATAACCTATGCAAGAGTATCGTGAAAAATAATTGCATCCGAAATCCTCCTCCTTTTAATAGCTATGCAAGTTTTGAATGTCTCGATTTCATTTTGACCAGGTTTTTTATTCTCTATGCCCGTATGCGGTTTTATGTATCTGCAGATGCATGTAATTAGAAATTTTCTAGCTGGAAATCTTATGTTCAAGATTACACAAAAATTTTCACCGTTTGAAAAATACGTCACTTGATGCATCACCAAATTTTGAGTACAATAAAATATAAACAATGAGATGATTTTCTAAGGTGAAATCGTAAGTGTGTGTTACAAATCAACGTGCGTGAGAAAATAACAACTTATTTCCATAATTCAAGCCCTAGGAAATGAAAGTTTCACAAAACGAGACCTACACAAACCTGAAGTGCATTTGCGCTCTGTAGTTAGCTATTCAAATTGAGTGGAATCCCTAAATTTAACCGTTTAGATTCCGTTAGCAAAAAGCCATTTTCTAGATCCAGTTACAAAAATAAAAGAAATCGATCTTTTTCATGAAGCTTAAGGTTAACATTTAGTAAAAACTGAATTTAAATTTCCCTTAATTTGGCATCTCGCTCCATTTTGTCCGCAATAACCCTTGTCATGTTTCATCAATATCTTACGAAGCATCAATCAGCTGGTAAGCATCCAAATGTTTTTCACGCAATAATAAGTGTATCACTTAAAAAATTGTTCAAACCCATGATTATATTGACTTTGTAAATGTTTCTTCTTTAATATAATCTAGGTATCTCCTAGAAAAGAAATTAATGCACAAAACAATTTACGTGGTGCAAAAGTGGAATACTTGCGACTTTAATTTATATAGTATGATTGCAGTTTTTAAAGAATTCAAGTTATTAGTTATGTAATTACAAGATATCATAGACTTTTTTGCAAGCAAACATTTAATTGGAAGGAAAAATTTACTCCATGGAAAATACATACGAATTACTTAAAATGTTTTAACATATTATAGCACAGAAAACGATAGTTCAATGGTATGATATGTATTCATAAACATACATTTTCTGATACGACAAACGTCCCGAATGCAAAAATTCTAAAATTATTACCTAAACTAATTACATTTAATTCATTATCAGCTTGAATTACGCAATACATATGGTTTTAATTCAATTATGCTTCAGATCCCGGTCAGCTTTAATGGAAATTAAGATTGGTTTTCGTAATATAATAATAAGAATTCTCTATCCTTTAAAGTTTTTCAAAACCAGAGTAACAACTGCAGTAAAATTTCTCATGAACTCCCTTAATTGCACTTCTGAATGAGAATGACAAGGAGTATTTAAAGCCAGTGTTTTAAATTAAAGTAACTTTGGAAAACTTTCACTCCCTTCTCAAATTTTAAACTGGGAATTTTTGTAAATAAAAGCAATGTTTTCATATTTATAGTTTCAGCTAGATAAAATAATATTTTTATGCAAAAATATTTCCAAAATACCTCAGGAAGTAGACATTTGATTAAACGTGGAGAATGGAAATATTCTCTGAGGGGAGTTTTCAAATGCCATAAGTCCGATCTGTTCTCTTTCTGAGGCAATCGTACAGGCAATGGCAAATACATGAATATTCCTGGAAATCCAAATGACGGCGAATATTATTGTCTTTGTACCATCAAAACAGTAATAATCATGTGCATTTAATGGAAGCCACACGTATTACACTGAACTCCATTACACCGAACACGCAACATCCCCGATAGCGCCGCTAACACTCACTATTTCTTACTCGCCTACCTGTACCCCACTGTAATTTGAAAACTGAAATTTTAAAATACCATTAAAAATATAACGGTCTCAATTGAAACTAACGTATACTCCAGTCTAAACTGGCAGCTCCAAGGCAAACTCGCTAACCCTTAACTAAGATTACGTTTATGTAAGGTAAGGTAAATTTTTTTAAGGCGAGAGGGGTGGAAAAGTAATTGAAAACCGTCCTTTTCTCTTCCCCTACTCCCTGTCATTTTGATTTTCTATATTGCTTTATGTATCTGTATAATATCATACCCAATAAATGTCTTATTTCAATGTGCTCTGCGCGACCTTAGACAGCGCACAAATTCTAAAAATCATCATTTTATTAAAAGCAGAGACAATATCGGAGAATTAATAAATACTATAATACGACCGATATATGTATTACAATATAAATGCATCATTAATTATTTCTGAATTCATTCCAATCCAGCATTTAATCACTATTACCTAATAAAAAAATACTATTTCTACCCCATTCATCTTCTGTACACATGATGAGGTCGATTAGGGTAATTAATGGGAACGGAGAACAAGGGAACAAGTAAGCACCTACCATCAAATTAACATTCTGACACAGAGCTAACAGAGTTCCTTCCTCTGTATGCATGCATAACTGGGAGTTAGCTTTGAAAATAATTTGTTGTTCCCTCCCATGCCACCACCAACCCACCTACGTGCCAAGAAAAAAATAATCCAAACTCCCCCAACCAAAATCTGCGTAGTTGCGTTGCGGCGACGCCTCCGACATGAGGAGTGGCCGGGGAAGCGGACTTACGAGTCCAATTCGTCCAGTCCCACGCTCATCCAACTATGGCACACCGTAATCCGTCGGTCTGACTCAATTATTACGCCGCGCCCACGTGCCTCACTCAATCCGTCTTCAAATACGAGCCAACGGCTTCCCTTCTGCCCACAGCGAGGTACACTCCCTCCGATGGATGTTTTGGATCCTCGTCAGTCGTATACATTGCTATCTGTGCCCAAGGGCGGCAAGTTAAATTACAAGCTGCTTAAACACACAGCATAATATATTGGCCCGTTACAACAACGAGACGCATAATTGGAATAAAATAGAAGAAATTTCGAGAGGAAAGAAAACACGCCGGTTGTGTCATTAAAAAGTCGTTTTTTATATATCCTCTTTGTCCGAGTGAAAGTGAAAACTGAGTATTTTTTTAGATGAACGTGACGCCTTTCACAGCGATTTGACGGATACCTTTTCCAGGCACATTTGAATTTTCAATACATATTCAACCAGCTTCAGTTTCCAAAACTGCGGAGCGCAAAATTTCTTTAAGCATATACAGTAAAATTCAAATACGAGTATTCATGCTCTAGCGAGGTCTTACGTAACTCGTGTATCCACAGAGCCTCCGCGCCCACCCATTTTTCTATCAAAATATTTGCCAGGTTTAATCTTTGCCAATACTGTAATGTTGAATTGGCATCGATTAGCATCAATACAGAGCCAATTTATGGCGAATTTTCTACATGGAACTTTCATTCATGGGATAGTAAATAACCCTGAGTATTCAAAATTACAAGAGAAACGTTTAAAATTTAAAATAAAAATGACATTTGATTGAGATTATTTTTGAATAATTGCTTATTTTTCATGTAAAACTACTTCTACGCAATGAATATATAATATATCGAAACCAATAGAAATAAAGGAGAACAATAAATCCTCAGCCTAGTGATTTCCTTTTGAAATATATTTGGACTCTTAAACGTCTATAAGTATAGGATAGTGATTACACAAATCAACTTTTGGCTTTTATGTTACTTAAATATTATTAATACATTTTATCACTTCCGGTTTTTTTCGTACCTTTCTTATACTAAAATATACTTACTTTTAAATAAAATATAACTTTTAAATAAAATATACTTACTTTAGTTACTATATATCTTATATTAAAAGTACAAGTTTGTGAGAGGTGCTAAATCTTAGTATTCAGCGCCACCAAATAAATCCGTCTCTACTTTTATTCTGAATATAAGCCTGTGGAAGCCATTATGGAATTATTCACCAGTTTACACCTGATAATATAAAATTTAATTAGAATAATTCTTAATATTCAGGAGATATTTTACAATTTATTTCCTCAGCAAATCGAGTAAGAAATGTTTCACGCCTTTGAAATCATAGCTAATGTCCCTTTAAGCTTCACAAAAATTAACATTGCGAAACTGCGTTCTATAAATCATTTAGTATAAAGATAATGGCCGTATAAACCTAATTAGTATCTTTAGAAACCCAGTTAAGAAGATGATAGAACAAGTCATCATTTAGAAAAGAATCATTTACGGGCATAAAAAAGCAGTATATCTGGAAATGAGAAACCTATGTAAGAGGCAGCACCATCTTTATTAGCATTTGAATATTTTTACAATCAAATCATTAAATGGGAAAAAAATGTCAGGAAATAAATTAAATTGCATGAGATTTGGAGCGGTGAGCACAAATTGGCAATGGTATTTGATAATTACATAATAAATTTATTTTCATAATTGAAATAAAAATAAGTGTGCGCAAATAAAAAGTGACGCAATTGCTGCACCTGTTTCATGAAATATTTTTCAAGCCGAAATCACAATGTTTTTTTAATCCAAATTAAAAATGTGCAATACCCATTAGCCTCGCCAACTAAGAAATCAATATTTTATTCGTAATAATTGGTTATTAAGAGGCTAAAATCCCTCCGGATTATTTTGCTTGGTAACACAAACCTATGTCAGGACAAAGGTTGCGATTTCTAAGCCCGCGTTGGTTATACGTTTTTAATAACTCTGTTGGTTAGAGCCCTGGGAATCCTGGTGAAAAACAATCGGAAACCCCAGGACGTACAGACATCAAAACCTTTTGCAGAAAAAATGAAACCATTCCCATGAATTATACATTATTCAATGCAATTTCTAAAAGGATGTATTACTTTCACTCGAAGGATCTCATTTCTTTGAATATGTAGACAATTAGATGTATACGCATGTATAGATATGTAGATATGTATAGATATGTAGATAATTACGTGTATCCACATTACTTTCCTTTAATTGTTTACAGAGGGTCAGCCACCATTCTTGAGATAAAATTTAGACTAAATAAAACAGTCGAAAGGGAAACTGCGGAGATGCAAGAGCGTCATTCAAGAAATTTGCTAAACAATTATGAAATCCAATATCGTGAAGTGCATCTCGAGCTCGTTTCGAACGTTAGGGTCAAACAGTATTGAGTTCAATACAAGCTAACCCAGTCGCTCCTAAACTAGATATCGCATCCCACCGGGGAATCGTGAGAACAGCGTCCAAGGCATCTTATTGGGTGGTATCCTTTGGGGGGTTTTGTCACAGATGCATAAAGTTTATGAACTAACTGAAATATGCCCTAGAGCTCGCTGGGGAACGGACTCTTCCTTCTCCCACGACTACTCCTGTCCCCATAAAATCCACGGAGTCTGAATCTGATAGAACGCATCATAGGACACACCTAAAAGATTGGAACTAAGAACACCTTTGTCAAGAGTCATATGGTCGTGGGATCTCTATGATACGTGAACCAGACGTCCCATATCAATTATTATCAAGAAGTATAAGAGAGTGGGGGCCGACTTATACAAAAAATACGGGATATGTGGTATGTATCCCATGTTGTCCCCCTGGTATACATGGTTCGTCCGGAAAATAATTGTACTGATTTTTTCCCGCCGCTCCAGGCACGCCCAGCACCGTTCTGACGGACTGCGATTGGAGGGGAGTATGTTGGCAAGCGACGCTGAAAAAGGCAGTCGGCTCTGAGCTGTGGTGTAGTGAGAAGCTCTGTTAACGCGAACCTCCACGCTCGACCCACGTCACGGAACGCGATGCCGAAGTTTTCGGAGCAGCGTTATTCCATCAAATTTGCGGTAAAGCTTGGGAAACCGTCTACCGAAACTGTCGGTATGATTAACCAGGCTTACGGGGAGTCAGCCATGTCCAGAAACATGATCTTTCGGTGGCACAAGATGTTCGTGGAGGGCAGAGAAGAGGTCGACGACGAACCACGGCCTGGACGCCCATCAACGACACTCACCGACGAAAATGTGCGAAAAGTTCGCAATGTACTGAACTCTGATCGTCGTCTTAGTGTTCGGATGATAGCAGAGCAGTGTAATGTGCCAAAAACAATAGTGCACGAGATTATTAGGGACCAATTACAGATGCGAAAAATTTGTGCAAAGTTGGTGCCGAAAGTGCTCAGTGATGATCAAAGACTCAATCGTTTGGAAATCGCGACACAACTTGCGGATCACTGCAAAAATGATCCACATTTTTTAGAGAACGTTTCTGTTCCCGAAGATAAAGAGGAGTTTGAAAGGAACGCGATGCGGGACTTGTCTTCGACGTGTCTTCGAGAGGTTCCCGAAGATGCCTTCGCGGGAGCGTTCCAGGAATGGGAACGCCGCTGGAACAAGTGTATCGACTCACAAGGGTCCTATTTTGAGGAATATCAACTTAAGATATGTAAAAGTGTAATACATTTTTTTTCCTGAGCTCAGTGCACTTATTTTCCGGACGAACCCTGTATATGGCATATCTACCTTTTAAAATAATATTGTACCCGTATTTGCTTATCCAACGATAAAAGATAGGAATTCAGTTAATCAGATAAGAAAGTTTCAAAAGAAAAATTGTGACGTCAACTTCCGTAGTTAATTGATCCCGTATTAAATATAAGTAGGGCTTCGCTTAAGGTCATTTAATTATATTGAGCGACTATACACCCGACCGATTTTTTCCCTGAATATTCGAGCGACGATAGATTTCAATTTGATTTTCCTCCCCCAAACAAACGAAACCAAGGTCTTAAATCCCAACCTCAGCTTAAAGGGGGATAATGATGAATGTTAAGATTCAAATCAGTCTTCGACATCATGAAGAAATTCGTACTATGCAGTGGAATGAAACAGTCGATGTGTATAACCACGTATTTATAGAACTGACAAAAGCTCTTTCCGTGACATTATAAATACGTTCAATGATAATCTATTGCGTGCCCATAAAATATGCATCGATATGCCAGCCACACAAATGTAACGACATTCGGTCTCTTTACCATTATCAAATTTTAGCCACGCATTGATGCGAAAATATCGATGCTATTTTTTCATGCGCCCATAAAAGATACTTTTACCCATACCATTCATCTATTTTTGAATTTTGAAGTAAACCTCAAGGAAAAGAAAAAAATGATTCCTCTATCATTTCACCAACTTCCTCCTCTTTTTCTTGTCTTCCCAGAAGAGGTAGTCAACCCAAAATATTTCAGGTTGTCACGAAATGGGAACGAATATAGCAGTCACTTCGTGCGAGCCATCCCTCTTCACCTCGCTCTCTGCCACCTCCAATTCCTCACAGCTTCATCCCCTATCCAACGCCCTGTAAGCTATTATGAGGATGCAGATTTAGTGGGGGAGGGTGAGGGGGAGGTTAAAATAGGGGAGGTGAAAAAGAAAAAGTTCCTTAAGTTCGAGCGAACGAGAGGGAAGAGAGGAAATTGGGAGTCATCGAGATGAGAAAGAGATGCGAGGTTTTGAAGGGATCTGGGGGGTGGAGGGTGGGTAGATTCAATGGAGCGTAGGGGGATTGTTGGGGTTGTCAGGAGGAGAACCGGGGGACAAGAGGAGGAGGGAGGAAGGGTGCAAAGGGGGTGAGAGGGCAGATCCGGGAGGAGGGTACGTGAGAGGGGGGGTGAGGAAGGAGACACTAGTTCATAGAGCTAGAGGGGATTGGGAGCGCATGAAGTGGTGGAGAAGATATGTGAATGTTCGAATCGATATTTGGCCGCCTTCCCCACCCTCCCGATCCCGATGTTCAACCTTGATAATGGAAGCAATATGTCTCCGAGGAAAGGGAGGAAATTAATTAAATGAAACTATGGACACCCTAATTTACTAGTGATAGTTAGCACATAAAATAACCCCTTTTTTGATTTGTTTGCTGAGAAAACGGCGAGGGAACGTTTTTTCGCCTCGGATACGGTGTAAGGGAAAGAGAGACGGAGAGGAAGATATCGCTCTCGACGGAGACTAAGGATCTGGGGATTGGTGGGTGGAATGAAATATGACGCCCGGGATTGAGGGGATGGGGTGGAGCGAATGGAGTAAGTAGTAAGTGGCAGGGTGGAGGAAGGAGTGAGTCGGGCTCCTGAGGGTAGGGAGGAGAGGTGACCAAGGTGATTAATCTCGTGATATAATTGAACTCGTGAGAAGCCGGTAAATATTAAGAGGTCCTCCGTCCATTATTGGCGATAAATCATTGAAATATTACAGCATCTCCGGTTCTTCTTCCTCTTGCTATTTCTCTGCAAACAATCCTGAAAGTTACACTCACCCGTTATTTCTGTTATTCACGCTATGGAGAGAACATCCGTGTGTTCTTCATTTGGCGGTTGCAATCTCCTTTCTTACGATATATCACTCACTAAGAGTCATCTTTTATTCCCTGCCCGGCCAATTATTTACTAACCTATTATTACATCCGGATATTTTCTCAACATCTCCGAGAACACGTACAAATACATCAGGAGATTTCCGTTTTCTCATTTCTTCCGTTTTTAGTAATCCTAATGGATAAACTCATCGAAGAGAAAAATGTTCTCATTTGAAATATGTTGAAGAAAAAGAACATGTGAAATATTTCGTGAGCTTGAAGCTTGCTTAAAATATAAGAATGAAACGCACTGGGCTATCTGAATTAAACTATTTCCACTTATTAGTAGCCTAACCTGAAGTCAAAGCTTCAAGATACATCTCTATTGAGAAGGTACATTTACTTGGATAATTATTTTTAACCGCATTATTTTATGAAATGGCGTCTACAAGAAGTTTGCATCCCTACAAGTCTCACAATTTGAGGTTGAAATGTAATATCCACTCACAAACGAAGTATGTTGCAATATTGATACACCTTTTCTGCATCTCTAAAAGGTCCTTTGTGCGAATAATTGAAGTAAAAACACTATGCTTCCAGTAGAAACTCATAAGAATACTGCAGGGGCCGTGTTGTTTTGAAAAAACCGTAAGGAAACTATATAATTTTATTAGTCGGGGTACATTTTACTACCAACGTTTTCGATCTAGCCAAGATACGCTATTGGAAACATTCACACCTACATTGAGTAAATGCTAGTTCTCTTAAGGGCCTTCATCGGCGAGTTAAGACCCCAGTGCATAAATTTTTCACGTCACAGATGATAAAGCGAGAGATTCAAATCGTGAAAGGTATTTTCGCCGAATTTTCTAAAGGAAATAATATGATCCAATTTTAAATACTCATAGTTTTAAGAATATGGTTTTACAAGTAAAGAGTCGTTGAAATATTCTTCCATAATTATGAAAAAAAAACAAAATTTGCGCTTTTCCACAGAATTATTTGTAACGTACAACGCGTATTCTCCCATTCATGTAAATATAACCCGGAGATTCTTCACTGCGAAAATAAGGACAAGAGACTTGATATTTTGGAGTAAATAGAAATTGTAAAATTAAATATGAATGTTATTTTAAACGACAATATATTTATAAACCACTCTCCTTTCCTCAGAAACCCGTTTCTACAGCAAAAAGTGAAACTCCCTCTCTCCTACTGACTCCACCCTTAGCGTATTTCTCATCTACCCCCCATTCCCTCCACTCTCAGTATGTGTTGAACAACCCATCCCTGTTTATGTCCTTCTTAAAATCATATATACCTGATCCCTCAACCTGCCTCTATCCCTTCCATGCCTCCTTCTCGCTTAACCCTTCCTTATTCTTTCCTCCTTCCTACCGCCAGGATAACAGTCTATCTCCTTCCTACCTACCACCGTCCTCTCAAATAATGACCGCAAGTGCTTATCTCCCCCCTCCCTCTTTTTACCTCTCCATTTCTTTAGTTTTCCTGTTTCTTTGGGTTTTCCATATTTCACCTCTTTGTCCCCGCCTACCTGACTCCTCACTCTTTGCTTCCCCCCTCCTACCTCAAACAGATATAAATACGATGTATCACATGTTCAATCTTGTCTTGTACTTGAAGACGGTTCGATGAACTGAAACGCGTTGTACGCGTTACAAATAAATCTGTGGAAAAGTGCAAACTTCCTTTTTCTCATAATAAAGAACTTCCACTACGTCTCCCCGAAATCTGTTGAATATATCATTCCTTAAGATAAAATAGGATTTGAAGCATTGAAAATTTAATTCTAATTCTTCTGAATAAAATTCTGGCACATAATTGAAATGCTAAGTGGCATTTTCCATCAACTTCCAAAAATATTAAAAATTTAGTCACACACCCGAGAATAATTGACTTTTACAGGTGGAGGACATTTCTTGCAACGGTGAAGTCTCTTTGGAAAAGTTTTTCCCATTTCACATTATGATTAATAATAATAAAATGATTCAACAACTAAAAGTTTTTATTTAAATAACTTTATAATTCAATATGAAATTAGATTTTGATCGAGTTGCAAAATTCTCTGCAATACGAATACTTGTATCGGTATCATTAAAATATAGATTGATAAATCCTGCTATTAGGTATAACTTACATACATGGTAATTGTGCCACTAACTATAAGCCTTTTATTGGAAGCAGCAGTCACCAAAAATAAAGATCATTTAAATATGTATCATTAACAAAGAAATCCCGCACTGTACGTGCCAAGAAAAATATCAGACTAAAATTTCAATAAACATGGTGATCATTTAGGGTTAATTATGTTATTGAAAGCCTTAGCCTCATTCTGGTGATTTTTAACAAAATGTCCAATCCCTAATTTGGTATTTACTTTAAAAATAATGATCCTAGTTAACCTTTCCAATTTGAGCATTGTGATTTCTATGATGTTTATCATGCTAACTAAAACATTTCACGCTATCACAGAGACAAATTATTTCTGCGAGAGGGAATTATTTTTATTAGCAGCAATAAATATTTAAATGAAAGTTTAACAAAGCCATGAAAGTTTAATGAAAGTCATTAACAAAACACTCTCTCTCTTATATTTTAGAAATTTTCAATGTTTTTACATGTTCTTATATCATTCAATTGTAAACGAATAAACCAATACCTCCTAGTGTGTAAATAAAAACCCAAGGGCAATCATTCAGAAACTAAAAAGCATTATGCGTCCAAAATAAGGCATCCGATCCCACATTTTCCATTTAATATTTTAATCATGAAAATATATAATGTGCATCACAAATCCGTGGAAAAGACGTGAGAGGCGACCACAAACCCTTTGAGGAGATACAAAATCCCAGTCTTTTGAGGTGAAACACATAAAGCAATAACTACCTCCAGAATACAGAACTACCTTTCATGTATAATTCACCAATAAGAAAAAAAGACATATGATTCTTACTCACGATTCCATTATCAGCAGAATAGAGAAATAAATATCAGAGAGAGAGAAAAAATTTGGGAACTGTTTGAATTTGCAATAAACAGAGGACACCCGATATTGCCTCTATCGATTTAATTAGAACCTTCGAAAATTGGAGAGGTCGCGGCGAGCGATGGAAAACGCGGGAAACAATGGAGCCTAGTGACAGTGCAGGCTTGCGGGGCGAGGGAGATGCGATAAAAAAAATTAATGGCAAAGAGCAGCTCGGACTAGCAGCTGTATCAGAAGAGGCTAGAGAGAACGCAGGAGGGCTGGGGCAGGAGGGAGAGGGGAGAAAAGGGGAAGGGCTTGAGAAATGGAGGGCGAAGGACGGAGGAGAATGATGAAGTGGAATGAAGGTCGGAGAGAGAGAGGAGAGGGGAAAGTAGAATCCAAAGGAGGATATTTTCGGACGAAATCAGGATAAAGCAGGGAAAGAGGGGAAAATATATTAGAATGGAGGATTAAAAGGAAGTGCCGCACGTGGTTGCTTCATCAAATTCTTAATGAGACATTGACTCTAAATTTCTAAAATGAAGGAATAAAATTACAAAGATCGACCACAAATGGTGCCAAGCGTATTTCGACGCTAGAAAATCCTTGTCACTTAATTGTATGTTAACCTTATTTACATACTTAATATATGGGCCCTCAGGGTCTACTTTAACTAGTGGGAATATAGGTTGCAAATTTGGGTGGAAAGAGCGGCTCAGCGGCTTTTCGTAAACTCCTCTTCATTTCTAATATTTTCAGCATAGTTTTAAAATTTAAACAACTTATAAACTTTTTTAAAACGGTCATACAAATTATTTCAAGGAATTTCTCAAAAAACAACGACGCTTGGTAATATAAATTAAATAAAAAATAAAAGACTACTAAAATTGGAAAAGTGCCAAATAGCAAATGTGGAGATATCGATATGCATGAGTTTTGAGTCCGCTGGAGGATATTTTGAGAAAAAGAATTATGAAAGAAAGCATTTGGCATAAGAGAAAATATTGGGAATTTTAATGTATCCAAAAAAGCGAAATATTATTGACCTTTTCTTAGCCAAAACTATGAATCGAAGGGCAGTTCTTTCGTTACACGCAAACAAAACCGCCAGTTAAATAAAACAATGAATTTTTCGTGAATTCAAATCAAATTACCATATTTCCTAGTCATCACCTTTTTCTCCATTTCTCTAGGGCTTTATCGAGATGAAGGGAAATCATTAAATAAGTATTTCCCCGTTACTATTCAGGAATTATGTAAGTATGCCTTGTCCAAACACGCATCATATAAGGTTCCCAGAGAATTATCTTTTATCCTTAGATTTAATTTAAATCATCCTATAATTTATGACAATGATAATTCCAACAGTAAATCGGCTACTCGCATAATCTGTGGAAGTTTTAGAACAGTAAAAATAGTTACGGTATTTTGTGATTGAAAAGATATTAATTATCATATTAATAATCTATTGAATATTAGAAAAACGATTTCTTAAACATTTCGAAATACTATATAAGGATAACTTTACAAATAATATTAAAATTGATTTCATTTCATGTTAATCATAATCATACAGGAAGAGAAGAAAAAAGGTGCAAAACAAGGCACTGACAGTGGAATTCTCAGGAATTATGCTTTCAATTGCATTCTACTCAGTCTTAATACACAATATCTCGTAGAAATGGTCCCAAATTTGTCAAGAAACTATCTCAAATTTTGCGCAAAAATTTCCAAAATGACTATCGTGCTGCTGGAATTAAATCTTGGAGAGGGCGTGCGAAAAAAAGGTGACGAGAAATCAGAACGGGAAAAGGGACGGTCGTTGATGTAAGGAAGGAGATGGAAAGAGAAAGAGAAACTGATTGAGGGAAGAGAATAGGAGGAAAGGATAAATGGCGTGAGTGGAGAAGAGGGTGAATAAAAGGGTGTTTTTTGTATTTTTAGTACACTACAAGCTACCGCTAGGGTTTGTGGCAGGGGGTGAATCCACACTAGACTAATTTTGACCCGAATATTTTTACTTCTATCGCATTTTAACAATGTTATTTTGATCTCTTATCTTTCGTTGAAAAAATTACATCTTAAATCTATCTGTTCTACAATTAATGCCTCTAATTTTATTGACATGATCCCGCCTGCCTTAGTGCGTAGGGGGTAATAATGCATATTCAACATCATTGCTAAAGAGACATATTTCCAATGTATGCAATAGATTTAATCTATAATTAACCTTCGCACCGTGACTGAGTCCCAGACTAGCTCTTCTAATATTTTGGATACAGGAGTAGGGCGAGTAAGGAAAGCACGAAGGATCAAGTTGAGGCAGTGGGATATAGATAGAAGGGAGGAAAGGAAACAAGCGCATCCTCCCATACTCACACTCTTAACTTAATGCACGTAACGCGTTTAAGGCAGCCATGTAAAATTATATTTTTTCGAAAGTCAAGAGTAAATTTGTCAACGGGAATTTAACAACTCTCTGGTAAAATAAGGGAAGCATTAAGAAACGTGTATCTTGCCGGAAACTAAAACCCTCACCTGCCCAGCACAATACCCATCTTAATAAAGGGTGTTGAGAGGTTTGATGTATGACAAGGATGAACAGACATAAGGGAGACTTTATGGGTTCATACATAAGGTTCCTCTTTGCGTTTGAGTAGCAGTTGGTCAGTTAGCGAATCGGCATGTAGAGAACTTTTATTGTTCTCGCCTTGGGCGCACCAGATCCATAGTTCAGTCGCCTGTTTTGTCTGCAGAGAACGGAAATGCCATTTGGTAAATTATTCAGCCCTTGAGAGATGTGGCGAGGAGCATTTAGCCATCTTTCTGAAGTAACATGAAACCCTAACCTAACCCTAAAATGTCCTGACCCAAAAACGTCCTCAGCTAACGAGAAGCTTATCCTATGTTCCGGTTGGTAACCAACTGTGATGTTTGTTGTTAATGGAGTTAGCGAATATATGTTTTTCGAAGGGAAAAACATACATATACCAGCACTTCAGTTCATAAAATGTTTTCTGTTATTATAAAAAATAGGTTATAGGACTTTTATCTCCTCACCTCCACTGTGATCTTCTTGGTTTATATACCTTCGACCAGCAGTTCACATAGTGAGTGAAAAGGTGCGGCGTTCACTAAAACATTTCAAATCGTGGAAAAGCACTATTATCTTTTTTATGTGAAATCCTTCCAACACATAAAGCCGTTAACTGAAAACCTTAGGTTGTGAAAAAACTTATTTTGTGTTCAATAGCAGAGTAGTTGGATAAATAGTGGAACATACAGAATTCAGTCGAATACTTGGAATATCTGAAAACTTTGTAAAAAAAACATTTTAAGCAAAAATTTAAGAACACCCTTCACATTTCTATCCTTGCTTGGAATATGACTGGCCGTATTCTGATGAACACAGTACAATGGAGAGAGGGAAGTTGCACAATTGGATCGATTTATTTTCAATAAAAACCATAATAAGAATGGTTCTATTTCGAAACATTTAATGAGGAACTCTAAATTGCAAACAATTATGAAACACACAAAGCACAATCAATGATGATTCTCTATCTTCCTTATGCTTCAATTTTAATAGAAGAAAATGCAAGAAACATACGAAAACTTCGATCACTTAAATTGTCAATAAGATAAGAGCCACAGTAGTATGGAAGCTCATTCATATTATTATTTTAAATTTAAACAACAACTGAACATCATACCTTAAATTTCTTCCCCTTAAAGAAGAAAATTGTCAAGTACATGCTCCAGATGAAATGTAATACTTCTCATATAAGCCCAAAAGAAATATATAACTAGTGAATTGAGATCTCCATGGCGAAAACCATAAACTAACATCATGAAAAAGGAACGACTGAAGGGAAAATATGTCGGCAGACGAGATTGGGAGATGGGAAAAAGAACGAAGACATAGAGTGAAAATAAATCGACCGTGAGTACAAGACGAGGGAGAGAGACGGAAGAAGTGTCTGGTGAATTAAGAACTTTGGGGTAACTGCTGGGAAGAATGAAGGGATATAACCAATAGGTAAAGAAAAAGAGAGTTATGCGATTAGAAGGTGAAAGGTTGAAGGAGGGGGTGGTAAGCTAGAGGAAACAAAAGACGAAGGATAGAGAGAGAGGTGAAGTTCGCGCGCACGGGAGGAGGAGATCAGGCGGTGGGAAAGAAACGAAGGCGTTGGCGAGCCGACCCAGTGGCTCCGGTACCTCGCGGACAGGTGTGAAAGATGAAAAATCGGAGACTGTGTGGGGATTGGGGAAGGGGTGATGCGAAAAAAAAGAGAGAGATAGAGGTGAAGGTGTGGAGAGCCTAATCGGTGTAAGGTGGGGAAGAGATGGCGAAGGAAGATTGGTGGGATCTAGGAGGTAGAAGGAGAACGAAGAAAGGTCACACGGCAATAGATTGCCGAGAGTGAAGAGTTAGTGTGAGAGGGAGATTCGGGAGGGAGGGTTAGTTGTAGGAAAGTGAGGGATGCCAAAAAACGGCCGGGGCGGTGGGAGGCAAGAGGAGAATGGGGTTGTGGAAGAGGATGGGGAGAGGGCTTCAGGGGGGAAGGGTGAGACCGAAAAGGGATATGGGGAGGGTGAGGCTTGAAAGACCTTTCAAGAGGAGAAGAGGTCGAGGGATTTAAAAATTGAAAGACGGACCCTTGAGTTTTTAATTTAGGTCGGTCCATGCGCGGTTCGGAAGGGGCTGGAAGAGATAGGAATGGGAAACGGGGAGTGTGAGCGGCAGAAAGGGTAGGAAGAGTAGGTTACGATGAGGAAGAGGGGGGTTACAGGCCGGAGGAAGCAGGAGGAGGATGATAGAGGAAAAAAATGGCGAGAAAGAGAAGCTTCATTTCTTCGCCCCCAGTGGCCCACGGACAGGGGAAAAATCTTTGTTTCATTCTATGTGGAAATTCGTCATAGTTTTAGCTCTTTTAATTTTTTTTAAGGTAATGTCAAACTTTTTCGGGTGAGCAGAGGAAAAGTTTACCTTGAAGAAGGAAATTACGACTTCTCTCCTTTCTCAGAAGAAAAGGTTAGTAAATTAAGATTTTTTCCCGGTGTGGTACATCCCCTCTGCCTACATAAGAATCCAAATTCATTCCTCCTTTTCCTTTTCAACCCTAATACATAAATGGCGAGAGAAGTCCATAGGTATGAGGCCGGAACGGGAAGATCGTAGAAACACCGAGAAACAATGAAAAGGGAAACGTAAGTATACGAACGGGACTAGATGGGGACGAGCGTAATGGGCCGGAGAAATGTAAAGGAGGGTCGGGACGCGATACGGTGCCAGGTAGAGCTAGTTAACGCAAACCTGTTCGAATCTATTTAGTCTCGGGCCGGGCGACCTGCGGCTAAGTATATATTCGCAAGCGAATACTCTTCGACTCTTCACCTCATAAATGGAACAGTTATTAGGAAGTGAGTATGAAACCGTCGTATAACTGAATATAAATTATCACTATAAAACTGATAATACAACTGCTGCTACTTCATTCAAGTGTGCGGGTAACCACCGAGAGTTATTGTATGAGCGCCCGTTTCCGAGCAAAAACAGCTATTTCACTCATTCAGTTAGTAAGTGCGGGATACCGCATGCCATTCATCCGGCTTCCGGTCTATTTAACGTTTTGGTGACGGCTGGAAGTGATTTATCTTTTTTTACTTTAGAAATGACAATAGCTATTTCATACAGCAATTATTCCTTAATTTGGGACGTCAACTGGATGCCAGCCAGCGTGGGGTGGGACAAAGGCAGGTGCATATGATCATATGCCGGGAAAACAATCATCATTACTTGATTTCACCAGGTATAATACACTCAAGTATTAACATCACGTCAAATCAGCAACCCTCAAATAGGAGTATTAATCCTTTGAGACCCTGATGGACACATTCTAAATTTATTACCTATGCTGATTATAGTGATACTTTAAAAATTAAATTAATTTGTAAATCCGCATGAAAATATTTTTTGTTCCAAAAATAAGAACCAAAAAAATTAATATTAAACGCATACGTTTGTGCTTACGATATTTTAATTTGTTAAAACACGACTTTTTCCATGAATTAGGAAAATATTGTTCTAACAATGAGGGCATACTATATGATATTAATTATGCCACTACACTATTTTATGCGCATAGAGGGGATGTGATCATAATTTCACATTCAAGTGTCATTCAAAGTGTCAAAACCAAGAGCATGGGACGTCATGGTTTTTTTCAACGGATTTTCTTTTAAATTTTCAATGAATCGTCATTGGTAGTCGTTCATATGTAGTTCTTCGACGGTCACTTGAAACTATCACCACCCATTCCCAGTCTAAACACCTCGCTCCCTTATTACATTTCCTCCTCGCTCTTCTTCATTCCTCCGATTCTTCGACGTACTACACAAAACGAAACTGATCGGAAATTTTTTTATATAAATATAATGCGGAAGTGATATCTAAGGCTACATTCTTGAGAGATCGTTTTTTGAGAAGGTTAGTATTCAGTGGTATTACCTGAAATTTCAGCAAACCAATTGGTTTACCATATGCGACCGTCACAAATCAATAATATGAAAACTAGTTTGGTAGATTTTTTGCTCATTTGTATTGTTTGTACTAGAATTTTCCGATTATCGGTCAAGACTTATTTCATTACGCTATTAATATATTGAAACTTTACTACATTAAATAGAAGTAAATTGATAATGGAAGTGAATGAATGACCGAGACCATTCCGCACCTGCTACGTACCTAAACTTCGCATTAATCACTGCAAACATACTAAACAGGTATCTACTTAAACATTACTTATTCCAGATTACTATTATTATTACTTTCTCGTTCAAATGAGAACTCGTTCAGAATTTATAAACCATCAATGCAGGATATGAAATATTTCAACCGCTTGGGCTAAAAAAGATAAAGATATTTTTTTTAACTCCACCGGAAAAAAATAACATCAACTTCACTCGGTTATCATATTGCTGAGTGGGCTTTCGGACGCCCTTTATCGGAAAAAATAGGAATGTACAACAGAAAAAAACACAATCCCTACGGGAACTATTAAATAATAACTGCCTATCTACCTTATGTATTTAGGTACTAGAAAGTTCGAAAAGTGGAGCAAAAACATATATATATATATATATATATATATATATATATATATATATATATATATATATATATATATATATATATATATATATATATATATATATCGGGATATAATGCGTACCAGGCACACACGTTTGGCATGAAATTATTATGGCAGACCACTCCGATTTGATTTCGGGCATCCATCATCGAGGCGGAGAGTTGGGGACGGTAAAAAAGGGAGACTTCGACGGACAGAGAGAGAGGAAGACGGAAGGGAAGGATAGGGAGCGGGGTGGATGCTTCAGTGAGAGGGAGGGAGTCAGACGAACGAGACTTGAATATCCGCACTCCCCGCACCGCGTACCGTATGCTCCAAGTGGAGCTCAACGGGCAGCGGATGATCGTGTCGGGCCGCGAGGGGAAGGAAGGAGGGGTAGGGGATGCGCGGGAAGGCATTAGGGTCACACGTGCACGGAAAGGCCCTTCACGCGACGCTGCACGGCCGCATCACGAGAGGCTTTACGACTGGCGATTTGTGAGGCGAGCGGCCGAGGCGGTTAAAGCGAGATTAAAAGCCGGAAATTCGGAAATAAATACGATAGTGGTAAATACGATCCCAGCCTCGCCAACCGTGGATCCCGACGGGTAAAGAATCCGACCATTCTCCTCCTAGGCGTTGAAATGTGGTAGGTAATTTAATCCGCCGAAATGTCCTGACAAAAATATTCGAACTATAATTTTACAACAAGAAAGGAGGGTGTGCAACACGTTGTCATCCATGCCTGCCCGTTGGAACAATTTATCCTGAAACATCCGAAATACGAAGGATTTCTTCAATGATTTCCAGGTTTAACGGACGAAATCATTTCCCCCAAAAGGCAATTCAGCGTTTAAAATAATGTTTGGCACCCAGTTGATAGAATGAGGTTTATTAGGTGACATATCTATTGACCAAAATTTACGAACCCTACGTAAAAGGTTTAGGAAAAGTGCAGTAAATATTAGTACAGATATATGTAAGACACTTCAGCTATATCTTAAAGAGATGGCATAGTAAGTTCATTTCACGTTTTCAACCTAATTAAAGGTGATTTTAGAACACAGAAGACGGAGACAAATTACAAAAGGTTCAAAACTAATGTTAAGTAGTTTTGGTATATTCATCTTAATTTAAGACACGGACTTTCGAAATTTAAAACTGTGATTAATTATTAAGCAATCTACCGGTTAAAGTATGTTTTGGATCGACACAGCTACCAAATAAATGTAACCCCAAAGAAAACACAATCCAGCAACCTAATCTACATCAAGTCCTTCTTCATCTCTGTGTACTTCTTTCCTTCCTTTATCCCGTCCAACATCCTGTTCCTGCCTTTTCCTCGTTTGCCTAACATTCTCCCCTCTATTACAGTCTTCAACATTCCACTGCCGATCAATACACCCTTCATCCATTTTTCCTGCCTCCATAGGATTTCTCCCAACATACCCCTCTCCTCGTCCACCATCCCTAGTACTTCCACATATATTTACCTTTCGGTCAATTTCACCTTCTTCATTCTTCTCCAGACCCACATTTCAAAAGCCTCCAATCTACTTCTATCATCCTGCTTCGGTGACCACGTTTCCGCGCCGTATATAACTACGTTCCATAAAAAAGTTTTAACGAGTCTTTTCTTGATATCCTTACTCAACGTCCTATCATCAACTCCCTTCTCCTTGAGAAAGCCTCTTTTCCTAGCGCAATTATTCTCCTTACTTCCCTACTACTTTGACCCTGTGGGTCCAACACACTTCCGAGATATGTAAACTGTTCTACCTGCTCTAGTTTTTTCCCCTCATATTTTAATGTTTAGCTTAGCCTTTTTCTTCTGGAAAGTCGCATAACCTTTGTTTTATTAATATTGCTTCTTATCCCATATCTATCGCACTGAGTTTACAATTCACTCAGCAATGCTTGTAGCCCCCTGGCTGACTGACAAATTAGAGCTAGGTCATCAGCAAACATAACTGATTTTACGAATTCCCCTCCAACTTTCATTCCTACCTTCAGTTCTTCCCATGCCCCTTTAACCATTTCCTCCACATGCACGTTGAACAGCAACGGTGATAATGGGCAACCCAGTCTTACACCTCTTCCTAACACTGCCCATCCGGACTCTCCGTTCCCCACTCGCACCTGCGCAGTCTGAGACATGTATAGGTTGCGGATCAGTCTCCTGTCCCTCCAATCCATTCCTATTTTCTGCAATACACGCATTAATTTTTCCCAATTCACTCTATCAAACGCCTTTTCGAAACCTCTACGAAACAGGAGTATACGTCCTGATTATATTCTTTACACCTCTCGATCAGTGATCTCATTGCTGCAAGGTCATCACGCGTACCTCTCCCCTTCCTAAGTTCAAAACAATCATCCCCCATGTAATAATTTGCCTTGCTCTTTATCCTTTTGTTGATGATCCTGAGAACACCTTTAGCTGCGTGGGAAATCAAACTTATTGCTTTGTAGTCCTCACATGAAGTAGCCTTTACCTTTTTCGGAATAGGAACTAACACTGATCTCAAGAAGTCTTCCGGCCTTATTTGGTTTCATATCCCTTAATACCCTTTCTATCTCATCGTCCAGTATATCTGGACCAAAGCTATCTTCTTCTACGTCATGTTTCTTTTCTATGTCTAACCTTTTTGGCCTAAATTTTTTACGATACACTTCTTCTATATATTTCTTCCTTCTCTCTTGGATTTCTTCTGTGTCAACTATTATCTTACCCGACTTATCGCTGACTGTGGACACAAATTTTCTCTTCTTACTTGCCGATTGTGATTTAACCTTGCTGTATACATAGCGCACTAATTTCACCTTTTCTCTGCAAACATTTCATATCCTCGCACTACGTCTTTCAAAACTGATATGACATTTAATGTCACCAAAACAGATTTTAGAAAATATTTATTCCGCTAATTGTAATTTTCTCCATTTCTAGAGAAAGTTTTTCTTTTCACATTTGGGTAGGATTCGACAGACCAAAAACTGAGTATTACTCTTAGTGACAGCCACTTATGAGAGAATTCCATTCCTCATGTGAAACCCCGCAACCCTCTTGCTTGTTTTCACTTATCCACTTCACGTGTTAAATTATCGTAAATTCTTCCATAAAAGTGCAAACGACCCGGCTGTTAGTAGTGAAACAATAACTTCTCATCCGTTACCATTGAAAAAATTTCGACTTTGATCATTAATTAGGTTTATTTGATTATAATAATATGCTTGAGTGAAAGATAATATGAGTAACTGGGAATTGAAACTATCAAATTATATGCCCTGAAGAAAAATCTATAGTCAGAGAAATATTGGCATGGAAATTATTCAAACTCGACGAAACGGAATCAACATCTACAGCAATGAAATAAAGAATGAAAAAAAAAACTTCAACAAATCACTAATGTACATAAAGATAGCATAAGAGTGTAACAGTGCTTCATAGACCTAAACTCATATTTGTGAATAAGAAAATAATAAAAATCAAGGAAAATATTTAATATTAGTCACGACGCGATTTCAATCGGAACATTTAGCTAAAAAAAACCTAATGACATAAAACTCAACAGATTTTAAGCCATGAACTCTTTTTTATGTACATTATGCATAAAAAGAAAGCATTTTCCTGCGGTAGGAAGCCAATTTTAATTTTATGTAAACTCTATGGAAGCCTATAATTTCTTTTTTTTGGGATTAAAAAATACTCTTATTTTGAATTTATTTCACTTGTTGAGGCTAGATTACACCAGATTAAGCTTCTGTTAATAATACATCGAGAACACCCGCGGAAAAATATATCATATTTCAAGTTAAAAATATAGAAAACTCAGACGCAGATAATAACCAACATCAAACCTGAGTGTAAGAGTAAAATAAATCAGAAAATAAGTATTGGGATTATTCTTTTGCTCTAATTTTTCCATGGAATAAATTGAATTTCCTCATATTAAACAGTCTGGGATACGTAAGTAAGGGCTCTAGTTACCTTTAGAACTTAAAAACGGTTTTCGGGCAGTTTACTCTTTATACATGTAGTTTATGAGGTTTATATAATAGTTTGTAAAAGTAGCTACCAAAAGAGTAGTAACAAGAAAAGATGAAAAACCGTTATACCACAACTTACCTCGTCATACATGATTGAGACTGATAGAAGAAAACATACGTTTAAATTCAATAAAATGAAAAAAAACAATGCAGTTTTCGAAATAATTCCTAGGGTAAATAAAACATAAGAACAATGAAAATGCAACAGTATTAATTGAATTTCTTTCATAGCTCTTCAGTGAATTTGAACTTTTTATGAGGTTCAGTTTTCCGTAGCTACTATGCATTCAATGACGCACGGTCCTTTTTGACCGTCGCCAGGAACAATTGCTCCAAAGATCCTGATCTTGCAATTTACAGATCTATACTAAGTGTTCACGGGATAATACCGAATACGCAGCAGCATCGTGAAGCCAAACCCAAAGATACACAAAGCTACAAAAACCTATATTCTAGAACTTGACACATTTCCAAAAGTAAAAAAAGTGTGCCAATTCCATGAACTTATGTCATTATAACTTTATATAAATATGTTATATAAATTATGTACGCATATTTAGCAAGAGGAGCATATTTGTAGACTTGATCTCGGATAGTAAAGCTGAGGACAGTCAAATTCAACAGTCTCTAAATGGTATCACATGAGCTTGAAATATGACAGCTGCATTCATATAAATATGAATTGTGATAAGATTTTATTTGAGGGAATTTCAGTAAAAATTAAAATTTAGTAAGCATAAAAGCAATGCAGGGATTATTCGATATTTCTCACGTTCTTAAAGACCACTGGCCATGAGTGGTGTGACTTAAACTTTATTGTCTGCAGCTGGAACGTATAATGCGGACGCAGGTGCGTACAGGTTCTTCAAAACTACCATGTTGTAAATCCCAATTGCACGGTATAGAGATGCACCGTTTTATTACACTAAATAAACCTGGCACTCAACACCCGAAGAAAATAACAATTCCCCTTCCACACGAGCACGGAAAGAACAAATATTTCCTCTTGTTCCTCCTCTCTCACTGTCACTCTTCTTACTTACTTCGTGGCGCCACTTACCAAGTCAATGGTATCAACCTCCGGAGCATATTATTTAAATTTAATGAGACCCTCTACGAGATTTAGATTAATTTTCCTGCGATGGAAAAAAATAAACTGCAGCCGCTCTTCATTTGGCAGAAGCTCTAAGAACGTAAAGTTTAACTCATGACCGCGGGTCTTAGAGGAAGGGGAGCGGGAAAGACTGTCGTAGTGACCATGAGAGCGAATGTTTTTTATTGAACAAGGGAACGTCAGACGTTTTGAGCATCGTGGAGCGATGACTGCCCCCAAGAGACTTAAAGGAGTGACGGGACGAAAAAGACCGAGGGAAACGACAGTAAAGTGGCCGATAAACAATAGCACTTTGGGAACCCATTGGAGCCCACGGTGGAAGGCTTGCTGGGCAGTAAACGGGCACGGAGACGAGCGTCGACTCCGCGAGAGAAAGATTTGGGAAGGGGCGTGACGCGAGCTGGTTTCAGATGAAGCACCATTTCGGATTCTAAACAATATCTGCGGTTGTAGGTGGTAGGACTACGGAAATGTCGTCTCTTAGCTATACGAAGGAAAGACTGCCTCCCCTACATTAAAGTAGGGCTCTCTTTTCTTGCTGAACTCCCACCATCACAAACATCCCCCGGGCTCCGCCCTATCCGTGAAGCCTACATCTCGACGCAAATGGTGGGGGAGTGTCGGGGGAAATTTAGGAGAGACGGACGGAAGATAAAAAGAAAGGGATGAGGGTAAAAATAAAAAACACGATGAGTTTTGGCCATGATTTAACTGTGTTTTAAACTCCGGCAGGAATAATTAAATATATATTAAACATATGGCAGTACTAGAAGAATAAAATCATTTCTGAGAAGATCAAAACAGAGCTACGTAATTTAATCGAAAACCAATAACCATTATACGAGGTGCCTTCAAGTTATAAGGTATTCCAATTTTTTTTCCTGGGGGTTTAAAGTAGGTATAAAGGTATGATTAAACTTAAGTACGTGGGAATTTTTCTAAATACATGATACAGATGGTTGTGCCGGACAGTGCAAGGGGCTGACGATAGTGTGATAAACGTTTCCAACTCTTAAAATGGCATTGTTAAATGTACATTAATAGCGTAATCATCCATGTTTCAATTGCGTGGGTAATCACCCAAAAAATCCTCTTTGACATAACAAAAAATAGGGATTCATTAAAAGAGCGTTGGTGAGACGTGGTGAAAAGGCTAAAGAATACTCATGAATGGCATCAAAATAAAAATTTTAATTTCCAATAGAAAATAAACTTCAAACTTCATCATGGAAGTATTCCACAAAGTTACGCCTGAAAAGATTAATTATATTAAATAGTGATATTATCTTTCACTTGTTAGGTCTCATTTAGAATATCCTGCTAGTATATTGGATCCTTATGAATTTGGATTCATTGCTAAATTATTTATTTTATTTATTATCGACTTAATTGGGCGAGGTTGAGACTAAATAGTCCCTTCTTCCACCTAACCCTTACATTACATACATTACATTGAAGACAATTACATACAGCCAAGCCCTGGATGGAGAAAAATCCACCCAGACGGGAATCGAACCCGTGACCTCTCAGTTGGTAGACGAGGACGTTACCCCGCCGCCACCGGGGCCGGCAAATTAGTTCGCGTGCAGGGTAGAAGTAGGCAGTGTAAAACTTTGTTATGCTAAACTGAGTAGTGCATCAAAATTATTAGAGAAGGTAAGTTGGTAGTCATTCATGGATCGAAGATTAAATTACACATTTCGAAAATCTCTTGAATAATTTGTAAGGATTTCTCTTGATAAATGATGTTGAAAATGTATTAATAGCCCTATCGAAAGAGATAATATAAATAAAATTAGAGAGAATATCTGCAGAACTGATAGATTTGAGATGTCATTTTTCCCAAGAACGGTTAGGGATCAGAATAATGTTGTCCGGCCATGGGAGAAAAGTATTTTGTGTCAAAAGTACCCGCTGCCGCACCAGGGGTGACTCGCAGGGTGCTATGTATGCATATCTTCCATTAAATGATAAATGCGGTGATGGTGTTATTGGTGGGAAAAAATGTGCTTTCGTGAGTGCGACAGTTTGATAAAGGCCGGGTGATACGTGACAGCAAACCCAATAGTCTCAACCACTGGACATAAACAATTTTACAGATTGATGGAGGTAAAAGGGTTCTCTACAGAAGCGTTCTCTAAGGTCATGGAATCACGGCGTCAACATAGCAAAAAATTTGTCCATTTAAATTAAAACTATGTAAGGCTCTATCGGAGGTGTCAACTTTCTGGTGCAAGTAATTTGTTAGATAAAAATAAATAGATCTTAGAACTTTAAGACACTATTTAATACTTAGTTAATAATAATAATAGAAATAAGTAAAAGTGCAATTTATTTCCTAACAAACAGTAATTATTTTACAAAAGCGGCCCATTTATTTCACAATTTAGGAGTGCCAGCGCTGGTGATAACGGTGTAGCGTTACTTTCCCGTATTGTAGTCAATTACCCTGCCACATCCTTCAGCATCAGTTTACCTTTAATAAACGTACAATTTCTCTAGGTATCATATTGTCTTGCCACCAATGGAATTAATTCTTCAAGTAGATACCCCTATTTCTAGAGTTACTTGAAACATTAAAGTATCAACTGTAAGGCAATCAATATTTAATAGTTTATTTATATCAGACAGCAATAATTTTTTTCAATATTTTCAAAGAAATAACGCGTAAAAGAACAATTAGAGGACGTTCAAGCGGGTATAAATCTTTTTTAAATAATAATTCCGTTCACACTCTATATTTATCGAAGCATTCACATCTCATGATCATCTATAATGCATATTAATTTTTTTTATCCAACGTCCATAAATCCCGACGGGTACATAAAAAAGCATATTATCTCTTCATTCCATCCGCAGCAGAAGATTACTTTCAACATACTGGGCCCAAAAGGGCAATTTGATATTAATTTGAGAAGTGGAGGAAAGGGATGGTGGGGTAGTACAAAGGGGGAGTGCGGGAAGAGGTCGTAATAGAAGGAGAGAAATAAAGGAGAAAGCCCAACCGCTTAAGCCCTGCGGCGGCGAAATTGGAGCCATGAACGATTACCGATACGCAGATGAATAAGAAGCTGTCGTGAGGGCAGAGAACGTGAACACGGCAATAATCGGAGCCCAAGGGAAGGAGGTGGGGGATGTATGGGAGTGGTTAGGGGATGAGAGACCGTGGATGCAGGGATGGAGGTCGAAATCGGAGAGGAGAGGTACCAGGAGTATTTGATATTAGGGAAGGGACATTAAGAGTGGTAGGAGGGGGAAGAAGGGAAGAATTAAGAGCTGGGCCGAACTGCGGGGTCCATTCCGAGGGATAAGGGACGGAGGGGTTAGAGAGCGAATATAGTGGAGACGAGAGCGGAGACGCATCGTCGAGATGGTTGGAATACGCCCCTTCCTCCACTCACCCTTACCCGCCCACAACCGATAGGTAAATTGAAAAGGGTGAGGGGAGTCGTGCATTGTGCGCCGCTGGGGACTGCAGATTGATGCCGCGATGGCCCGGAGATCGGAGAGTAGAGGGACTGATATTGAAATGATTTGGGGTCTAGTTTATACACTAAGGGTTACAGTCGGGGTGGCGGATTATCGAGATCCTTGGGACCAAACTCATGACACGAGGGTCACCGAGGGCACTTTCGTCCCGAAATTGATGCCGCGGGTTTACCTAGTTTGTGCTTTAAGAGGCTCAAACGTTAGCGAAAATTTTGCGGTTACAATTCCGTTGCATCTTGAGAGCTAGAAGTATCAAAGCTTGATTTACCAAGTGTTTTCTCAGTTTATATGCTCCAAAGTTTTTTACCCAGTGGCGTAGATAATCCTTTAGCTCCGCATAGAACACAGTACAATGAGTGACGCCATCTGGCTTGGCTGCGGCATATTGGATGAAAGACAATTAACAACTCTATTAATGGCTTTGGAGTGAGCATATGAGCGCGGGAATGAGCATATGCAACCTAATCTTTGAATGTGTACAGACAAAGCATCCTCTCTGCCGAAAAATTAAAAATAATAATTTTTTCGGGTAAAGATCTTTGCATTATATTCGAGGAATAATTCTTCACCTTACGAGTGCTTTCTTGCAAAACCGGGGAAAATTATTAAACAGCTTACATTTCTAATTTAACCCACTTAGAGAACTAGGAAAGGTTCTCCAGTGGAGTGAAAAATAACAATGAAATAGGATGTGAGGAAAACGGAGATATGGAAACGTACAGTTAAAGAGAAAGCATGTAATGTATTCTTACGTGTGTACGCTTTAAGGTGGGAATATGACATTCCCATTTTGAAATCCGCGGGTTGTAATATTAATTATGAATCCCCCCGGTGACTGAAATAATAAGATTCAATCAGGAAGAAAACGACAGGTCTTCATTTCTTGCATGAAAATTTCCATTTGCTATTACTGCCTCTAATGACATAAACCATGCGATGGAATAAAAAGTCTTGAAATAATGAAGAATAAAATTTTTAAAACCTCTGAAGGAAAGAATGTGAAAGGTAAGCAGTAATTTGCTCAAGAGAGCCTTAACTTTGTGGTAGAAGCCCCTTCGAAGAACTTCTTACGCGTGCGCACCCCACCGAGCAATAGGATCTTCATGAAGGAACAGAAAATAGATGAAAGACATCATGAAAAGTTAGCCTGATTAACATACTTGATTGAATGAGTACTTCCAATCCCGAGGTTGACTCTCTAAATGATTTATGCTGAAAGATTATTAGTATTGACTTAATATAACTTCCACCCATAGACATTTGTTAGGCGGTATTTGTCGAAAATATTCACATAAAGTTACCCGAGAGTTTTTCTTGGATGCCGAATTATAAAATGTAAGGATAAGTTGTTAGAAAAGTAAAAGGTTACATATCTCTATTCCATCGATGTGACAACAATTTTTCACTTTTACTAAACTTGCATCTAGCTTTAGTTAATGAAAATACACATTAACGAAAATTATTTAATGTATTTATTTTTCTTTTTCTTAAAAATTGCTTTCAAACCAAATTTAAAACGCAAAATTAAAACTTCATCTTCTTCATGTTCAGCCAAACAAATGTCAACCTGGCTATAATATTTTTTGTATAGAAATATATATATATATAGAAATATATGTATGTATACATATATATATATGTATATATATATGTATACATATACTTATGTATATATATATGTATGTATGTATATATATGGTACCCCGTAAATGCCATTACATCATGTATGTATAGGCAAAAAACTGAATTACTGTACAGTTCTGTTTTTAAAGTATCCAGACGTAAGTACTGAGTTTTTAACAATTTATCCATGTTGTTGAAGGATATTACTGAATTCATATTCTTTACATGAAATACATACATCGTGGAAGGAGAGGACTCCATCCGTCTGCTGTTGCTCCTACTTCGGTGACGACTATGCTTTTAATCCAGAGGAATTCGAGTTTCCTCAAACTCTGAGAGCAAGGGAGACCATTTCACGTGACACTCCACCACCAGGTCCTTGTGTCTCAAACTTCGACGAGCGCAACGCATTAAGGACAGGAATTGTCCATCCCCCCACTCTCCTCATGACAACGAGAAGACGCGAAGGAGGAAAAGGCCCACGGACTCCACCTCGTCCTGAGACTTGACGACAGCGAAACGTGGATTCGTGACCACGTGGTCCCCCGCGGGTTGTTGGAGAGGGAAGCGGGGACGCAAAACGATGGACACGAAAGTGAGGCATTATGAGCCTGCAACGAAGGGGTGGGACCACGCGGGAGTGATGCTAGAGCGTTCCATCTCTAGGCGGCGTCAAAAATACGTATAACTGTATCTGCAGCGGAGGCACCGCGACACCCACTGCTGCTGCGAGCGAACCTCCTCCGGACGAAAAAAGGTCGCCGGAGTCGTCGCAGGCACACTCTTCCTTTTACCCTATCATCACCACCTTCTTCACCCTCAACCTGACGTGGTGTAACCTCTTCCGATCTTCCGTCCCCCTTAGGTTGCGAACCCTCCTACCTCGTCCGATCCTGTGCCCCACCACACACTTTCCGAGTTTTGACGGTGGCCGCAGGGCTGGAATGGGGATGCGTTCGAAATAAAGAGGAAGGGATTAGTCGAGAGGGAGAAAGAGAGGAAGAGGGAGCGGGAGAGAAGAAAACGAAGGAGACAGTGGAGAGAGAAAGCGAAAATGAAGGGACAGGGGACATATTGAGGAAATAAGAGGGAGGGAGGACGAGAGAGGGTGGAGGGTTTGAGGGCATTTTGCTGTGGCCTTAAACAGATCCCGGAGGCAGTAAAAAGAGGGCAGAGCGCGCGGACGTAGCATGTGTTCGTATGTGGTGAAGGTGGAGACGTGTTTGTCTGTGTGTTCATATAGATTCACATATATGCTCGGGTACGTATGTATTCGTCGGCCGGAGGGCGGCGGCGGTGGTGACGGTGGTGGGGCGGGAGGGTGGGGGTAGGAGGGATGGATCGGGTGGTTGCGTCGTCGCATAACCAGCTCCCGCTTGAATGGCCCTGGGGTTGGTTGCGGCGGGGTGTGCCGCCCTGACGGAAGCGGGGAATGGGGTAAGGGACGGTCGCGGTCGGAGAGGAAGCGGCGACCGCGGGAAATCACGGGATCGCCGGTGGATGAGCGTGGATGGGAGCTTTGGTCGGACGGCGGCGGAGGGAGGGCGGGGGTGTGTGTATGGATCCGGGCGACCGAGGGGGCAGTATAAAGGAGGACGCCGGGAAAGTGCGATACGACGTGGCTACATCAACAGCGCATCGATTCACCCATAACGCTTCGGCTCCTTTTTTTTGTGCTTCAGCAATTGTGGGAAGGCATGACTTTGAAACAAAAGCGAATCACTTCCCTCAATGTTTTAAAACTTTTCTTCCTCCAACCAGTTTTTATGCATCCGAATTCTATTCAAAGCTGATGTCAAAGTTCTTTATAAAATAGGCTATGCTTCCAGATTATTTACTGCTGATGAAAGGACAACTTATTAAACCTACGCTGTTACGTACCCTAAACGGTCAGGGATTATATTCATGCATCACTTCCAGGAATCCTTAAAGCTTCTTTCATGAATATCAGGAATACAAAAGAATTAATGAATAAACGTACTCAACTAAAGAACCTATGATCGTGTTTTACTCTCAGTAGGAGAGAAAATTGAAGGGTAAGTCACATGTAAGTAATCGGTAAAGCGTTCTCTGTTTTGTGCATTCAGATGCATTTTCTCCAACGGTGAAGGTTATAGTTTCAAAGGGGAGCTTGATAAAAGGTAATTTTTATGCATATAAAAATTTTCTAAGTATTTCACCAAACGATTTGCTAATTAGGTATATTACTTCAACTCTCCATACATATTTGTGATGTTAAAATCCATAGCATATTCAACCATATTGATAAATGTAAGCAACGACCTAGGGACTGTATTGTCATACAATTAGTGCACTGACAACAATAGTACCTATCTGTTATGCATCGAAGTTTTTAGAATATTTTTCATGGTCCCGATTTTTCTTCGCCGATCTTAGCATGGTGGTATGACGACTAATCGATCTTGACGTAAACTGACGATGACGTTGTTGACCATGAAAGCAGTAGGGCTAAATTTTGTATTTAAAGACTAACGTTTACGACGTCAAAATATAATAAATAATCGATCAATTAACCTCCTAAGATTCCAAAAGGTCAAGTCCTCTGACTATCATCCATCAATTAAGAACTTTCGTTGTGTCTCCGACTATCGAAGCAACAGGGATGCTTATATTAAGAATGAAAGAAATTCTTTAATGCCACATCCGTTTTCCCTTATCACCCGCCACTACATTAAATTTTATGATGAAGGACAAACTTTTCTTGGCAATCAATACTCCTTGCAGACGGGACGAAAATACATCCCCTTGAGAAAACCCGAAGCGAGTTATTAATGTACATACTCCCTTTACTTCCACCAAGTAATTTACACTTAAGTCACGCAGGTGCCGAAAGGACTACCCTAAGAACTTTGCCCTCTTTTCCTCCAGAGTCATTCACTCCTGAGAAAATGAATAACACGCCACGAAATTTTTTCCATCCCAAAGAGATAAAATTTGGAGATCCTAAGTATTGATTCGGGAATCGATGCCGAATGTCCATAACGAAAGAACGAAAACGCGTCGCATCGAAGTATTTTTCGATTTTGGCTCACCCTCGAGATAGCGCCACGAGGTCGGAGGGGACGGGCTCGTGGAAGGTGGCGATGGAAAGGGTTGCAGGCGAAGTGTAGGAAGGATACTTTGAGGCCATGGAGAAAGAGGAAGCGAGAGGAGAGGGTCAAGGGCTGAGGTAGGGGGAAAGGGGAATGGATAAGGAACGGAGAAGGGGTAAGGGTACACAGAGTCAGGGAGAAGAGGGGAATGAATGAAACGTCGGGAGGGATTGGGAGGAAGGAAGGATGGGTTCCGACCCTGCTGGGAAGAGGCTGAGTTGCGGGAGAGTGAAGGGGGGAGGTTGGCTGCGACAAGTTGTAACTCTTCCAGCTCTTGAGTTTTAACAGCAAAAGAGAGAAAGAGGTGGGACTTGAAGTGGCCGCTTTCTTTAATCGTTAAAGAGTGACGATCTACGGAATAAAATGATTGGATCTCGCCGACGATATAATTTTGATTTCCACTTGGGAGGGTAGGAAAATATAATTTCACTTCATTTTCTACCCGAAAGATATCATTTTCTCCTGCGCAAACAGCATTTATCCCTCTCCTTCCCCACATCTCTTTCGCCCCCCTCTCTTGCCGAACTCTCGAAACCTCTCGGGCGTCTCTCAATTAACGCAGTACTTTATTTCCGACCACTTCGAAACGTTTTAATTTTATCATAATCCGCTCGGCACTAAACATTCATAAAGATCAGATGGAAATACTTCCTTCAAATTCTTTTATATGCACTGCGGTTTGCCTTCTGCAGCACATATCAAAAAATGCCGTGGATACTTAATTTGATTTATATCAACTAATTCACTCGAGAAAAATATTTTACTAACATTTTTTACAATCTTTTCTATTCTTTTCGTTCGTTTTAACGAATATTTCTCAATGGAAATCCAATATTTATTAGTTTGTCCATGTTTTGAAGATTCTTTAAATAAAAAAATCAATCCCACCAACTGGTTCAAATAATATTTCTAACAGACGGGTAGTTCTTTTGTTTGGGACATATTTTATATATTTCAAAGCACAACCATTTAAGACAAGATTATTCCTCCAAATACTCCAAACCCACTCATAATTTTGATTACGTATATAGCATTTGTATAATAAGTTTTTACGATGTGTCCTGATGAAAATTAACTTCAATTCAACATTAAAAATACAGAAAAAATAACAAAGAAAAATTAATAAAAAATGCGCTAATTTAACACTCAATAAATACAATATTTCATTAAAAGCTATGCTTCATCTAATTAGTTATATACTTCGTCCCCAACGTTTACAACAGCACTTGGATACAAAATAAATATTTAATGAGCAGTAATATTATATCGGCAAAAAATATTATCAACTATAATCTTGATTTATAACAAAATGATTTACTGACATTGAAAAGGGAATTGAAAAACATCTGTGAATACGCACCGAAGTGATATTTATTTTGGGGGAAAAGACGGTTTGTATACAAAAAAATCTTGCTTTATCATGGAATTATTCCAAACCCAAATTTATATTGATACATTGTTTTCATTATATCATGCATTGGGTTTCCGCTGGAAATAATCATGGATCTTTTTATTTAGTTAACTTGGAATAGCCAGACCTGGCTAATCTGATAGAGTCCCCAATATTGCCTAATAGGATTTTCCCGAATGGCTAAAAAAATGACGTCCCAAATGGGAGAAGAGAATATCGTCTCCATCCCCCATCTCTCAACTTTGCTCCCTCTTCTCTCTCTCTCCTAAGCCACCCGTCTCTCAAGGGTGATCTTTCAGTCGGGGACAATGCCGTGACCGTAAGCTAAATGGAAACGGCTAGGCAAACAAAGGACCTCACTCACCGAGGAGGGAGAGCTAATGTCTCTGACCGCGACAGCGGTCAAGATAGCATAAAGACGGCAGGAGGCGAGCAAGCGGAGGATCTCCAATATTCATAAAAGACCCTGGCAGACATCAATAATTTTCCCCATTTCTTCCCGACAACTCCTGCAATCAGGAGACCTGGGTTCCCTGGGGGGAATTAGAGTGGATAAACTGGGACATTTGAGGATGGGAAGGTGTGGGAGCTGGGGAGATTTGAAAACAATAGGGAGGTGTAATCATTAATCTGAGGATTAGCGAGGAACCCACTTAGTCTCACGGGACGACGGCACTATTAGGGTTTTGGATCATCATCGACATGGAGTCCTAAAAGCGGGGGTCTCAGGGTTCGATAGTTCCGACGGACCGAGAAACAAGACTGTGGAGTGACTGCTATCATCTACGACGAAGTAAAGCGCGTGAATCAAGCGGGATAAATGCATCTCGCTTGAGATGCCTCGAGGACGGAGAAGAATGTCTTTCTAAATGGCTCGAGGTCAGAATGGGTGAGAAATGCAAATAGAAACCGCAAGACAAACAGTGAACTTAAATGGAAGAACTAGAGCGGGGTGACGCATGGAGGCGTTTATAGGTGACATGTGGGCACTTCGGATTCCTGAGCGTATCCTGTGGAGAGGCGAGGTTTCTCAAGGGGGCAACGATTACGTTCCTATTGAATTAATTAACTGCCATTCATTTACATTAATGGGAACAGCATGTTGAAGCAAAGCGAAATCTAGATAGTACATAAAATCATTTAAATGCAGATAAGTAAATCATTACAAAAACTTAAAAGGATTAATTCCATGAAAAAGTTAAAGATATTATTTAATTAATAGGATGAGGTATAAATAATTTTCCTTATAGTGTTATCCTATTTAATATTATTATAATGATATCAAGGTTTAATTGGGCTTTTATTTGATAATTATCTTCTGTTATAATTATTTAACATTGTTTTCTAGACATAATGCTGGAATTCGAATGACCAATACAATTATTACTGAATACTGATCATATTTATGTAATTTTATGGATTTTTAATTCTTGTTTCATATGATAATTATTTTAACTTTGATGAAAACATTTTCTCAAAAAACGACCCTCAAAAAGCATTACTTTTGAGTTGGATAAAATGAGTTGCGCAATATAATTGAATGCAGAGTAATATATAAAAATAGACTTTCTTGACGGAAGGAAACTTTCAAGAAAGGATAGATGAACCCATGTTTTCTGGCGGTTGAAAAATTCCATGGGTGGTCTCCACTAGCTCAAGTCAATAATGCTTCTGCCTTCAATAATCACATTCCTGCGAGAATTTTCTCGATGCGAGGGGTAGATTGGCTCACTCTTCGGGCGACCTCTGCATGGGTCACCTTGAGAACGATTTCTCCCTGCGCTAGAAAATTCAATGCGTTCGTTCTTTAACGGCACGCACGATAGCACGATTCGATAGCATTTACATCAGTCGTGCCTGGGTCTCCAAATCCCTACACGTAGTTAACGAGCTAATATCTTCTTTTTAAATTCTTTTTCAATTCGGCCATTGGCGTTCAGTCCCAGTTTTCTTACCGGAAAGTTCATGACAGATTTCAAAAGTTTTTCTTGCATAAATTACCTTGTACTATTTTTGTCGAAATTCACGTTATTCTCCCTATTTTGCCTTTGGAAATATAAATTGTTTACATATTATGCAGCAAAAAATTATTAGGGGAGCACATATAATACAAAGAGCGTATTCTTATTTGAAAAACCAAAGCTAATTCATAATTAATCACGATCGTCGGCCTACGAAGTATATCATTTAGTTCCAATTTCAATTTTGTTGGGGAAAGAATTTTCAAATGTATGTCTTCTTGATTAGATTAATTTTGATTTAAATTTATGACTTAATAAAAATTAATTTCATTGAGTATCAAGTTTTTATGTTATATTTATTTTACAATTGATTGTTATTACGTGAATAATCTTAATATGTGAATTCACTTCACTTTCATTAGATTCCATTTTGACTTTTGAGCTTAAAAGCTAATTTGGTAGGTTATTTTTTCGTCAAATTTAGTTCAAATCAAAGGCTTTTTTTATGCCTACAGTTATAGAAGCATTGAATTCCCTCAAAATTATTTTTCTCTGCGTAGCGGTCTCAGGGTTAGATGTCTGAATCAGATGAATTGATTTTGAAAACCTATTCCGAAATGCAAATTCACTCAAAATTTAATCCGAAGCATAATTCATTTGTTTTAATACCTTAAAATCTTGTATTGGTCATGATTTATTTACTTTAAAACGAAAACTTTTTTTTTTCATAATCTGAAGATTAATTCAATATAGTTATTAATTAAGATATCTTTAAATTGTTTTTTTACAAAATAAGATCCGAAATTCGTAACACAATGTAATAAATCAGCATTGCCTCGACCAAACGGAAGTTGTTTGTGTTGTAGCCGAAACCAAAATGCAGAAAGTTAGAATTCTTTTGGTAAAAAATTTAAGTACACACTGTTGTGACCCTTGCTACGGTGGTATTCCATTTTGAAAAATGAAACAACTTGTATCTTCTTGTTTTCTTATCATTAAAGATGCCCATGAAAGCTAAAGAGAAATTATTATCAACCATGATTGTGCCGTAGTTCAATCATAAAATTAGGTCATGATGTATCTCAGAATGAGCTTTTAAGTCAATATTTCTACAAAAAGCTACTTTTAACTATGAATGCTGAATTTTTGGATATCCTTTGGTGTAGTTGGTACGGATTATAGGTCCAAAGTCCGGAGGTTGTGCGTTAGCATTGGCTATTTGTCTATAAGTCTAACCTGCCGCTAATGCCACCTATTCATTATTCTAACCTACCTCGTATACCGCTCTAATCCTGTATGTTTTCATCAGACTTTACCTGGCAAGTTAACATTTGTTACTGAGGTGTTACATTTTTTTAATTAATTAGAATTTGAAAAAAATATTTTAAGAATTCTGAATAAACGACGAAACGCTTTTTTCTCAGTATACCAAATATCACCTCTCCCCAGATATTTCAAAAATCAAATGCATTCAAACACGGATTTTTAAGCACTTTCTCACTTATAAATAGCTGGATGTAGCCATGGGAATCCCATCGTCAACAACATTCCAAAGCACAGTGTACACATGCGTGTATGCATATGATCATATATAGTATTTCCGGATTAATTTTTCATTACAAATTCATACTTTCAACATATAAATACCCTAAGGGTTTATGTGTAATACATTTTACAGAGTTTTAACAAGAACTTTATCCTTTCTATTATGTTCGTAGAAATTATTACTATAGTGAAATGAATGCACACTGTGGAACAGAAAAAATTTATTACACCATTTATTCTTCTGGCAAACTTTTGGGCACAACCTCTACTCTTACGTCCAATATTAATTTTATGTGGTGTAACACAAATAGCTCTAAAAATATTACTTTTCATTTTTTTTAGAAATCATTTTCAATTCTATAAGCATTTACCGGGAGTAAATTTCTAAATCTTTACGTAAACACCAAAAAAAAAGAGGAGATCGAATCTCCTCTGAATACACACACTCTTTATTCCGCATTCAATATCCCAACCTCATCCCTCAGGAATAGCCCAGTTTCGATACCATATACGCTCCACCGTATTCCTCCGCGCAATAAAAATACAAAAGAAACACTTTTCACAGCGACTTAATCACAGAAAACAACAATCTGACAAAAGATGTATTCCTTAATGCCCTCTAAATCACACAGACTTAACCCTCAAACTTCACCAATCTACTCAGCCCGACCCCCTATAATCCCACCCGCATAACCTACTACCCCGTGGGCCCCTTTCCGCCTTCTCCTTCCTGCCTTCCACTCACTCCTCAACAAACCTCATCCCTCCCTTCCCCTTTGCCTCCACCCTACCCAGCAATCGGGAGGTCCGTAATAATACTTTCATCGTTCCCCCTTTTCCAAAGCCTTGCTATCGTGCCCTAATACGCCCCTTTTATTGCCAATCCATCCTCCCGACGGATTGAACTTCTCGGAACTGTTCATGCACACCATCCGAAAACAAGTTCTAATCCTTCCCCCACCTCTCCTTCTGTAACCCTTTCCCCGTACCCCTTCCCCTCATCCCCTCTCAAAACTCCTCCCAGGCACCGCTCACTAGTCCTCCCTTCTATCCTCGGTGAGAGGCGGCGATCATATTTTCTTTCAGCCACAATACCCGCTTCTCCATCTTCCCTTCACGCGAAAAAATTTTGGAAAAAAATAGAAATACGCAGAGCCGGATTACGAAACGCAATTCATATTTGTGCATACTCTTATGTATTTATTCTTGTACAAGCAATCAAAATCCTGATGATATCGGACGGGTGGACGAAACTAATTCGTTTTAAAAAATAGTTACCTAGTTATAATATTTAAATCAAAAGGTCGTTCATTCATTATAAGACCTTGATGACATATCACCACGATTCTTAAAAGCACGGATTGACTGAAATAGGTTTTTATACGCCCAATACAAATCACATTACATCACAGTATCACAGCACAGTTATTCAACACCCAAATCTTTTCATGAATTGCTATAAAATATGAATGCCATGTACACTGAAAAGATCTACACACTTGAAAATACAGGATAACGTGAACTGTATACAAAGCAACATTCTTGGGGTATTTTCAAACTGATTTCGCTCTCATCGTGATGCAAAAATCGTTATACGCGTTTTAAAATGTTCCTCAATCTTTTTTTCATGGCTCTTGAAAAAATCGATTATTTTATCAAGCTGTGTGTCAATCGGTGGAGTTTAGCATGAAAAAATCCATCCATTAATAGTTATCATATTCTTTAAATCTGTCAGGAAATTCAGCTTTCGTGACAAATCTAATAACTAACATGATACTCCCACCACTCTACTTCCAATTATCATACTCGACAACTTCTAAAAAAATGATTTGGATTTAAAGAAAACTAGGATTCGTTTTGCCCGTTTTCAGGAGTTATTTATGTTACGAACAAGTACTGGTAAAACAATCAAATTAATTTCATTCATGAAAAAATATAAATATGATCATTATTTTTAATATCATTGCTAAGTTACCGAATGAAAAGTATTACTACCTATTATTAGGAAAATTATTTTTCGCGCGCGGAACGCACTAAACTAGAGTACGGCTAGAAAAAAGTCAAAAATATTAAAAGATAAAAAGGAAACTTCTTGCCTCATCATTTACACTCAAAATATTCAAATCTAAATGACCACATAATTTCCAGGATACTCGTACATTGAGGAAAATGTGTGCATATTAGGTTTGTATAAAAGGTTTGTATCGGGAAAAGTTTCTGGAAAAAAAGATTTCTTTCAGATATTACCACAAATCATCAAAATTCTTCAAAGTGCATCCCTTGAGAGTCAATACACTTTTATCAGCGGCTTTTCCACGACTCGATAACTCCCAGATAGATGTATTCTGGAAGGCCATTTAAGTGTACACGTGCAAGCTTCTTTGCTGGCTCTAAAGGTACCATGGTGGTGTCCCTTAAGGGAGGATTTCAGTTTTGGGAATAGGAAAGAGTCTGCTGATGCCAACTCGGGACCGTAAGTGAGTTGCAGAAGGTCTTCGCAAGTAAACACTTGCCTCTGCTTTTGGTCGTCCGTCAAGATTTTGGAGACAAGTTTAGCGCGGATCTCTCGCATTGCCAAATTTTCAGGGATAATGGTGCGTACTGTCATCTTATCAATTTTAATAAGTACAATAGTATAATAGTCACCGATCAATGAAGTTTATCACGCAGTGGCAGCTTTACACTTATTCTTAAAACTCCTGAAATTGGATGGAAAGGGCTCAAACAAACCTCTAAGCAGTTGGTTCCGTACAACAATAGTTCTGTTAAAAACTAGCATTTTTTCTTATTTGTCTTTTGCGTTCCTATTTTTATTCTAAAACTATCATTTTTTTCCTTTAGGTTTGGTTTTTCTATCTCTTTCCATAAATCTTCCCAAGCTTCGTCATTTTTAACAATTCTATACATCGCGCCTATGTACAAACCTACTCCTGATAATAACACTGCAGACTAATATGTGTGTGTGTGAGTATAACACGTTATATCAAATGCTAGAATTTGGTGAATGAAACGTGTTATCCAGACACACTAACGCCTGATAAATGCAATTAGCGGACAAAATTCTTCTTCCATCTCTCTCCTAAATGAACTCATAAAAGCATAAGCTTGACTTGCGTACTTCTAGCATCATTCTCTGCTCTCTCGCCGATAATAAAACATTGGAATTTACAAGAATATATATGAGAATCCGTATCTCGTATATATGAGAATTCCACTAATGTCATAAATGCCGAGAAATCTTACCGGAGTAGAATTTCTTTCTGCTTACTTCTTCAAAACATAATTTTACCGTTTCTTTTATCATTTCGTTATTATGGCGGTAAAATAATATACATACGATTTCGGGGTATGCATGATTGTAATTAATACTAGAAATGAACTATATGATACCAGACAAAAGAATTTTGTTCTGAACAGTGATTAAAAACCACTATGTTAGAAAAAGCTTGTACGTGTTTCTACAATATTCAAAATGAGAAAATGTTCCCCATTCACTTATATTCACGCCCTTATATTTCCGAACGCGATGTGTACCAAAATATCGCATGCATAGATGAACTGAAATATTATAAAAATATGCTTACTTTTTCTCACCTCCACATTTCACGTAATTCTTTTTGTGGATTGAAATATTTAATTTGAATACCAGGAAAGTAAAAGAAATTGTTGATACCAACGGCATGCACGATTGAGACCAATTTGTTGATAAAAAACATAATCAATAACATCAAGAAAGTTCATTACCAAAGCGGATCAAATGTCTTTCATTGTAAATAATTGTAACTAAAGTTGTTGGAGAAATTAAGAAGATGAGAACGCCAGCATTATCATCGAAGATGCGTATTATTTTCTCCATACAGTGTCAGCACTCTTATCCCCAAGGTTTCAATTTACATGGTTATATCATAAAACCTACGTCTTACGGTGACCAGAAAAATAATCGATATGCAATCATTCCCACCTTAACGTTTTTCTTGGATAATCAGGAAAGCTAAATCCTTCTTACGTTGACGAGATTATTTTTACGGAATTAAGACGAGAGTATTTTTTACGAAATGCTGACAATTTCCGTAGGAAGACACAGATTAAAAAACAATACTCATCTTTTTTCTCTCCCCATGGGCTACAATCTTGAAAAATACAGAAGGGCTTTTGCGTTCCGATGACGTCTAGAGCTATGCCATCGAGAGAAATAACAATTACTCCTGGTAGGGTCAACTATGTCAAATAGGTCGAACTGCAGGAACTTGACGAAAAGCATCCTCGCAGCGACTGTTCCTAAGTAAGGTGGAATGAAAGAACCTTGACTTAAGTGGAGCGTCCATTGGAGTGAGAGTTTCTAGGAACCCAGAATACAAAGAAGAGACCCAAAGCCGTTATATTAAATACTTGGAATTTTATTATTATGTGGAAGGCATGGAAATAATAAAATATGAAGCGGAAGATGGAGAAAGGATATTTAAATATTGTATGGCTCTATGAGATGGTGGCGGGAATTATTGGAGCAATAGCTATAGAGTAATGTACAGCGGAGAGGAATAAATTCAGTGAGTGGTGGCAGTAACATCAAACAAAAAGATAAGAAGAAGCGTTGTAGACGTAAAGCAGCGAATGATAGAATATTATTAGGTAAAGAAGAAACTGAACCAACGAAATTGGTTGTTGTTCATGTACACATACCAGCATAAAATCATAGGAAAGAAGAATTTGATAGAGTATACGATCGATTAGAAGAAGTAAGTATGGGTGTTTCTGGAAGTAAACAATTAATGGCGATGATGAATTGGAACGCAAAGGTAGTGAAAGGAGGTATGGTAGTGAGGTAGGGGACGGTGATTTAATAGCAGGGAAAGAGCGTGGGAAGAAAGTATTGGAGTTCTCGAGGAAAGGTCAAATCATAACAAACACCTCGATTAACAACAAAATAGGTGCAGGTAGAGGTATACAAAATAAAAAGCCATGTCAATGGAAAATGTCCGGAGATTCAGAGAGATACGAGAATATGGTTTAACATACGATATGTGGTATGTTAAAGCATACAATGTTTAAGCACGGTTTTAGGAACAGCGAGATTAATGTGAACAGTTACCCGGGAGCATGTGAGGATTCAGATCTTAATTTATTGCTAATGAAAGATTAACGTTAGATTCATGATGAAAAAAACAAGGAAGTCGGTTGAGGAAATGTAACGTAGAAGCAGCAACCTAAATTAAAATAAAAAAGTACAATAACACAGTAGAATTTTTGAAAAGTTTCATCATAGAAACGAGTAAGAAATACGGCAGAAATCAATTCAGGAATATCGAAGCCTGGGAGCCATATGTAATTACCGTTAATAGAAAAACAACAAGAATTGAAAACGAGATGATTAGGAAGAGATACGAGGGGATGAAGTTAAAGAATGAAAACAAAGAGTTAAGTATAAGAAAGAATGAAGATATAGTGACAAACTAAGGCTGGATACCAAGAAAACAAAAAAAAACGTGGTGGAAGACAATGTCAGGACATGGAAAGTTTTTCAGGGAAGGGATAAATGGGTCACTGTACAAAAACTATCAAGAAGTAAGACGGGAAAATCTGTACACAATGTTAATGATATGACGGGTTAATTACTAACTGAACAAAGAAAGATTCGATCAAGATAGAAATAATACGTACGGGCGAGGATAAACATCAATCTGGTTTATGTGATAGTCCAGCAATTTTTGGCATAGAAAGAGATTGTGACGAAGATGTGGCTGGTTTAGATCCTCGGGCACTAGATTATAAAATAGTATTAATAGTAGTAAAGTAAATAGTAATAGTAGCTTTAGGGAATTGAATTTCAATGAGACTGCGGATGTAGACCACAATCTCACAAAACATTTTATGGTCTAATTTGCAGAATTTTAGGAGGGTGAATTTTGACGGAAGCTTTCACCAGATCCCAGCATTTGTTAGTTTTTATTTTAAAAAAGGAAAGGCAGCCATACTTGAGAACTTTGGAACAATATAGTAAGTTAGAATTTAATGCAGCTAAAATGGCAATTATAATCATCAGTAAGAGGATGAATAGGAGTTCAACTAATTACTCAGGGTATGCACAGTTTGGGTTCGGAAAGGGGAGAGACGCGTGTAATACCATAGCAACCATGAGTTCACTAATGAAATGCAACATAGAATAAAATTAGGTTGTACTTCTATATTAGGTGTTTATGAAAAAGGAAGGGTTTAACAGGATAAACTCCGTCCAGTTAATGAATGAATTGCAGAAAATAGGGAAAATTTGAGGCAAAGCAGAATCATCTGCAACTTATACACACCTCATATAACTCAGTTGAGAATGACAGATGAAGAGTCGGGATTGAAAAAGAGGTAAAAGTGTGGTATCTATTATTCCGCGCTTTTCAAAGTATATGCAAAGAAATTGATTTAAAAAATTATGGAAATAATTTGAAAAAGGCATAAAAGTCAGTAAAGTATTCATACAATCAGTTCATTTTACCGATAATAATGCTTTAGTTAGCCAGTCAGCCAAGAGGCTGTAATGCTGCGCGCATTGGAAAGTCAGTGCGATATATATGGGGTGAATATAAATGTAAACTAAACATTTATAGAGTTTTAACGAAGCAGGCAGAGAATAAGTTAAACGTTAAAATACGAGGGCATATTAGAGGAGGTGGAACAGCTTAGGTATCTCGGAAGTGTTTTGGACTAAAATGGTCAAAGTGGTCAAAGTAATAGGAACCTAAGAAGAAAGGTAGTGTAACGCAAAGAACCTTTCACAAGTAGGAGGGAATTGATGACCGTGACAATGGGTAAGAATGTTAAAAAAAGGGTTATTAAAACATTGATACAGAGGATTCTTTTATACGATGTGGACACATGATCGTTGAAGCAAAATTATAGGCGTAAATTGGAAGCTTTTATATTTTAGTGTGAATGAGGATAGAAAAAGATGAAATGGGAACAAACGAAGAAGTCATATGCATTGATGCGTGAGGAGAGAGGATTGTTTACAGAAATCCAAAAGGGAAAGGTAAGGTGGTTACGGAGTATTTTGACTGACGATGGAAGCTGAAGATGGTGATAGAGTGAAGAACATAAGGAAATTGAAGAAAAGTCCGGAAAAGAACGGCTAAATTGCATTAAATGAAGGAAGAAAAGAAGACTACGGAGTATAAGAAGGTTTTATTGTAGTATCGGTTGTCAGTTTGTGCCTTGATGGGAGAGAAAAGAAATTTATTGGTATCCGGTCTGTGATCATCCAAACCTCCTTTAAAAATGGACTACCTCTTAACAATAATTAAATTTTTGGTTGAGAATATGTTGAGTATTTTTACACGATAATCATAGATGTTTAATTAGTGTCACATAAATCTCGCAAAAAGAACGCGTAACATATTTTATTTCCAACTCGTGCTAACTTCTATGATTCCAACCCTTACCCTCGAGATGTTAGACCGGTTTCCTAGACATCACATCCATACCAGCCCCCTGCGGCACATAAACACAGCACATAATCCATTCCTCGGTATATTTTTTAGCGTTATCTAAAATTTCACCACTCTAGCAGCTCACTCGAAGAGTCACAAGTTAGATCATTATTTTGTTACTTCCATCAACCCCTTACCCTTTTCTTAATCTTTTTAATCTACATGTTCACGTGTTTGATTCCTGCTGTTGACGGAAGCCCCATCCTTCTAGCCATTACCTCCGTGCATGTCTCTCGCACATCACTCTTTACCTAATTACGCGTCCTCCCTCCGCCATCCTCTCCACTCGGACAGTAATTGCATCCTATCAGCGATCAAACTAACCTCGAGCCAGATGGCGGATGAAGTGATTTCCGGAATAACAATGGAATTGGCTTATCCGTAAGGAGGGGAGGAAGGAGTGAGAGAGAGAAGTCATGGCAACAAATGTAAGATACCGAAAGTAATAGGCATAATGTACGTAAAGATTATCCCTATTACAGAAGTTCTTTCTCATGGACTCACGGACGACGAGTGTAATTACAGCTTTGTAACTTCGAATATAACGTGTAAACATGTAGCATTCATAACACCTGTTTGTTCCTGAATGCAAAATTACCATTATTTAGCATGACTACACGGTTTAATATCTTCCACCACAAAAAGTAAGCAATGCCACTTAAGATACCACATGATTATTTTGGCATGAATTTTGCATATATATATATATATATATATATATATATATATATATATATATATATATATGTATATATTCCAAACTAAAAGTTTTTTTAAGATGGTTGGCATATCTTTGAAATATTGAGATCATTTGGATTTCCGTGGCCGTTTACATGTATTTATGTACGTGTAGGGTTTTCAACCTGTTTTCTACCAATTCACTATTTTTACATGCATTCTTTTCATCTCGCTTAACGCCTTCTGGGTTGATCTGAACTGATCTATCAAAAATTCGGAAATATCTTATTTTCATCCATTCTGCTTATGTGATCTTGCCATATCCTTCTTTTATCTACAGATGAATACTGCACTTGAACGATTTTGATGTTATTTTAAGGTCTTCTCGCTATTATTATAGCTTACGTATTTGACTTATCCTAAGAAACTGCGGGAGATGCCGGGACGGTACCTTTTAACGTAGTCATCCGCTAAATGTTATTACAATGGAACAATTTCATTTAATTTTTGGACCGGGATCCCGATCAAGATGGGTGATTTTTACACTCAAAAATTTTTGCATTGTTATTCGGCCTCTTTCAGTTCTCCAAAGTGTTTAGTCTGAGGTTCTTTATCTAAGTTATTCCTATAAATTTTTCCGTGTATGCTGCCGTCACTCTACCTTTGAAAACACATGTTAATTTTGGTCTTATCATAGTTTTATATATTCAGACTTTTATTTCTTTTCTGTACATTTATTTCTCTATGCCATACTATTTAGAGCACCTGATACCCTTCTGCCATTAACTTTTGTTAATGTCAACAGGGTATCACACAACTGTTTTGGCTTTCACTGTTTGTTGAAGCATACTATACGTTGTTATTTTTACTGCTTATTCCATAGTTATTGCCGATTGCTCAATATTTTGATTACTGCTTGAAAGTTTACATCTAACGGAATCTTAGCTACCGTTGTAAATTTTCTTTTGCCATTAGATATATACGCATATTCTTTTTGCGCTGTTGGATTAAATTCGAAAGGCGTTTTAGAGCGACCTAAGTTTAAGCAATCAGAAGCACGTCATCAACATAACACAATATCATAATTTAATTATAACGTCGTCTATATCATCTTTATCTTTTAGGTTATTATAATATTCATAATTTAATTTCAAATATTAATAATTAATTAAACATATTAATGCTCTGAAGCGAATCAGCTGGCTTTATATTGAAATATTCATTTTTCAAAAAGGCGTTTAATGGGAAAGAAAATTAAAACCTTTTGAAATTTCGAACTCCATTATATGCTAAATAACGTTTGACATGGGTCATAGAAACAGAGAGGTTTGAAAGAAAAATCGAAAGTGTGGAAGAATAAATTAGAAGAAGAAAGTGATTGTAGAAAAACAGAGAGTTGGGCTGTGGTATTGAAAATGCTCCGAGTTTAGTTTTACCAGCCAGAAGTCCGTGTATGAAAACGGAAGAGGGAGAAGTCTAAAAGTTCCTACCTCTCCTCTATTTTTTCTACCAAGCGGTATTAACACATTTAAATTATAGCTACAAGCATGCTTAGTTAAATTAGTTCCTCTCACTTAATTTTTTCTGAACGTTTATACGCATATTGATTTAATGCACTATGGCAGCATAGTGATAGTTATGAATCAATACCAATCCAATTTGTTAAATATTACTGACTAGCATTTTACCATTCTGATTATATATGAAGCCGTTAAGGTCATGGCAAAGCGTACCAACCGGGATATTTAGTAATTTCTTACAGGTATGAGATTAAACATTTATGATAAGCACTCATAAATAAATATATTTTTGGAAAATTTAGGAAAAATACCTGAAGAAAATGACCCCTTTTTGATGAAAAATATTATGTTCTTCATCCTGCAATGACTTTAATTGCCCTTCTTTACATGACAGAATTGAGAATATATCCTACAAAATGAAACGGTATTTCAAAAATTTAAAGTAAGTATACAAAAAGCATGCTCGTTTGTGAAGACTCATATTTTATTTCCTCACCCAAAATTGTTAAGGCCGGAAATTCTCTGCCATACTTTCTGAGGATGGTTTACAGACAGCTCTCCGAGCTACTCACTTCGTTAGAAATAAACTCATGTTCTCATCGCATATTCTTTTACACTGCTGTTGTTCTCCTCTTTCCGTCCCTATTCACCTTTCCCAGTTGTATTTGTTTCTTTCTTCAGAACTCTCACTCACTCTCGCTTACTTCAATTTTTGTTATGCCAGTCCTCCGTTCTCCCTCGCTGCGCTTCCAACAACACTCGTGACTCAGTTGTAGCTCTCCCACAGTCCTTCTCTCAACTCCGTTTCCTCTCACTCTGCCTGTTCTCTTCCTCTTAGTTCCATATTCATTCTGTCTTCTATCAAACGTCTCACTTCATCCCTTCTACTCACTCATGCCACCGATGATGTCGTTGCCCACTGGTGCATTTTTTCCTTCTAACATTTCCACCTTACAAGCAGCTATGTGGAATAATGTGAGAATCCACAAAAAGTCCTGCCAAGCACGCACTGATGACGTTTCAAAAAATTGCGAACGACTTTAAAATGGCTCCGTCAAGGAAAATATCTTTCCGTTTGCAGAATTCTCATGGAAACCCACGCTTAAAGTCTCTGCCCTGCAAAATGAAGGTGTTTTTGTCGGTCCCTTGAAACGTCGTTTTTCCCTTAAAAAGTGATTCACGTGGACGCAATTAGAAGATTCCGTCGCTAGGTGGAGGAAAAGGTTGACTTTTCCATTCGGAATGAGACTTTTTGAACACTAACACTCGTCAAAATCTCTTTGAACGGGTGTGTCCAAAAGAAATGTTTAGACGCTGACATTCAGTTCAAACGCATTCATATAATTAAGAAAAATATAAGTTTATATGTATGTAAATACACACACGAATATAACTGTGTGTATATATATATATACACACATCTCTTGAAGTTTAGAGCATCATCTTCAACTTAAACAGACAAAAAAGCAACAGATTACAAAACGGTACTCTATTTCTTTGGATACTTAAAACCCAATAATTAATATCCCAAAATATCATATTTCTATACTGAACAGTCGATACGAACATTTGACTTTAGACCATAACTGTAAAAAATAGAATTACTTCATTCTTGATCGATATGACTGTTTAAATTTATACCTGATTTTTCAATTCGCTCTCCAAAATTGGATCGATTGGTGGAGCGAAAAAAACAAATTTTGCGATTTGCTTTGAGTCTCTTCCATGGGAAGGATAAATATTTTCCTTTTGACGAATATATTTAATAAATTCCAGCCCAATGCTCTCCGAAGTATTAATCTAATTGATTTCGTTGACGTGGCACCAAAAAGAGGAAATGAAGCTATTCATCAGCTGCTGGGCAGCTACCAATACCAATACCAATATATATATATATATACATACATTTTTGTACCCCTGAATTTAGTCATTTTTTTAACGGCAAAGAAAACTCAAACGGGATGCGGATCATAATGGCGCACAAAACTGCAGCCTAGTTTTCAGCAATCATATAATTTCCTTCGTCAATACTTATTTCTTTAACTGACTCGCTTGAAAAAATTTCTTGATTGTGAAGGGAATTGATATAGCAGATAAGTGGAGTACTCACACGATTCATGATGTGGAAATCCGTCCAATTGATTCTTGTAAATGGGTCATAAAATTCCTTCCGACTACATCGGCAGCATCGATCACCATTATCAAACATATAGAGTGGTTGCATTCATATTTCCCGATTAAAAATTAAACAGAACTCCATTTCGATTGCCGTTTCCTAGCGATTTGAAAGATGTAACGCCATTCGCCATTTTGGAGCGAAACTGGGAAGTGAGTTCATTGCCACCAGCATCATTCTGCAGCATCCTCTCACGCGCGAGTGGGAAAATGAGAACGAGTGTAGCAGTCTCAGCGTTCGGTGAGTGCCTCATATGGGTGCATTGTTTAAGTAGTGAAGTAGGTAAACGCTGCGCAGCCTCCGTCTATGCACTGTTACAAACGTTGAGCCTTTGTTCTATGCATTAGCCTATCAAAATTTACGGCACAGGGAAAAGCTTTCCGGATCACTATTAGATGGCCTTTACATAATGCCATGCAAATTTCATTGTTATCAATGAAGGAAGAGGCGAAGTACGTACTCTTAGATGCGAAAGATAGTAAACGAACTCCTCGGATGCTTCAGTTAAAACAGTGCATTTTCATTAAGTTTCAGATTAACGTTATTATCAAGATATCCAGCACAGAATGGCACATGTGTGTGTGTATTCTTTTATGTTTCTGTGTGTGTAATATTTATTATCTTAGTGTATATATATATATATATATATATATATATATATATGTATGTGTGTGTATGTATATATATATAAATATATATATGTGTGTATGTACGTATGTGTATACCTATATGCATATATATTTTTATATACAAGTCCTAAATTATCTTCCGAAGAAGACGGAGTTGGAGTCTATCGAAATTATCAAGATATAACGTGTGAGTGTTCCTTTTATGTGTTCTCATATTGTGTGTTGCTGTTTAAGTGTAATTTATATTTCTATAAAAATATATATATATATATATTAACGAAAGATATTCCCAAAGAAAGGCCTTTGCGAGAAATGATCGTTGAGGTGAACGTAAGTGGAACATCGTAACTATTATCCTAGGTGATATGCAAAAGTTACCTAGCTGTATACCACACTTCATACATGTGTGTATTGAGTGTCACATAAAGTTCAAGGAAATACTTTTTTAAAGTTTTGAGCAACTTATCGAATTCGATAAAAGTAGGAAATCAGTCCCAGATATCTATAGCATACCTCAAATTCAATGGGTTAAATGCTTTTCTATGCAACTTATGACTTATAACTGACCTTATTCGCGAATTTGTCAATATATTTAAAACTTCAGAAGAACATCTTGTTATCAATATTGTCTTGATTTGCCCAATATTTTTTACATTTGAAAATGTTCTTAAAATATAAAAAAAGAGAAAGTTAATAAATAACATTTTTGACTTTACTCAAAATATAAATTATGAAAATGCTTTAATAATATTTTATTATCATTAAAAAGTCAATACTTAAATGTATGACATCAATTATGTTTACTTAAACATACATAACGCCAGCTTATGTCAATTGGTGCATTAATTGCAAGCAACGTTGCGTTGAATAGTTTAACTTTATCGTCTACACACTATCAATTCTTGATGATAGAATGAAACTGTTCAAAACAAATAAAGTGTAACATAATTGTAGAATAAGAGAAACTTGATTGTTTTGGACAAACTAGAAATTTTTCCTTGTGAAAAATTGCTCATTGTCCTTGGCGATGGTTTCTTTGACTTATTGTCACAAGACCATCAACGTTCTCGCAACTGTCAAAACCGAATTACCCAAATTTATTGCATCTACAAAACCACCACCGCCTGTTTCGCACCAATGATATTAATCATAGATGAGTAAAAACTTAGCTAGTCGAGAAAATATGCTTGCATTCTGTTCGTGCACACTATTTATATTACCATATTAATTTAATTGAAATTATTTAAATTGAAAATATTTTAAGTATGTAAGTGTATATGTGTGTATGTGTATATATCTTACTTCTATATATACCTACACTTACTTCTCTCTGATGCCTTCTTTAGGTCAAACTTAGGGGGCTGACCTGAAGGAGGCATCAGATAAGTCCGAAAGCTCACACAATCTAAAATGTGTTCTTTTACGTGTTATCTATTTAATTTAGTGTTCTATTATGCCATTCAAATGTTATGTACACATATATACACACACACTGTACCAAAACGCCGCAGAACTCATGTCAATCATACCATTTGATTCGTACAAAACAACTTTACAATGAATTTCAGCAGCTTCAAAGTTTGACAATTGACAAGAAGCGTGAAATTTCAGAGACTGCAGATCGAGACGTACTGACCGACCGTGTGCGTCAATACAACGACCATACGGCTCCCTTCATTACTTCTAACGATACACGGAGGTTATTTCGTACACACGTACACACACACATATGTGTGTATGTGTGTGTGTGTATATATATATAGGCATTCTGATGACGACGGCCGTGCCGTCGAAACGTAAATATCTACTGTAAGTGTCCTTCTTTTATGTTTCTGAGTGTTTAATATTTATTAACCTAGTGTTTATATAAATATATATATATATACTTACATATACATGCATACATAAAAAGGGATGGCAGAAGTCTAGTGGGACTCATTAGCCCCAAAGTGGGTAAAGATAACAGATCCCGGAAAATCATAAGCAGGACAGGGAAAAAAACTGGTCTCCCTATCCTGATGTGTGAATTTAACATGTCGTTGGGCTTAGTACTAGGTGACATTTACCCTCACCTTGCAAACTGGTCTTCGTGTTGACAACTGTAGTTGGATTGACCCAAGTTGTGTGTGCGTATACGATATGTGTTTGTGTGCATGTGTCTTTGTGTGTGTGTGCGTGTGTCGGTGTGTGCGCGCGGGTGTCTGTGTTTGTGTGCTAGAGTATGCATATCTCGTGCGTATATACATACATACACACACGTTGGATAAATTCTTCCTTATCTGTATTATGCTATAAAATACGCATTATTCTCACAGAGATATTAATTCTAGTTTTCCTACGCGGGACTGCTTTCACTAAAATATCAGTTTCTACCCATCAATTCCATCACAAGTCACCACACGAACTTTCATGCGTCCACCATATCAAGGCCATGGAGAAAATCGTGTCCGTGACTGGGAGTGATGAAATGAAGGCAATTTGGTGGCCTAAAGGTGGGGGGGGAGTTATAAGACCAGCCATTTGGTGGTTTCTAGTGAGGGAAAAAGGTAGAGAGAGGGAAAGAGACGAAACTAACGAGAATGAGGTCGAATTGGAATGGGAAGGGGAGGAGAAGTAGCCACGACCACCACGAATTGAACAGCCAAAACAAGCCAAGCGATTGAATTCCAGGACATGGGAAGGAATCCATCGCTTTTAATGCGACACTGTCGCGAACTCCACCGTAAATTTCCAAATTTATGTCTCCCCAGAGTTTGACGGGAAAGTGTGCAAAGATAGGGGATAGGGAGAGAGAGAGAGAGAGAGATGTGGGGGAAGGAAAGGTTTGGGGTAGGAATGCCCATTCGATGGGCTTCTATCCTCTCCCACTCCCTCCGCCCCGAACACTTCCCTTCCGTCCCCAGCTCACTGCCCTGCATCCCCTGATTTTATGTACTTGTATCCGTGACGGCGGTGAGAGGGGTATGGGTCCCAATCGTTACCCACCCACCCTTCTTACCTCTCACTCCGTCACATACACACTCAAACACACCGCCAATGCGGAGGATTTTTTTTAATTGAATCGTATATCCCCGTTTGGTGTGTCAGAAATACACACCATTTCTGGATACGTCAGCGATACCCACATGTCTAAAACATAAGGATTATTTTACTCGTAACGTTTAAAACACGTTTTAGGTTGACATAAATATTAGACATACGTACTTTTCCAAGTTAAGACTCCTATATTTTGGACCCTTCTCAATACTTCCAATCCCCCAACTTGATCAATATTGTAAAGGGATTTCATTTTTCAAATGAACCTAATTTAGTCAGCCTAAATTTATTCAATTGCGTGTAGTTCAAAAACCCACTTTGAAGTATATACCTGATGCAATTTATGATTGACTTTGGCATTTCCAGAAAACCAAACCTTATAGGTTATTCAAAACCATCAGATATAAAAAAAACCATAAATACAGTAATCAACCCGAAGGTCGGTTTAGTAGGTGATGGTAGAGCTCACCATCAGATATACAAAAATATAAATAATAATTTAATGTTCTCCATCATAGTTTTAATTAAATAAAAAACAAATATTAAAAATATTCCCACTACAAATTCCAAAAGTATATTTTCGGCACCCCTGGAGTAGTAATTAATGCCGAGAGTGTATTGACAATCGATTTCGATTTGCAATAGCCACTTTCATGCCACAACGACAGTGGTGTTTCTCTGAATAGAATCACCATAATACCGCACAGCGATCAGCTCTATTAGTATCCCCTCAAATTGCTAGTGACAAGAGGATCTGAAAGGTTTTGAAATACGAGTAAGGGAGTAAAGGGAAAAAGTTTATTCAGAAACAGTCTTCCATGGCTATAGAAGTTTTTTGAGAACCTGTGGTAGATCCGTGTATTATTATGTTTCCAAATTATTAATTTATTTTCATATATAATGAAAAAATTTTAATTATAATTATTAGTGATAACTATCAAATTGAATTCTATGGTTTCAGGCTCAACTTTGTGGAGGTTCATTTTCGTTTTAAATGGATACACTTTGTAACTTCCACACAGTTTTTATTCGTACTACCGGTTTCAACGCAAAGCGTTGAAACCGGTAGTACGAATAAAAATTGTGTGGAAGTTACAAAGTGTATTCATTTAAAACGAACTATCAAAATGTTAAAGGCGATTATTCAAAAAATATGGCTTTAACTATTAATATTTTTGCGAGCATTCCGTGGGTTTTTAATGCTGCGGTCATTCGTTGCCAACGATTTAGCTAATACTGATAAAACTAATTTGACGGGTGAAATAATCATTTTACCTTGGTTAAAAATGGCGGTTCGTATTATATACATCTATATTTTTTTCACTACCAAATTTAGTATTCCAGGTGTTTTAGTACCAAACTTTAATGGTCAACAAGTATCTCCTTTTTCAAAAATATTTAAAATTATTAAATTAACGTATTGCATTAATTTCATGAATGAAGTAATTAATGTAAGTAATATACTCACATAATTAATCTACGACTACCTAAACTCAATCACATCGATTAATTGTTTCTGTTGAATGAATATGATTAACATAATTCTAACTCCATTTACATTTGTCAAGTAATAATTTGTCGAGTCACCACGAGTCTTGCGTTTTTCAATCCTTACTGACAACATCAAATTCCTTATCTTTAATCACATATGGAATATTAAATATCCTAGAAATATCTCTGAACTAATGACATGACTTAATTACTAAATAAAATGTTTTCAAAAACGTTGTTATAGAACCCTTATTGTGGTCATCTAAAATAGAAATTCCTTTAAGTCGTGAAACTTTAAATCCAAAAGGGTGATCAGACAGAAAAAACGAATGAGCTTAAACACAAATTCAATTTACATAAATTTTAAAATTATATAAAAAGACCTGTTTCAAAAACGAAATTATTCAAAGACATATTATACAAATAAGAGGTAAATAAGGAAAGTAAAGAACTTCTAAAAATGATCTGAAATATATACAAGAAACACTACAATTCGATTTGGAGAATTAATATTCACAAACTGTATTACTTATAGGTACGGTATATGTGTCTTTCACTTTTTTTAACTTATTTATTATTTTATTACTTTATGTTAGGGTGTATATTGGGCGTTTTCTGCTTGTAACACTATGTACTCTAAAGTGTGCATCTTCCATTAACCTACTATATATCTAAATCACACAAGCTACTTTGCTTCACGTATTTCAAAATTGCATTTTTCTTCTTCCATTTTCTTCAGACACCTACATTCTCCCCTTTATCACAGACGCCAACGTTATATCACACATTTATATTTCCTTTTTCCACTCTTCCTACCTTCATCGAATTTCTGCCAATCTTTCCTCTTACCCCAACAAGCCTCTCTTACCCTATCATTACTAGCACTTCTTTTTATATTCCTTTCCGACCATTTGGTTTTCTCCAAACCCATATCTCAAATACCTCTAATCTATGCTTATTCTCTCACGAATGGACGAATAACGTAACCAAACTACAATACTCTCCACACCAAAGCCTTCAGGAACGAATACTCTCTAGATATTTTCCCGTCATCAACCCCTTCATCTTGTTGTTAATGCTTGTATAGCCAACGCATTTCTATATGATTTCCTTACTACATTTCCAATTTTCGGTACAACGTACTACACAATTAGGTGAAATGCTCAATAATCTAATTTGGCCCTCCTACCCTGTTCTCTAACTTGCCCTTATCCTTTCTTGAAGAGTATTCTTACCCTGGGTCTGTTTCGTTATGTTCTGTATTCCGAAATTTCCAGTTTATGGCCACTGTGTTTTCGTATGGGCAAGTAGTTGCAGGTAAAAAACGTAACATTCCTCGCGAAATTTATAATGTACATATTTTGTTATCTTAAGTTAAATTTAAAAGAACAATTTTAAAACAGGCCACAAGATTTAGTCAAGTTCGGGAACTTTCTCGAAATAGGGATGCATTAATTATAGCATAACGGGAACAATTCAGAAATAAATGAAACTGTCAAAGTTCAAATGATCAGCAAGAATATTAATGAAACTATTTGGATATATTATTATTTAAATGGTACCCTTACTGACACAAAAATGTTTTGCATGTAATTACGGTCATAAAACCGCATTACATTAAGAAAAGTCAAGGATAATAGCTTATACTAATAATCGGTGTCCTTATTTGTATTTACTCATATATTTCTTAGCGTAAAGCATGAAGAAATTAGACAAAGTATATGTGCCATATACGCCGTGTATGCGCCTGAAATACTTCATTTTGTTTATTTAAAATTCTATAGCACTTCCGATTGCTACTGTGGATACAAGAAAGAGAAACTTTAATCAAAATACTAAAAGTTTTATCAATGAAGAGACAGCTCAAATGCCATCAGGGAAACGAAAGAACCCTTGGAAAATCACCAAAATTCCTCAGTAAACTTAAAAAGACATCCCACAGAGAAATAGGACAAATGCGGAGAGCACAATTAGCAATATGGCAACATGAATGTTACTTTAACATATCTGTTATTTGATTTACCTCCACTTGTACAGATATCTGTACCAAATACAATAGGCTCTACAACATAATTTTCAGAGTTGTAATGTTACGCAGATGTGTTCATCAATTTTAGTGGTCGCGGTTATAATGAAAAATTGTTAGAATATTTTTTGGAAACTCATTCATATTCAGATAGACAGCACATTCCTGATGAAAAAATAATTGGTCTCTACCAATAATTATTGTAATCGATCCAGTTCATGAACCATGAAATGGCAGAAAAATCATGCAACATTATGCTCAATACAATGCAATATTATGGAAGTACAGCGGTGTTACAGGATCCTTGCAAAAATATTAATAAAATAATGAGAAAGCATCCTGAAATAAAATATTTATATCAGTTCTACTGAATCCCGACACACTAAAACACCCGTTGATCTTTACCCTCCTTCCCTCTTCAACTTATACGTCCAATCTCCCTTACTAAGTGTGTAATAACTTTCCTTAATAAATTTGCCCTCTCCTTCGATCCTCAGAGCTTCATATAATTTTTCTACAGGTCTCCCTATAGGATTGTCTTCTTCTTCCTCGCGCTTTCCACACCAAATGGCGATGAGAATTCCCCAGCCCCCCTCCGCCATTCCCTTCTGGGAAACGGATTTCTCTCTCCTCCAATGCACGCTGGATTAACCAAATTTTAAATTGACATCGACGAAAAAGTGGTGGAAATCGAAATGAGTGAAATATTTAAGAGACGCTCACCCACAAAGGAGACACCTGGGAAGAGGTGGTTATTACCTCGAAGAAAAAAGAAACCAAAAAAGAAAATGGTGAAAGTTTTTCAGAGCGCCCTTTTTTGAATTCAAATTCTATATACGACGGCCTTGAGGATTAAAGGAGGCTTTTTATCGGAGATGAAAATGAAAAATATTACTAAAACTTTTGAAAAAAAAGGGAAAGAATCTGAGACTCGTGGAAAACATTATTTTTTATATATAAAGCCATCCACCAGCCTTTGGTTTCTTGAAAGAAGAAAAACTGCGCACTCAATATATTCGAGAAAGTGTTGTTTGACGAGCAGCAGAACTTTCGTTAATTATCAAGATGGGTTGAAGAAGTTTGAACATGACGTTGAATATGCCAGTTATTGTGCGTTCCTTATGAATTACGTATAGCCAAGAAATATTTTGATGCCCCAAAGTGAATGCGTACAAATGCAAACATACACATACTTTATTCTGGATATGGATTAGGTATAATTCATCAAGGCACTGGTAGCTACCCCAACGAACGGTAACGTTCCAAATACCCATGATAAAACGACTACCCCACGTAATTAATTTTCTTCTCCGAACTTTTTAACTTCCTTTTCAATTCTACTGAACACATGTAATTATGATTTACATTCATTTATCATCAACGGGTGTCAATTTAGGCACATTCAACCAATGCTTGTTTCAGTAATTCATCTGTAATAATTTTGTCCGAAACATTTTTTGCACATATAAGAATTTTAATTACTGAAAACATCAGAAATCTATTATTAAGGGCGTAGAGGAAAATACAGTAAGGAAGTAAATATACAAACTTTTTAAAGTAAAAAAAAAGACTACAAAAACTGAGAATACTAAAAAACGGACGGCATCACCTAAATCATTGATGCCTCCGAAACACCGATTGAGCAGAAGTTGGTTGAGAATGGGAAGAAAATTATATCTCGTGAGACTGTGCGATGTTACTGACCAAAACATTCACTCCTTTTGATCTCTATCCACATTTTAGATGCACAAGAAGTTTACAATGATAGCATAAACAAGGATATATGTAAACCCAAAAATTGACAAAGTGTGCATAACAATATTATAAAAATGCAAATGGTGGGTGTAATTATTCCTAATCAAGAATCTCATGGGTCTCATTACGCTATTGGTGACCTTACTAACAGAAAACTTGTTACTTTTCCAGTAGTTTCAAGGCGAACATAATTTGGAAAATTCCTACTTTCTATGGAATCCTCTCTGCAATACAATTTATCTCACTTTGTTTTTCAACTTCATGAGGATACCACTTGTCATTTTCGGGTATTTTGTAGTAGGTGATTTTCATAGGGAAAAGTTTCAAAACGTACAGTAACAGTAGCAGTACACTGCCAAGAATTTATATCAGAGTCCCCAATTGTCAAATATTTCACCAAATAAAACAAAAACTTCAGCTTCCTCAAAACAAATATTCGTTAAAGCCGTTTAAATTTTGGAAGCAATTAATTTTGTAATTTTTAAGCCCTATTTGGATCGTTGTCAAACCAATGGTGCCATTATAGCTTCTCACAGATCTTTCTTCCTTCGAAACTTACGATCTAAAATTACCACCAAATTTCCCTCTAGACAATAATACCCTTCAGGAGAGAACTCCAAAAATAAAATCGAAACGGAATGGACTATAGGAGGGTGAGATGCAATTATGACTCGGAGTTGTTTTATCACCTACAGAAAACGAAGATAGGGAGAGGTCTTTATTTGGGCAAAATTGATACCAAAGGGTCCCTCCTTCCATTTAATCCAAAAGAGAAGGGTAGTAATATCAATATGGTACCAAAGTACCACGACACTTGTCAAAAATGCGTTGAGAGGAAAATGTATCCGAGTCGGGAGCATATTCAATATTATTGCATTTTAAAAATTTCTAATTATATTTTCTGTTTTTTCTCATTTAGCTCGGTAATCTTAACTGTGGATTCACAGCTACAAAGTCAAAGCTGAAGACAAACCGTAATATTTACACGGAAACTCCTATTCTGTTCCTTATTTTTCCCTGTACTTTCTAGACGATAAAAATGATAGAGGTTACTCTGATCAATACAACGCTTGCTACACTCGTCAATAAAAAAAATACCCATAATCTGGAAAATTAATAAAAATAGACGTTTCAGGCGTGATATGGTGGGATATCATGATTAATTAAAAATAGAAATTTTCCACAAAAATATTTACTAAAAATAATATGTAAATTGGAATATATATACTGGAAAATTAAGTCGTCTGCCTCTCCTTCTCGATTTGTTTAATGAAGTTCAGAAATGAATAATATGAAGTGAACGCTGTAAACCCCTCTCCTATATAAATTCGCAAGAGATCCTATTCCTCTGAAGAATTTAGTTTATCAGATTTTACCCTGAAGAAGGAAAGAAATTTTATCCCAGCCCTTAGAGGAAAATCCTTATCTTGATTGTGTCAATTTCTCATGTCAAGATAACAGTTTTAGCGATAAAATATCTGACGAACAATTTAAACCGATCGGATTAACTCGGTAATAAATAAATATTTCCATCAAGATGCATTAAATTTTATTTACTCGGCGCATCCAGAAAAACTTGCTTGAAGTTGATAAGTTAATAATGTTTTACAACAATCTTGCCCTAGGTTCATGGAATATCTTTAGTAGAAATCTCGTTGATGATCATGGTCAGGAATAAAGGTGGGGAGATTTCTATAGGCGAATAGAGATCTTTTTATTGATAAGTAAAAATGAAGTTCAATTCATTTCCAGATTAAATCAGTAGCACATGTATATTGTACGGGTAATGAAAAAAATAAACGTTGCACGTTTCACTGAACTACTACTTACTTGCTATACTTGATACATTTATAGTCACAATCGCTAGTAATTAAAGGTTGTAACTCTAATTAGCTAAAACCTTGGCATAAATGACAATTAATAAGTTTTAATCTTTAAAATTTAGCCAAATAAACACAATATTTATTGAAATTCTAAATTATATCTTTTTATGTCATTTCAATTCGAATTTAAAGTTTTTCATAAGATTGATTACTTAAATGGACATTTGAATGAAAAGCGAGCCCAAGGAAATGCATATAATTCAAAGCTATTGAATATATTGTAAAACACCTGTTACTAATTGTTTTATAAAGCTTTGGCATTGCTGAAAATCCATAGAACATTTTGACTTGTGTGTAATGCGCATAGAATGTCTCACAGTTCAATTGCGACCAAATGTTTCACTTTTTCAATTATTCCAAAAACTTCCTGATAAATGCGTGAGGCACTTTAATCATTTTAGAAGAGAGCGCATAGAGATTTCCTGGGTAACATAATTAATTTCAATAAACACCCATATAAAGAGGATATTTTGTTTTCCTGGCGTCCCGGAAAAAACTAATAATCAAACAAAAGAGTCAAACAACCTCCGTTCTGGGAATTACATCGTTTACTGCCACAATTTAGCTCAAATGTGTTTACCTACTATATCCGAATAATTAGATTTGCCTTTAAATGCAAACAACTGCTAATATTATCAAAGCTTATTAATATTTTTATATTTTTGTGAATAAATTTCACTTAAGAAGCTCAGCACTTATTGAATGCCCTTCAATTGGAAAACTGTTGGTTTAAATACTCTTCCCCTTTAATTCATAATATTCTTTAATAGACAAATGGCACGAATTAGTTACATACAGTAAGACGTATAATAGATATTGGCTAAAACGCCCAGGTTCATCAAAGAATGGCGTTTTTTTAAGATATACGGAAAATTAACAGGAAATGGAGATTGTACAATACACAATGTACACGACTTATATTAGAAGATAATATTTATAGTATTTTAACGCATCAAACAAAAGATATCACGCCTTCGAGTATTACAAGTGATACGGTAATTTGGGAAATCACAAACTCTTGAATTTTTCTTGAGGAAAGAAAGATTAGTCTAATAAATATAATCTTAGAATTATAGACGCAACACGTACGATACGCTACTGGTAGATGAAATTAAAATGAGAGACGGGCTATTTAGTAGCAGTTGCCTCCAAGGATATAAGCACTCAAACGTATTCTCATACCAATCGCTAGCCCTCCCTTCTACTTCACTGAAAGATATTATACTACCTTTAAAATATTAAAAATATATTACTTTAGAGTTCTTCATTGTCTTTCGTAATATTCTCTTCGTTAAAATTTGTACGCTCTTTCAGGAGAAAAATAAGGCCCACTCAAATATTTGGTCCGAGATTGGATTTGGCTCGTCTTTGGAAGACCTATACAGTGGATTGCTGTTTTGTTTCGGACTCATACGCATAGGTCCAAGATTCGTCACCTGTGGATATGTTATAGACAGCTTTTGATGCTCCGCGATTGTATTTCTTGAGCATTTATTTGCACCAATTGACACGAGTATCTTTTTGAGCTTTTGTAAAATTATGCGGATTCCAACACGAACAAATTCTTTTCACGGCTAATTGTTCATGCAATATTTTATTGATGCTCACCATACTAGTCCCCAAGAATGCATCAATCTCACTATAAATCACATGACATACTTCCTTCGCTAGTTCTTGTACAGCTTCTATGTTTTTTGGGACAACAGCTGATTTTGAATGACCTTCACGACTTTCGTCTCTGAGCGAACGGCGGCCATAATGGAATTCGTTTTACCAGCGTTTTACAGTGGTAAAGGATTGGGCTTCATCCCTAAATGTGGAAGTAAGTTGATCGAGGCACTCCTGTCTTGATTATCCACGTCAAATGTCGTCAAAAATCATCGCACGAAAGTGTTCACGGATTAACTCCATTTTTTCGCCGTGACAAAAGTTTTGAGTCACTGTAAACAACACGAGTTATGATCAAACGACAAAATATTCTGAAGAACGTTAGCGTTAAAAGGGTCACACTTTCAGATCGAAACGTCAGATGGCGCCTAAATTACTTAGTGTTTTCAAGGCTTTAAATATAAATAGCAACCCTGGTATTTACCATGTTCTGATTGCACAACGAAATACTTGACAATGAAGGACATAACTACAAATTAATATCGCCTTATGTAATAAAAATAGCAATTTAATTAAAGACTTATAACTGCACGTACTTTTCTCACACATTTCATTTTCACAGCAATTATGTATGCAATAAAATGTTAAATTGTCAGAAGCATAATGCAAACTGAATCCTTTTCAGCCTAAGTTATGCAATTTCATTCTTGGAAACAACTCAACTATGTCATTTTCTATTTGGCATGCGATATACCTTTGTCAAGCTAGTAATTACAACGAATACTTTCATATATCATTTTTCGCATTATATAAGTACTTGTATAATTTTGAGATATTATTTGATGCCAGATCATGATATTTATTTAGTTTTATAATACTCAAAATCCTGCTCCTCAATGTCCGCCTTCCCAAATGTATATCGCAGCGTTTAAAAAACGAGACCGCGGAAATCGATAAAAGATGTATGCGTGACTTAGACAAACTAAGTACAAAGAATACGTTTCCGTGATGAATTGTTATTTCCTCGAACGTTGATAACGGGTATCGTTAATGAAATGCAGACGCATACTTCCACAGCTACGAGGTAAGGAATACACCTAAATTATTCACTTCTTTTGAAATATGCAATTAAGGAAAAATATATTCAATGTGATATAAATTCAAAAGTAATTTTGTCATCAAAATTATGAAAAACGTTTCAGCACACCGAATAAGTGTTCCTAATTACTCTAAATGGAAAGATCTCTTTTGCGAAGGTAAAATTTCATGGATTCAAACCAGCTAACGTTCTCCCCTTTTAAACCCTTCTTATTGTGACAAAATATTACGTCTGTAAGACTAAACAAACATTAAAATTTCCAATACTATGGATGTACCTTAGCCATTTTGTCTTCAAATGCCCTTTGTTAAGAGGAACCCATAAAGAGACCCAACTTCCAGATTCAACGTTAAATAAGAATCCGCATTTCTTTTGTAAGATGCGCGACGATCCCAGAGCTAGCTATTATAGGAACAGGAAAACAGACACTAAAGGAGCTTCACTCAAATGGTATTAAGGTCACATGGCCTCTATTTTTTTGCCGTGTACGATTACTGCTCTTGTGAAGGAAGTCAATGTAATGGCTGGGGATTTATTTGTACTGTGATACACTTTCGTAGGTCGCAGTGGGATAAAATTGAAGGTCTCCGGGAATTGTAATAGTATCCTGTAATTGAGTTAACTAAAAAAAGACAAATCCAGCACTATCAACGTAATTACAACTATATCAATATATACGATAAACATATTAATAGCGTTGGAGACTATAATGTTCAAATACCAATAAATCTCACTTAGCCATCGGACATATTAATAAAAAAACAAGCAATTACATACAATATATGGTGTCAATTAAAAACGTATCTCATCATTAATTTCAGAACGCATAGAGAACATGTACGCTTATTTGATTCAGACAAAATATTAAGAATATTGACTGAATGGAAAATTTTGATAAAGGTTGATAATTTTAAACTAGTTTCAGGTTGTATTATAACAGTAGGTTGTATTGCATTGATCATAAATATTTATTTTTTTGGAGTAAATATTATGGAAATTGCAATATACAAAAGCGCTTCCTATTTATTACGGAAATCAGAATAATATAACTATTGAAATGTCTTCGTCGATAAATTTTAATATAAAATTAAGGAAGGAAAACAATAAGTATTTATCAGGAAAATTAGTAAATGAAAAATATGGAGACTGATAATAGAATGTGATGTAAACATGCATGTAAAAAGGCTGTGATTAAATAAATTTATGTTTGGTTTGTACTAAGAGGTTTTACCCTCATTATAGAAAAGTTGGCTTAATTAAGAAGCATTATGGTAAATGATAAGCTGAAAATGTGTCCCGATAAGGAAATCACAAAAGACAAATTTTGAATTTTGCTACACCATGGTTTAAAAAAAATTAGAGGAAGCTACAAACATTTTGGCAACAAAACATAAAATATAAGAGAACAATGGTTGTAAACGGGTGTCATTTCTAGAATTTACACTAGGTTTATTTTATAATCAACGGCTTCGAAATCCTCATTTTTAATTTAGACTTATCATTTGCAAAATCTTTTCTTCCATATTGATGGCCGAAAGGCTGATAATGATAAAACTTACAAAATGCTTGATATTAGCAGAATATGAGTCTAATAAAACTCGAGTTAAAGCATAAGGATAGGATTCTGATGAATATTCAAGTTTAAGAGCCGTTAATTTCAAGTTATGGGTTAATCAGTGAAAACAATCATAACAGACATCACATGAAGAGTTGGGCTACAAGCGATTTTGAATGGAAAAAGCACCCACTTTGCCGGAGATGAACAATTATTCAAATAAAGAATGCCACTCCTAACGTCGGTCCTAGTTTACCGAACAGCCATTTCCCTGGAATTCCTGAAACTCGCCAGAAAATGGTAGAGAATCCACGCTGCCCCCAGGCATCCATCTCAGTCAGCTCGAAATTCACGAGAAGTGAGGAGAAAGATCTAGTTGATTTCTAGGCCCGCGGGGGTGAAGGTGAGCAAACGTTGATGGCGATGGGTAATGGAGCATTCCATGAAAAAAACCGACAAATATGATGGATCATCTGTGTCCCAGGATAGCAGAAAGTAGCTGCATGAGTAAATAACTTGTTTTCGATGATAACGAAACGAATAAACAAATGACAATGACGATTCTTTTCCATAAAGGTCTGTCTCCTATGAAATAAAGCGGTTCGTTCTGCCAAGCTAAATCAATATGCCAGACGATTGAGCAAACAGAGCGGGTAAACGCACCGAGAAGTATCAATGAAGCTCACCATTAATTAAATAGATGATAACTTTGAGATTAGTGTCAAATTTCATTAGTGACAAGTTGAAATTTTCAAATTATTTGGAGCACTAAAAACTATAATCCAATTTAGCTCTAAGAATATCTAGATACATTTTTCACCAAAAGAATCTTTCCAAGGGCCATAGAGGAGCAGGCGCCACCGTATTTCCTCTCGGATTGCATTGAAACTTGAAGAAAAAACTATATGTAAAAAGATTCATGGGCTGACAACGTTTTCCATGAGTGAACTGTCCATTCGAAGATAAACGGCGATCCGCAGCAGGAAAAATTCCGTCTGGCTAGCAGTACTGCAGAAAAAGAAACAGTAATTTTTCCGGCAATAACATTTTTTATTAGATTAGAGCGAGGGAGCAAGACACGAGTGATCCATTTCCAAAAAGTCATAATTTCCAGGCACAATACGACAGGAATGATTCTTAAAGAGTAATCAAAACGTCAACGCTCAAACCTCTAGTCTCCATCCGTAACTTGGCGAATTACTCTCCTACGACTTTTCCGCCATAGGTTTCGAAATTAGATTTGTCAAATAAATCCTCGAAGACTGGAGTATTAGATAAGCTTCACATAAAGCAACTCACGCACCGTCAACTCACAAGGTGGAATGCGAGCACAAATCCTTGAGCACGCAATGCCGATAAGTCCCCCGGCCAACTGGCTACCCACGGAAAAAAGCTCGCCCTTGCGGAGAGAACCGGGGAGGCTTCGGCTGCTGCAGCGGGTACACCGCCATCCCATCACTCTCAAACTCCTCCGCTGGGTGATGGTGGCATCAAGGGAAAACCGCGGACAGGGCGCGGGAAGTTTCAGCGGCGCGGCGAGGAGGCAAACCTCCACGTTTGACCCCTCCGATCGCCCCCGTCATCCTCAGAATCCACCTCGGTCGGAACGAGAGGCTCACCGAAGCGAAGGAGGAAGGAATGGAAGCCTGTGCCTTCTCCCCCCCCCCCACGCGCGACTTATCAAGGAGGCTTAAGGAAGGACGTGGATACAAGTAACTATTTGAGAGAGAGAGAGGAAGGAAATCAATTCTTTACGTTTTCCCTCGGACCATTTTCGGGTATGCTTCCTTTAAAGGCCCGCCCCCTCCCATCCCCTCTTTCTTCTCGCGCCATCCGGATCAATGGACAAAAGCTCTGTCATCATCCAAAAGAACAGGACCAGAGGCGCAGTTGACATCACTTTTATTTTTCGGACGACACAACCCCACCGAAAATAAGGGGAAAATGATATTTTTCTAACCGGTTGATTTTATTGAACATCAAAGCACGAGAGGAACTTGGGTGCCTCGAAATCAATATTAGTGACAAAGGGATTCGGTTCAAAAGGATTCTTTTCCACTGGGAATGGAATCCCTCCTCCTGCCCCCCCCTTAGCGTCCCCTCTCCCGCCGGCACTCTTCTCCCGCTGTGGACTCTCCACCGCACCCAATTAAACCACGGTAATCTCTCCGATCCGGAGGGGTTGTCCTGAGTCACGAGCAGCGGATTTGCCCGCTCCGCGGTCGCACGTGTATTACGCACCCAGTGGTCACTTATTCCCACTACCCTCAACACGATCGTTGCCACGATGAGGGTTATAAACCTCCTGTAAGCTCCCTGCGTGCCGAGAACTTCGTTAGACGCGGTTGGCCTTCCCGCTTGGAACCTTAACTCGACCGATGAAAGTTGGAATGAAAGGTTATGACGGCTAAGACCCTGAGTTTTAAAAAATGCACCCCTTTTGATCGTCAGTAGGAGTTTCCTTATAAGTCAGCATTTTGAGCTGTGGACATCTTATTTTCAAGAAATGAGTGGATTTTTATTTGAGGGACAAAGCGATGGAGATGTTGCCAGTTGCTCTCATTAACTCTGATATAAAATTATGTATCACACAAAAATTAGGTAGGGAAAGTGAAATTATCCTCACCCATCCATTATAAATAACATACTTCCACTAGTTGAAACAAACACGATCGGATAATTCGTCGCACGTAATTCAAGTGGGTCATTTTAAAAGGTTCACAACTTAGACATTCGAAAAGGGAAAGGGATTGATTTTCTCCGAGCTAATTGAACGACTTAAAACCCAGGATGAAAATTGCCCGATTATAAAAATCGAAGTGGTCGAACCGTAGTCACCCACATAGCACCGACGCGCTGATGAAATACACGCCCGGTAAACATCCCCGCAACGAGCTGGTAGGCTGTGTGCGCGTCGTCACTTGCAAGCAGATTGCACCGGTGAGATGAAATAAGACGACCTCGGTGAGGCAACAGCCCCCTTCTCTCCCGCCTCTACTCCCGACACTCCAGCATACTGGCGCGAAAATTCCCCTCTGGTTAGGTCGCGACTCCTCTAGCAGACTTGGGGCACAAAAGCCCAATTCCGTCGGCCCTTCTAATCCGAGAGGCTGCCGCTGACTCGCGGGTTAGCGCGAGGGGCTGCGTTCGGATTGTTGAACGCGAACATATTGTGCCTGACGAGCAGCCGAAACGCTTTCAACTTCCAGGGGTGACACCCCGACCTCGAGAAACGATGCGAACGGTGTCACCCCGAGTCTCGATCACGTGCAAAGGGTTGAGGGGTCGGAGGAGATCCTACGAATCGCTACCGTGCACGAGCGATCGCGTGCACGACGGATCGCTCCCCTGCCATCGATGCAACTTGCAACCAAGGGGATTATTTCCAGAATAAACGTAAAGTCAAATAAAATATGGAGTGCTTTGGGATGGCAAGCGTAGCCCTAAGGTTTGTTTAAACGGTATGATATCCCGCAGTTTCTCCCATCAATCTCCATTTTTAAAAAATCAATAACCATAAATGCGAAATCGTTACGTCAAAGAATATTTCAACGTCACCTCTTCCATTAACATCCAAATGTCTTAATCACACGTTTTCCAGTAGATACATACGTGTAAGTGTCACAAAATATATTCCATTAAGTAATTCTCTTGCTAGAATATCATCATAATTTTTAATCGTGGAGTCACCATGAAGTTTCGAGAATTAAATATAAAAATAATAAAAAACTACCCCAACAAATTAAGATACATCATATTGTCATGCACTATCAGTCGAGCTGGAAACTTTTAAGTAACAATTCTTTAAACGTCTATAACCATGAATATGACTAAAGACTTAGGCGCCATTTATAAGGTCTACGCTAGACCCATGAGTCAATAAGTGTAAAGAGTCGGAGTGACACGTAGGTGAATGAGTTATATGGTAATCTCATGAAAAATAAGTAAAAGCGCAGTGAGTTTGAATTTCTCTTGAAAAAACATGGTGAATTTATATATTCTGCAGCAGGTGGTGATACCACACATTCATAAGAAGCCCATATGCATCCGTCTTCGACACACAGCTTACAACAGGTTGTCAGGATGTATGAGGGAAAAAATATAGTAAATTTAATGGTAGCCTTAATTTTTTAACCTTCATTTAAATCTTTAATAAAAATAAATCAACGGGCATAATGCGAGCCGCATACGGAATAAAAATAGTGATACTTTGGGAAGTGTTTAAAGGATATCCTTCTCCACTGGAAAGGAAAATACTTCGACTATTCCGGAAAAATAAGAATGGAGATGACAGAGTATTTTTCAGTGTGATAAAATTCTCCGACAGCAAGCAGAAAAATTCGAGTCTCTCAAATCATGTCCTTTTCCTGAACGCTCTTTCAAACTACATACAACAGAATATCATTGATACGTTTCTCCGGTAAACAAATTCACAGTTTTCTGGCAAAAATAGCAAAGAATTATATTTTATAAAGGTAAAGTCAGCAATAAATAAAGAAAGAAAATGACAACGCTAAAACAATTTACATTTTATAATCATTAAGTGGTGTCCTCATCGCCTATGAATTGGTGTGGTAGAGAGGAAGTCATAAGGGTAGATAAAAATTAATCCAGACCAGAAATTATGCTCTCAGCTGGCATGGGAAGAAATACAAAATGAGGCTAAATTCTTCTTTCTGTGATAATATTAAATAAAATAAATATTTAGTAAGTATTAGTCGCAAAACTAATTCAAAGAATTGCGGTTAACATGATTACGTAACAATGCCAAAACTTACGCCCTTTCACTGAATAGAAACAATACTCTAAATCAGTGTTTATTGTGTCACCAATGACCCAAAAAGGTAAAAATAACTCCTTTTTACCTCACCGCAAGGTAAATTAGGAAATAAATATACATAACGCTGAATTGACTGCAAGAAACAATCAATGAGGTACATTTTAGCACTAAAGAAGCATATTGTTCGCTACAATAGCAAAAATGTTCATTATATAGCAAAATTAATTTCTCTAATCAATATCTGCTGATGAGCGAGTTAATAATCCTTCTCTCTGATATATTCCAGGAAAGTATTAGTTTGATAAAATTTCACATGCAAAATTGTATTTCCAAACACTGGGTATTCTACGTTATTATACTGTACTTGGCATCTGCCCGGGTTTTACAAAAAATATAGAGTGGAAAGGAAACGTCTAACTAACATAGCAGTTTTTCAAGCAACATAACTTTATGCTTGGAATAATAAATGTTTATAATGGTAAATTGCCTCTAATATAGTCACGCAATAAGTAGAAAGTGAACCACTTCCTTTAGTGCGCAATAGAAGATCATTTCTGATGCGCGCCATGAAATACCTTGAATCCCAGGTAACTTTTTCCAATAATTTCCATCACAATAGTATTTCAAGAAATTAAAACAATATCTTTTCCACAGTTTCCCCTTATCTTGTCATTATTCCAAATGAATAGCATAGGCTTATCCATTTTGTCAACGTGGTAGGTGGCCAAGCAATTAAATTTGGGTACCCGAGCCACGACATCGTTAAACTAGTAGAGAATCCACGAGAAAGTTTAAGGAACTCTAGCCCGCAAGAGTAAATGTTAAGGAAAAGGTTATCAGAGCGGGTAGCGTCTTCAATTAAAGTTAATGGAAAAATTATTTAAAGAAGGGTCAATTAAGTTCTTAATGGAATCCTTAAGGAAGCCAGAGTTCACATAAGCCATTTAGAGGCAGCGAGAAAGACTTCTAGGAGAACTGGATGATCGAATTAAAATTTAAAATACCTAAACGAAATAAAAAAGAGCCGCCTTCGTGTCTCCAAGTTTGCATCACCAACATACCATAACACACGGAAAAACATACTATCCCTTAGAACCAGGTTGAGGGCTGTTGTCAAGGTGTTATCACTAAGGGGAGGTCCCGGGAAAACTTAGGGACGCAGAGACGAAATGGACGTACGGGGGAGTGGAATGGTGGCTAATGGGGGAGAGGAATGAAAAGAACTTGGAGTGACCGGGCACAAGGAAAGGTTTGAAAGTTCAAAATGGGCACTCACCTTCTGCATGGAATCCGCCGAGCCATCCGAACGCGATGATCAGTGAGAAGAGCAGGGGCGTGACTCCGCGGCGCGGTGTGGTAACCGCTCCTAGCCGGGAGAATAGGGCCCTCGGTGTATCCGGAGGAGGCGACGCCCTCGCCATCGGAGAAGCGGTGGATCTGAAGACGTCGTTAGACATGGCTGCGTCGGTCAAAGACTTCATCGGTCCCCAAGACAAAGAAATTCACCCGCGTCAGGGAATCCGATCGGCCGACCTCGCCGAGGAATGAAACAGGAGGGAGTTGATTTGGGGGAGTTGCCGACGAGAAAGCCAAGTTCACGAGGTTGAGTAGCGGCCCTTCTTCATTTCCGCCGCTTGGGGTGGCCCCGGGATTGTTTGGAGTGGTGGAGACTCTTCTCCGATCACACAGCACAGTCCTTTTTGGGAGCCTTCTCCCGCCGAAGTGCCGCACTGGTGGAGCCTAAGGTTGATGGGCTTGCAGGCGATTTTCTCGGTCGAGGTTGTCCGATTGTTTTGGGAAAAGGATCTGTTTGACACGCGCGTCCCTCGGAGAATCCTTCCAGGTTCTTCCTCCTCTCTCTTCAACCTTGTTCGGTATTGATCCCCCGCTTATAACTCACAACCCTGCATATTTTTTGGATGATACAGAATTATAATATTATCAGAAAGATCAACTCTTTCGTTTTTCACTCGTGGCACGGGATGCTAACACCGATGCATAAAAACTTTTTAAATTGATAGATCTAATTCAAAACAGATTTAAAATATTTCCGTAATCAACACCAATATATTTATCGCTGAAACTACACATATATTATATTTGCTTCATACGTATAATTACTAATGAGCTATTACTTGCCCAAATATTTAAAACTTATTTTATTCTAAACTCTTTCAAACTTCAACTGATCTAGGATATTTGCCTTTATGATTCTCATAGAATTTCCATAAGAGAAACACAACACTTAAGAATCAACAGAAACACTTTGTTGGTATAAATTCCTGGTATCTACTCCAACGTGTGAGCTACGTGAAAACTATTCCTTATAAGCAGAAGTAATGCCTTCGAGAGTCCCCGAGCACCTAGAGAGCCCAGTCGCCTGGTCAGTCTCTCTCCCTCTCTCTCTCTCTCTCTTTCTCTCTCTCTCTCTCTTTCTCTCTCTCTCTCTCAATTCTCGAGATAGCCTGTCACGGCTCTCCCGACGCACCACGTAATCGAAAATATAAATCTATCACCTCCGTATAAAATACGTCCGACACTTTTAGCACTCCAAAGAAATGCGGAACGATTTGAATTCTTCTCGCATCGATGCCTGCAAAAACTTTTCGGGAAATATTTCTCCCTCTCTCTCTCTCTCTTTCCTATCCTCCTCACTATTTATCTCTCTCTTTCTCTCCTCAGCCCGAGTCAATGGGGCACAGCCACATTATTCTCCTCCGCCTTCACCTTCCTGACCCCCAGGTAAAAATTCCTCCGGAGGCCTCCTAACACTGGAAGTTCTCCACTGAGCGGAGGTGCGAAGCGGGGGGCCCGACGTTCCTCTCGGCAAGTCTCACCCCAACCACCCCTCGGGACCCCTTCGCCCCCACCTCAAATATTTCGTCCCCAACCACCACCACCACCCCTTCCCCCGCCCCCTCACTCGCTCTTCTCCTTGAGGAGGGGTGGTGGTGACCCCAACATCCCGGCGGTGGGCAACTTTAACGTGGATTACCCGGGCACTTTTCTTCCCTCCCCCACACCGACAACTGTTTAAAAAATATGTGTGTATGATCTTCCTTTGGCTTCGACCCTCTTGTCAGTCTGTCCCTCTCACCCTCGTTCCTCCCCAAGGTATCCCTGCTAATTTTTTGAAACCTCCAGGTCCCTCTTTTGTCAGCTGCCAAAAAACCGACCGAGTTCGTGTGTGCGGCTACCGAGATTTTTCAGCGGCCGGAGCAGCGGTGGCAGACCGAGCAAGGGCACTGACGACTCGTAGGCGCCCGAGTGTCGGAGTTCTGCGCTCGCCGCGATCGGGGCGACATCTGTTATGCGCGCGCCGCGATACTCTCTCCCCTCCCTTTCCTCCGACTCAAGCCCCATCCTCCTCCCCCGGAGTCCCCTGCCATCCTCTCGGCGCCCCCTCAAACTCCTCCACCGGTTATCATGGACCTCCGCCATCCTTCTCCAAGCCTCCCCCCACCTAACTCCTTTTCCCATTCACCCCAACGCGATTCACTACTCCTCGACCCCCGTCCCCCACCAAAAATTCAAGCAAACATATGAACCCACGTCCCCTCTTCCTCCCACTTCACCCCCCCCAGGCCACCCTGCCTGCCGCTACTTTCTTCGACTCCCCCGACCCTCTGCCCTCGACCTACCCTTTCCCTCCTCCCCTTGCCCTTTCCAGTGGCCACCGTCCCTACCCTCTCCATTGCCCCTCCCCCGCCCATACCCTTCCATAGCCAGAGGCTGACTCCCACCAACCGCCCACGCCGACTCTAGGTGACCCAGTGTCCTGGTTGCTATACTTGAGCACACGATGGGGGTAGCGGTGTTCCTTTTGGAGGAGAGGGGTGTGGGGGACGAGGGTGTGTGGCCGAGGGGATGAGAAGAGAGAGAAAACGACAGGAGTGAGGGGACAAACGGACGAATGTCTCTCGTCAGGCGTAATAATATAGGGCCCGAAGAGAGGAGACAAAGGGACGGGGAATTAAAATGATTGCAAATGAAAGGGGGTCGGAAAGGGGAGAGTTATTAGAAAGTTGTGGTACCTGTCGACAAGACTAAGGTTCTAGAGGAGCGAATGGTAATTTTTAATCCTCTCAGCGGTTCAACCGGCATGAAATTTCGTATTTCCTAACATTAGTAAGTTGGAGTAATATTAAATCTATCACGTTAAGTCGACTTCGAGAACTTGTCCGTAGAACCAGTAGCCCTCATGGTGCAGATGCAAAATATCAATTGATTACATAATCTGCTAAAAGTCTATTACTAGAAGCACTTAAGGCTATGTGAATATTACTTTAATAAGCATTCGTGAATTAATTTTTATGCTTGAAAATGAATGGAATATTGTTTGTTGAAACAAATGTGTTCAGAATACGTAACAAGCACTATTAGATTAATCTTAAAAGATAAAACTAGTTTTCTCTGAGCTATCTCCCAGGTAACATACCGTGTCGTAATGTTTTCTCCATATCAATCGAAAGTGTCGAAGTTTCAAGTACATCAGAGTGGTTTAACTATTGAGTATTAGTCAAAATTGCAAATCATCCTATTGACACCGTTGCGTCAAATATTTCTTGTAAAAACTGTACGCATATGCTTTGTGATAGCCAATGGCTTACAGGAGATATCGGTACTCATACCATTCAAATCTACCTCGGTGAACTAATCTATTCGAGTGTTCCAGAGAGAGAGGAATATCACTCAAGGAAAGGAGGAGAGGGAGATAAAATAGATTTAATTTTGTATTCGGTTCATGGCTCTTGAACAGGAAGGAAAAGCTCTCGGCTCCCGATGCGAGGGCACCAAAAATTCGAAGGCGAGAAAGAAGTGTCAAACCGGGGGCTACGCGAGAGAACAAAAGAGCCATGACGCTGAACCACGGGTTTTCAAGCGGGCCGTCTGAGGCTCTTCCATGATTGCGTTTACCGATATTTCGCACCTGTTAAATGCGCCCACGGGTAACGGTGTGCGTGTGTGTATGGAATGAAATCGGTCTTTCGGAGAGAAGCGACCGGAGGCGGCGGCGTTGAGAGCGGCGCGGGCGGCGGAATATAATGCTCGTTGTATCGTGGCAGTCACATGCAAACAACGGATCGGCACCTTTCCCGGAAAACCTCGAATCCGCGTGAAGTCAAAATACAATCGCGCCTAGAATGAAAGGACCTCGCCATATTTAAATTTCCGAGATTGCGACCTTCAGCGAATTAAATTACCGCAAAGTTTCAGACTCCTAGACGTACTTATGAGTCGGGCATTGAAAAAACTTCTTCCCCTTAATGAATAATATTTCAGAACGCAATTCCGATTCAGATGAATTGATTCACTTTATAATTCAATAGGTACCCGTTTGGTGGCATCATAGATTAAAATATGGTTTACTAAGTAGTTTCATTATCACCGGTCCTCCGGAATCAAATCCAATACGGGGAATATATGCATACATGTATGCGTACAAGGGGGTATTCTGAACTTTTAATTACTAATAAAACATAATCGAGGCAGAAAATTATTTTTTATTCGTTATTCTTAAGAGTCCTCTACATAGTCATCACCCAGAGTAATATATTTCTCCCAGCGTTTCTTGGCATATCGAAGGTGGTCATCGTAGCATTCGGTAAGTTGAATCGAAAAAGCCGGCCGGTGGCGGCGGGGTAACTTCCTCGTCTGCCAATCCAAGGGTCGCGGGTGCGATTCCCGCCAGGGTGGGATATTTTCTACCTAGGGCTTGGGTGTTTGTATTGTTGTCATTGTTGTCCGATGTAAAGGCCAAAAGTACAGTTTTCGGACCAAGACGAATAAAATAAATAAAACCATTTTTCACCCCCTGAGTGACGTCAAACCTTACAATGGTTTTTTGAGATCTGGGAATTATAAACAGTTGCTTGGGGCGAGATCTGGAAAATAGGGCCGTTGTGGCAAAATTCCAAGAACATCGCTTTATTGTCGGTCGCATCATAGTCGCGATTGCAGGTTTTCGCTTCTGAAAATGTGTCAGTAGTCGTGGAACCCAGCGTACAACCTTTGACATCTGTAGTTCTATGTGAATAATTTTCCACACACTGACACGACAATCATTCATGATCATTTGGATTGTTGCTCTACGGTCTATTAGGATAAATTCTATGACTTTCTTTACTGTGGTAGCATCGTCTTCCACTTCTTGGATCGTCTGTGAGGGACATATGGCCAGTTTGAAAATTTCTTTTCCACCACACAACTGTCCAATATGACGGACTATCAATTCCATAAATATCTATCATTTCATCGTAGATTTACCGCATACCGTAAACTTGTAAATAAATGAACATAATCACACTGCGAGCCTCTATTATCATTTACTTTGCAAATCATGAACAAATTGTTAGATTCATTTTAAAAGTAATTGACAGCATCTATAGGCATATAAGAAAGGTAAAATTTTCCACCTGCCATTAAATTGGAGAAAAATCCTTTAAATTTTGAATGGGTTCATTTTCCATCCTGGTGAACACTGTTCCATAACGATGCGCGCTTTCATAAAAAGAACTCGTTCTCCGAAAAAATAGAACAAGGAGTGTTGATAAATTTTGAATAATAACAGGTCAAGGGTCTGACGACGTGACTGAATCTTTCGATTTCTGTAAATTAAAGGTTTAGGATTTTTTTGCGAGAACGTGTATAGCTTTAAAACATCAACGCAAGTACTATCAAGGCTTCATTCTAATGTGATTCCTACAAGCAGCGTTTCTCAAAGTAAGAGCTACCTTACACTACGCCCCGCGATAGCCCGCTCCACCGAAGGGCGTCCCTGGTATGTCCGAGTGCTAGCAACTGCGGGGTAGGGCTTTTCGTAGAGATGGCTGTGGCTAACCCTAAACCGAGAGAGAGCAAATCCGTCCCGGAAGTTGGAGTGAGGGAGGTAACCAAGGGATGCAAGGGTGGAGTGAGACCCGGCGGGATAAGGATGCTGCTGAGGCTGACACTGTATCCCCGCCTGTAACCGATTCGCTGCGGTATCGGACGGTGGATTGGACTTGACTTCCTCCGCTCACCTCGAGTGACCCCACGCAGGTTCTATTCGGGAATGGTAGTAAATGGACAGAACCAAGGTCTAGCGCATCTTTGGTTATTTGTGTGCGTTGGCGCTGAGTACATGATATGCCAATCGATAGACCGCTTTTTGCATACCAATTAAAACCATTCTGGTGATGAAAAAGTTTTCAAATACAGCAAGGAAGGCAACCAACGAATAAGTTATTGTTTATGTATGCAGCCACATACAAAAAACGCATTCCGGAACGGAAAGGAGATCATTTTCTTTCGCGATCATACAGGTTCAACGTATTTCGTGAGGGTGTCGACATACGTTTATTTATTCGTGAAATTTACCCAAGGTACTGAGTATGTACACTCCAGTTTGATTTAGGGTGAAGGGTCTGAATCAGATATATTAAATGGTAACACTCTCAACCCTGTTTTTACTAAAAAATATTCTAATCCATTCCCCATAACTTTGAGAGAATAAACTGTACAAATTATTTCATGACGATTCAATGATACTTTCTTCTGTGACTTGGTAATTAGAGGATTGACTGTTTGGATGTTAAAACAATAGGTACAAATTATGAACATTTTATAAACTACATGATACATGCAGACGTTTTGACAGCAATTTTAATGTGTCAATATTAATGATGAATCAAAATCAACTGAAATTTTTCCCCATAACATTTATAGAATAATGAATGAAAAATTAAGTAATAGCAAGGAATTATTTCAACACTTACAGACGGTTCAAGCTAAAAAAAATTTCCGGGCACCGGAATCGAAACACGTGTTCTGGAATGCGTTTTCATAAATCCTTGAGAGAAGTTAAAATGATACTCTAAAATAATCCAAATTACTTCCAGACATTCAAACGAAAATAAACAATATCGTGTAAATTACACTCAGCATCACCGATATTCCTATTGCAAAATTTTTGAAACTATAGTTATCATAACTTATGAGAAACAAAGTTTTCTAGATAATTGAAGTTTTTTCTCAAATAGTCACCAAGCACAACAGCTGGTCTTATGCTTCCAGAGCGTCTTAATATCTGCATAAACAAACACTAAACACTCAATGCGATTTTGGAGTCATTAAAAAGGCTTTTTTCAAAGAATATCAGCCAATAAAATGATGCACTCTGAAATCACGCGGAATTAATGGGGAGAAAATATAATCGAATTAGGAATTCATCCATGGAACATCCAGGAAACAATCGAAAACAGTATTTCCGATTCCTCGAAAACAACCTCCGGCGTACTCAAGAAATGTGTAATCTCTCCACTCTCCTTTCTTCGTCTCCTTTTTCTTCAAATACACCAATGCAATTAATTCTGAACTAATTATTACCACAAAATGATAGGCTAATAATACGTTCCCCTGTTCCCACAAGAATTAGTGATCTGTATCAGAAAATATTGATTGAACAATTTGAATAGATGCAAAGAAAACTAACTTTTTAGGAACACAAAGTGTCATACCCGAAAAAGCCCGAAGACACAATGTCAAATTTAATAGATACTCTTCTATCCTAACAACTTCCAGATATCCTATTCCCTTTGAAGCTCTGCAACATATTGACAAAACAATGAAACTGACACAGTATAAGAGATACGTTTCCAAATAAATAGATCACAGTTCCTATTACAGTTCACATCATCAACAAAAAGAGTGAACATTAACAGTGAGAGAATTATTCTCAATTAATCATTAGTGAACTGATGCATCGCAATTCGACATAAAATGAAATGATCACCAGTCAATATAAATTAATTAAGTGAAAGATTTTTCGATTAGCTTCATCAATTTCCAGCGTTCACAGGTTTTAATATTAGGCTCGAACCTAACTTGAAACGCTAAACATTGCAAGTCATGCTTTAAATATTGACCACTAAACTTTCATTTGCTATACCGTGAATCAGTATGTGAAATATTTAAAAGAAAAAGTGAAATATATTCGTTTAACAACCTAATCATTTCATATAATTACAAAGTTAGCCATATGTTACGTTTTCTGATACAATAAAAAATATCTCCTAGGCATTTAGTTTTTCAGTCATACTCAGCATATGAGGCACTGATCTGTTACTGAATTTCTGGGCGAAATCTAAACTTATTCTTGTTCACAAAGTTATTCTAACTTAGAATTTCCACTATACCTAAAGAAACCTTCAATAATGACGCAAAATGGTATTATATTGTTAACTGAAACTAGATGTGTACAAATTCTATTATCGGTTTATTATTTCGTAAAATAAATACTTGACAACATAAATAGACAAAGAACAAACGCTCTAAATAGAACAAAATATAGCATTATAAACACATGCCCAGTAAGTACGACAATCAAGTATTAATTGATAATATTTGATGCAATTTAGTAAAGTAGAATAGTATACTTTGTACGTCTTTAGTAAAAATGAAATAACGAACGCTCCAATAAATGATGTTCATGGGCTGTTGTAATCATAGAAGCGAATAAAAAAACATTAACTGAGCAACGATATAACAAAAATGTAGTACAGTTATATTATCAAATAACATTATAATCAGGCCATTTCTACATAAAATATGTTGATACTTCACCGTACTAATTTTATATACAAGGCTTATACGAGTACAACTATAATACTACAATAATTTGTGTAGCCATTCTTTGACGTTAACTAACGTATTAGAAAATATATACCTTGATGTATAAAACAAGGCAAAAATGTCTTTGTCATTAGAACGAAAAAATAGTTGAATGCTCCATTTATTCATTGCTAAGTAGATCATGAAAGGAAATTAAATTTTAAAATAATGATAATTTCTAATTTCAGTTTATTAAACTTGTTATATTATTTCTTCGTGAAACATTTGATGTCATACCACAGTTTGATTTTAAATTTATAAACGTCACCTTTCCGCAGTCTATAAAAAATTCTCTTCAATCAAGTTCCAGTATTTCGTAAAAACAACATAGAAAAATGGTGGAATACGTAATAAGACAACTTTTTGTCACTTTTCTTTTAAGTTTTCTTTGTTAAAAGGGAGATTGGAATACATTTGTGAGAACGTGGCGAAATCCTAGCATACATAGGTGTTATCAGACAGCTTACTAATAAGATCAATACTCTAGATATATCTTCCCTATACAGATATTATTTCATGAGAGACGACCTATCACCTCTTACTGCAGATCGTAATGGTTAGCGGAATTTTTATATGTAGAAGAAGATCATCTTTAGATTGGAAGAATTTTCTTGCCGTTCAAGATTCCTTAGCCACCATGACTGCTAGATTTGCACTCGAGCAAAAATCAACTTTAAAATATGAGCAGGTAAACATAAAAATGCTCACTATGATTTTTAAAAACTCGATATGTAAAAACTTGAAGTACATGAATAAATTATTGGAATTTTTAATCTCAGAGAGGAGACGAAATTTTGATGGAACGTTTCCATGATTAAAAGAAATAAAACTTTTATGTTTTCCGCGGTTTAATTATTTAGCAGGAGACCAGTTTCAGGCGATGAGCTACCATCAAGTTCAGGAGAGAACAAAATTTGTTTTGGGAAATGCCACATCCATTGGACTGCGAGAGTGGAAGTAGAATTGGAGGAGGTACAGCACAACGAAGGTTGCAAGATGAGAATTGAACTAATGGCGACGACGAGGCGGAGGTTAACGAATTACACACCGTCAAGTGGACGAGAATTTTGGGTGCGGAGGCCGATATCTCGCTGTTACCAGGCGGCCAAATTTCCGTTTCTCTTAAGGGTACAGTGCAATGTTTACGTAGTACCTCCGCATTGAAAGCGCTAAGATAGTCCTCAATCATTATACATTATTAAAAATTGGGCGATGCATCCATCTTACATAAGAAGGTTTTATTTTCCTTGCTTTTAACAAGAAAAGTTTTGTCCGGTTAGAGCATTATGCAAACTTTTCGGTCAACGTCATAGGCAGTGCAAAGCACGAATTCTCAAAAGTACATGAATATAAGCTGTCAAAACATATATCCTTTACAGAGTACACCTTGGCGTCATATACGTGATTAATTTCAAATTGATAATGCCGTACTGCCGTTTAGCAACATTGTTAAATGTGTTGAATTTCCAACGCTATCAGTAGCAAAGGATCCAAAATGACCCCCTGTGTTTTTTACAGCTATATCTTCGTCCACTTCATCGCTGTGATGAAACTCTTTTAAGTCTAGTTTCTTAATTTTCAGACGGTTATTAGCATGAGAGGAAGTTTGTACGCTTTCGGAACACTTCCACCAAGTCAAATGTTCTCAATTAACATATCAAACACAAAAGATCGTCCCAGTTTGTTGATATCTCCTAAAAAGACTTACTCATTTCTCAAAACTTGGATAATCAAAGACGTTCTCACAGCTCTGTTTTAAATTTGAACTTGTCTCTTCCGAAAATATTTGAGTTCTCTGAGATTGCATCATCTGATCGATGAACAAATATATCGTCGTCTCATATATTATTCGTGGAGACGCCAGCATTCAAATTATTTATTTCAACTTGTGAAATAAAAATTCAGCCGAAAAAAATTAAAAAAGATAAAACTAAGGTAAAACAGATTCGCAATATTTTAAAGCTGCCACCAATACCAAGCAGTGCACAATACTTTCGTTTCTGAACCGCTCTCCTCGGTTTTTTTCGTAATTTTAGTCATAAATTGTGTAGATCTGGCCTAAATTAATATACTGGTTAATTGTAACCAATTATTTCAATATTATCAAGCGGAGGCTAATTTCGGATAGCTTCAATTTAGAACTTAGTCCCTTATGCTTTATGCCTCGGACACTTAAATCTTTCTACTAGGTTAGTAAATTTTCAGAAACATTTGAATTGTTCTCAGCAAAAACGTAATATAAATTTAAAACTAGTAAGAATATTAGCACTCAATTCATTTGTAAAAATATATGTAGTTTATATGCCTAGATAACATGAAGAAATATTACGGCCTAATCTCTTATCTGATTGCGTTTGGAAGCTCGTCGACGAAACAACTCAAGACACTGTTTTCGTGTAAAATCCCTTAATCAAAGGTGAAGGGTAAAGGTAAATATAACGCCAACAAGGATGGACTTTAAATTACGAAACTCCTTATTTTTTGCTTTCAAGTAATCAAGCTGTACACATTCCCAATTAGTATTATAATCCACAAATAATGACAGCTGTAAGAAAATCCAATGGAAAACACGTTAGTGGGTCACCAACCTCTTTTTTCTCCCCTAAAAGATGCTTCAAGATGAAGCGTTGACTACCAAACTTTTCATGTGAAGAACTGATCATAAGTACGATCATGAAATGGTGGGACCTCTAGGCAATCAATCATTCCAGACAGTGGAGCCATCTAACTTTGACCGGGTATTGAGACCAATGGTTCACTTTTTGGGATTTTAACTTCGTTCATTAACTAACCAAGACAGCTATTAAACCATTAGTTTTTCTGAATCAAATAATACCTTTTCATTCAAACTGTTGCGTTTTTCTCTCAGTAAAATTAAGAGATGATGCGATTCCGGCGCTGCAATTGACGCTTCGCCAATCACCAAAACATTAATCACCATAACTCGAGTGAAAAGGAATGATATTCCAATCGATGGTTTGGATTAATTAATGGTATACTTCCTTACTAATCACCTCAGTAGTACTGAGCGTTACCCAATTCAAACTTCCCTCTTGCTGCCTTTTGGCTCCCTTATCCAGAATTTATTTTTTTTCTGCACGTGATGGTGAACTATCATCCGAAGCTACTACGTAATTGAACTGTGGAAAACATAAAAATTTTATTTATTTTAATCAAGGAATCGTTCTGCCAGGGATAACGTTCCCACTGCGACTCAAAAATCCATTTCATTTATTCATGTGACTTACATTCATTTTTTTATTTATTAATAAACGGCGTTCATTAATGTCTAAAAGTTGTAACCGCATTCGCTTATTCTTATTTTTATGTCAATTTAAATATGCATAAAAACTTATTAATGAACCAATGACTCAGTGAGTCGGCGAGGATTCTTTTTAGCCATGGCTGTTTTTTAGGATAATAGGTTTCCATAGCTTTAGTGTGGAACAACTGTTGCGGGACATGCGCTACCATGAAGTCATAACCGTGCGCTTACTTATGAAGCCGATTTAATATAATTTTTTAATTATATATATATATATATATATATATATATATATATATATATATATATATATATATATATATATATATATATATATATATATATATATATATATATACACATCCCGTTAATCTCCAAGCCCTTTATAACATAATTATGTCTGCACGAAAACAATATCATTTCCACAATATGCACCAGGAATTCTAAATCATAACCTATGGTGCGACTGGGCAAAAAAGCTAAATTGTCCTTCGCAAATAACCGCAGAGGGAATCGAAGTCGGCAGTTCGTCATCACGAGGTTGAGCATGCCAACCAACGGTACCCGGAGGGGGGGAGAGTAGAGGGTACAAGAAAGTGGCAGTGCAAAATAGACGGAGGGGTGGGGGGCGTGTGGATAAGTTGTAACGGTGGGAGGAGTGAATAGGATTGGGGGTGAAGGGAGCGGAATGGAATACTTGGGAGAGATGGAAAGAGACCAAGGAGTTACTCGGGCGGAGTTGAAACCATCAGATCCCTTCTTAGGCTTAAGAGCGTCGTCAAACCCTCCTATTCGAGACCAGGAAAGGAAATGCTGAGGGTTTCTTTTCGCCCCCTCATTCCAACACAATTCGAGAGATAGCAGGGAAAAAATATCCCATCAATATACGTAATCCTGGGGGAGTTTAATGAGTACGCAATGTAAACGTGAACCAAGTCAATTTCTTTTTTAATTTTATTAGATATTTTCCTGGACTCAAAAAATCATATTAAATGTCGTTTTTCTCGTAGGAGCTCAGGACTTAATTTATTCAACCACAATCACTAATTCAATAAATACCCTAACCACTTGAACTACACCATTCTTTAGCCCCACATACTTTCGTTCACCATTCATGAGACGCCAAATGGCAAATCATTTCATCCATTTCACCCTTCTAAGGTAATATTCTCCCTTATATCACAGTCTGAAGTATCACACCGCCTTTCTCCATTGTCTCGCTTCATAACGATGATAATATTTTTATTCCAACGTTTAAAAGTATCGCAGCCATGAAAATCGAAAATAATGTATGAGGTGAGTAAATTAAGTAATGAGACCGATTTAAAAAAAGTTTTTCATTCAAATAGAATTACAATTTTATATTGTCATCCTTAAAATAACTTCCTACTGGAGCCATACAGTGCTGGAGACGGTTCTTGCATTCTTCATAGTAGTGCTGGAACTCCAATACTGGACTAGCCTTCAGTTGGTCGGTTACAGGCGTTTGAATGATTTCGACTGCCCAAAATGAGGTTTTTTGGAACCATTATTGCGCAGATTTTTCTCATCACCAATTCATTGGTCAAAATCTGATGAACAGTGGTGTGAGTCAAAAAGTCAACTCTTTCCCGATCATTCTGTCAACCGACAATCTGGACGACCAAGATCCCGGATTATGTCGACATTTACATCGTTTCTTAAGGTTGAAGGCCTCCCGCTTCTTGGTTCATCTTCAATCGACTTTCTTCCTTCTAAAAATGCCTCAAATCACCGAAAAACCTGAGCTCTTTACAAAACACTATCTAAGTAAACCTGCTGAAGTTTAGCAAGAGTTTTCGTTGCACTGTACCCAAGTCTGAAGCAAAACCTGATCCATGACATCATTGCTCGAAATTGATATCACTCATTTTTAGAACAATATAAAAAACTGTTTCACAAAAAAATTGCTACGGACAAGCAAATAACTCGAGTAAGTCCAAACTCGTGCTGAAGGCGGATCACATGTTCCCCTGCCACTCTTCCAAGCCCAGCGCCTCCAGTGTTGCCAGATCGAACGCTACGTTCCCATTACTTAATTTACCGACCTCGAACCTCAGGATAGGGAGACAGTTCTTTCCCTGTACTGCCTTTGGTTTCTCAGGAAGATCTGGTCCCCGAAAAATTGCTGGTGGCAAGAGGTGTCCCCGAGAATCGAGGGCCCTGGTTACGGAAAGGAATTGGACCCCTTACGCTAACCTGTGAATTTCACATGACACAGGGGTTAATACTGATTGTATAAGCTCTAATTTCACCTAAAAAATGACAATCGGATTGATAAATGTGGCTGATGGTTCAACATTGCAAAAGTGTAATACTACTTTTTTGAAAATCCTTTGCTTGTAATACCGTTGCCATCAACAACATTGAAAGTGGAGACAGATGGCTGGTTAATATATAAGACTGTTATCAAATTGTTTCTAAACTATGCAATATTTGCAAATTATTAGTGTGTTCATCAAAAATGTAATATTCTTTGTTATCTTGGCTGTATTTTGTTTTCTCCACAAATATTATTTATTTTTAGCACCTTATAAATAAGGAAACACAGGTATGTCAAACTTCAAACTTTTACAGTGATTAAAAGAAATCTAAGTTTGTGGCGTGTATAATATGCTATTCCAAGGTTTTTTGAGCAGTTTGTAAAAGCTTCGCATTAAAAATATAGGCCCCTCCTCAACAAACAATATCAAATTTCAATTTAACATTTATTGAATGTAATGAAATTAATATTAAACACAACGAACAACTGTGAGAACAAGTCTTTCAAGCCTTTCTTAATGCTAACATTATTTCTGATTTAAATTTAGCTATGTAATTTTGGCTGCAATTTTGGTCTATTTAAATTCTAAGATAGTCTATAAAATTGACTTGCACGAAAAATACGTTTTAAAATTTTCTTTCATCATTGAGCATAAGATATATATATAAAAGAAAATTTTATGCTAATTTAAACTTGTCGATAAAATACAGTGTTTTGTTTTTTCAATTAACACTATTTTCTCATATAAACTATTTATGCGAACAAGAACACTTTGTACTTGTAGAACAAAAACGTAAATATTGTTCGTAAGATTGTATCAATAGCGGATGAGACTAGTTGAGTGCAAAATATGCCAGTACAAAAATTGCTTACGCAAGTAAGGAACAGAGTTGACCCAAGGACGGAACACTTGAGTGTTTCGCAAACATATCATCGCAACGCAACAAAAATGCATTTTCATAGATTGGGTGCTTTCAATATGCTAACTCCGGCAGCAGTCACCCGCAACTCTCGTTATGCCAGATTGCGTCATTCCTCTCGATTATATATCATAATCTAAGCCGGCAAAAGCTTTGGTAACATCTATGAAGAAGCCTACTACTTAAACCAACATTAATTCCTTTATATGCGTTGGTAGACCACTGCAAACATTGATATTAAAATAAAGTTATCCATTCATATGCATCTTCTGTACATTTCCTTTCGAACAATTTAAATAATAAAATTACTATTTATGAATACTTGTTGATTGTTCATTCCATTCATTATTGGTCATTACAGTCATGGATTCGTAGGAACTGTAGATCTCGTCCATGTGGCATCAATTTATGCCACCAATACGAAATTTTATTCTCTTGAATCATTGAACATCGTTTACTATTTTTTTATAAAAGTTATTGCTCGATCAGAGCTGAATTCTATACGGAGCATTAACAATTATGTATTACTACATAAATTAACAGTTAACTCAACAGTATCATAAGTTAACAGGTCATATTTTCCAATGTACAAGGATACAGGGTTGGTCCGGAAAATAAGTGTACTGAGCTCAGGAAAAAAAAAATATTACACTTTTACATATCTTAAGCTAATATTCCTCAAAATAGGACCCTTGTGAGTCGATACACTTGTTCCAGCGGCGTTCCCATTCCTGGAACGCTCCCGCGAAGGCATCATCGGGAACCTCTCGAAGACACGTCGTCACGGCCTCTTTGACGGCGTCCAAAGTCCCGTATCTCGTTCATTTCAAACTCCTCTTTATCTTCGGGAACAGAAAGCAGTCCGGTGGTGCCAAGTCCGGGCTGTAGGGCGGGTGCGGCAGCGTTGCCACGCCGTGCTTGGCCAAGAAGTCCGACACGACAAGCGCGGTGTGAGCCGGCGCATTGCCGTGATGCAGCCGCCAGATGTTTTTGATCGCTGGCCGGACGCGGGCGACTCGTTTTCGAAGCCTGTCGAGCACTTGAACGTAAAATGCAGCATTCACAGTTTGTCGTTCAGGTAAAAATTCGTAGTGGACGACTCCCCTTTTGTCAAAAAAGACAATGAGCATCGCCTTGATCCGAGATTTGCTCATGCGAGCTTTCTTTTGACGGGGTGATGATGGGGTGTGCCACTCCGCACTTTGTCTCTTCGACTCCAGGTCGTACTCAAAGACCCACGTACTCAAAGACCCACTCAAGACGAAACAACGTTCTCTAAAAAATGTGGATCATTTTTGCAGTGATCCGCAAGTTGTTTCGCGATTTCCAAACGACACTGAGCACTTTTGGCACCAACTTTGCACAAATTTTTCGCATCTGTAATTGGTCCCTAATAATCTCGTGCACTATTGTTTTTGGCACATTACACTGCTCTGCTATCATCCGAACACTAAGACGACGATCAGAGTTCAGTGCATCGCGTACTTTTCGCACATTTTCGTCGGTGAGTGTCGTTGATGGGCGTCCAGGCCGTGGTTCGTCGTCGACCTCTTCTCTGCCCTCCACGAACATCTTGTGCCACCGAAATATCATGTTTCTGGACATGGCTGACTCCCCGTAAGCCTGGTTAATCATACCGACAGTTTCGGTAGACGATTTCCCAAGCTTTACCGCAAATTTGATGGAATAACGCTGCTCCAAAAACTTCGGCATCGCGTTCCGTGACGTGGGTCGAGCGTGGAGGTTCGCGTTAACAGAGCTCCTCACTACACCACAGATCAGAGCCGACTGCCTTTTTCAGCGTCGCTTGCCAACATACCCCCCTCCAATTGCAGCCCGTCAGAGCGGTGCTGGGCGCGCCTGCAGCGGCGGGAAAAATCAGTACACTTATTTTCCGGACGAACCCTGTATATCATACCTACCTTTCTTCACCAACTAAAATATTTTTTCTAATAAATAAAGTCAGATATGTGTTAAATGCAGAATTAAGCTATTAAATAATGAAAAGCTAAGGATAATATGTGCAACGACTCGCAGGTAGGCTCTTTCTGTCAGAAAAAGTTGACTAGGACTGGTAATGTGACTCAATGGTACCCTTAACCGCTTCCTCTTCCTTACTATTCTCATCACCGGAACTCCGAGCACATTATTTTTCACATACAGGTGCAAGAATACATTTTTGACTGAAATGCATGTGCGTACGAGAAGAGCACATTTGCGAATTTTAACGACATTCCGCCGTGAATGAAATAAATGAATTAAAAATTTTAAAAGGCAAATTAAATTAAAGGATTGGATGATTAAACCACGGGGACGACAACAACTTCTGAGGTCAAACCATGGACGTAGGAGCCTTCATAGGAAATGTAATCAACGAGTTTCCCTCGACTACCCTAACCATAAAAAAATACATAAGGGAAGGCAATAGAAACCGCGAAAAAGATTTCCTTTTGGCAGGGAAACCCGAGAAAAAACTGTACACTACGCTTTCAGCGGGATGAAAGGGGATGAAGTGAGGCGGGAGAGGAAGGAAGGATGACAAAGGAAAGCATGGAGGAAGGGAGAAACGAGGTAGCGAGACACTAGGGCAGAGAGGGAGGAAATAGAGGGCTTCATGGAATGGAAGAAAGTGAAAGCCAGGCTTGCTAAGGGAAAAGAGGTAGTGCAAGAAAGAGATGGCGAGGGGATATTAGTCACGAAAATCAATAGAAAGAAGAGGACGAGGACGATGTAGGCAAGTCGAGGGCCTGAGAAAGAAATCGTGGATTGAGGAAGGGATGGGTCATTTTCTAATAACTTTGAATGACTTAAAACGGATCTCAGCATGAATAGATTAACTTAAATTCGTGTCTCTCGCTTCTCGATAAAAATCAAAGTTCGGATGAAATTCAGTTCCCGCCTTCCCGAAACAAAATGGCTGCGAAAGCCAAACGTTAAATTTGCCCGTTCAACCACGATGGTGGCCTCGGCTCTTCAAGGCCAAATCGCCTGTTCTACGAACTACGAAGTCTTTTCAGAATCGCTTTTTCCATCCACTAATTCATTGCGAAAGAAATGTCAATCGAAGAGCCATCAAATTATTTTCCTCGGCCCTTCCTGAAAATGCATTTTGTTATTATACGGACATGATGAACGAGAAGAGGGCGTTCGCTAAGCACTGTACCAAGAAATTTCATCACCCTAAAAATAATTTAACTTTTCCCCCTCCTATTTCACCTCTGGAACTAGAGCTAAACAATAGATTTCAATAAATTATAGAGAAATAAGATTGTTACTTGAAATAAGCTACTGTTTGAAGTACACACATAACGCATTTTTAGGAGAGATTCGAGACATTGAGAGATTTAATAACGTGAAACAGGTGATTAGAGTAACCTCAACGACAACGGAACACAAAATGAGCTTTTGCGTGAAAACACAGAACAATTACTCATTAGAACAGCAAAGACGTATATTTAACTCGATTGTACCAAAATTAGAGGAATGAAATGCAAGTAAGCTTCGAGGAAAACGTAGCTCTCACTCCGACCCTCTCTCTATCTCGTTTCCTTGGCATGAAATTCAACCACGTTCACTGCCAGAGCCTCTCCCTTTCCGCATCTCGACCACGACGCCTCGTTCTCTAACTCCCTCCCACCCTCTCTCTATCCATTCTTTCACCTCTTCTCCTCTCTCCCTTGCAGTATTTCTTCTCACAAGATCATAAAACACACTCGATGCTCATAAAGCTAACAAATTATTCCAGTGTCAAAGCAGAAAGATCTGTTGAGCTATTCTTCTTTCTCGGGGCAAGAATTAAATCTCATTCAGCCTTTTGATACCCCCGAGGATAGATGTAAAATCTTTTTTTCAAGGTGAGCCTTTGGAGCTTCGTTCAAAGGTACCAACTGTTTCCATCATGTTACAGATGTTTTGATCGGTCTTTAGGTACAACAGAGGTAATCAGAGTGCACGTGACGAATAAGCCATCATGGACAATTATGTGGTGGCAGCCGGAAGGCGCAGACGTCAAACGTAAGGTAAAATAACCAAAATGTATTATACCGCGAAATCCCCTGAAGGTGCCATGTCTTGGCAGGAAGCTGACAGCATCCAATGGGCTGACAATAACCCGGAGCATAGAAACACCCCTGGAATCAGCCCTATTTATAAGTAATACGAGCAACACAGAGGTCTCTAGAAAAGTTTTGATTACACTGCCAGCAGGGTGAATTTGTTCTTTAACAGCTTTAGTACTGCAATCTAAAAGGTAAAGGAAAACACCATTTTCACCAATAAAATAACTTCACGCAATTATGCTCAAACTGGTGTGCCTAAGATCGATTTTTAAATAGGAAATGAAACATTATGTAACACTTGTGCGACTGTAAAAATAGAAAAAGACTTACAGAATAATATAATAGTTCCTATTACCAAAAATATAGCTGGCAGAAAAACTGTAAGAGTTTTTGAGTGGATTTACAACAGGTCTAACATAAATGTTAAAAGAATCCATTACAGAAAAATGAGACAAGAGGTATATGAATTTTTCAAAAAGCTGATTTAAATTTAGGAAAATGAAAAAATAAAGGAAGCAGTTTCAGCCCTGAGATTTTGCATGGAAGAAGTAATTCAGAAACACCATTCCATTTCAATTTGCTCTTCCATTTGTAGCAGACAATTTATACAACTAACTGACGCAATTTGTGGACTACCAGTTAGACAATAAAAATAAAAAGCAAATCCAAAAACAGGAAAATCACCCATACTTTCTAAGGATGATTTCAATATAATAAAAAGAAGATACGGCGATTAATATGCGTGAATCAAATACTGAAAAAGCAAGATTTAAAGAAGGTTCCCAGCAATATTATGATTCTTTATCAAAACTTTCAAACTTATTTTACCATTAACTGACTATGAAATGAGTAAACCAAATATTAAGATATCCCTACTGACGGTGAAACAATTAGTATTCTATATTTTGAAGATGAATTCATGTCGGTAGAGAACAGACGTCTAACAAAAATGTTACATATCATAATATCCAGCTAAAATATGCAAAGTAAAGATAAATAAAGATTTAAATGATTTTCAGAATAAGACAAAAATATAAGATCAACATGAGGTAAAGACGGCAAAAACTGGAAGAGTTTTGTTGCTCACGTAACAGGATGAACTCGAAAAAAAGTACCAGCGATGGAAGAAGCACAGGAAACGAAGTCATCTACCAGAAGAAAAGTTTACTAACAGCAAAAAGATGACTAAAAGTAAGAAAACTCTTCATCAAAACATATTTCAGTTGTGTAGGTCTCTAGGAAAAAGCACATGAGAGAAGAATGGAGACAATGGGTATGCGATGCTCAAAATAATAAAAGAGATGAAGAGCATCATCAACAAGCTCTGCGAGTAGTACGGGAAGAAATGATTCTGATAAAAATAAGACGAAGATAACTGGAAAATATCACTGAAAATTCTAATGCATATGTAAACGCTGCCCTCGAAATTAAAGGAAAACATAATGGATGGATATAACTGCAGATGGAGACAAATAATGTCAGGCGATGACCAGATAATGAAAGGCATGAATTTAAAGTTTTGAAAAAATTATGAGAATAAAATCACTTTACCTCATATCTCCTACGAAATTTGATGATATTCGCCATTTTTAAAAATATTGAAACCGTATTAAAAACCTCATTGTACTTCAGCAAAGTCGAACGTAAAATAAATCTCATACTTAGAGAAGCGTATGAATGAATCAATATTTTAAGTTTAATATTCCATTATTTTCAGGAATAATGATGAACTGGATTACTTGTCATTGCAGCTGACCTAAAGATAATATGTTAGCATAACTAGGTTGTTGTCCAGTTTTCAGTAATCATTCAATGGAACTCTAATAACTTATGAATTTCGTGACGTGGTTGAAACTTGTGCGCAGTCAGCCTCAGTAAACTCTATCGTCAAACGTGATTTCTAAATTAATTCTTAGAGTTTTGGCGATACGTGAAATAAATAATGCAGACCTAGAAACATCCCCACTGAACTTACACTAGCTATAAATACACCGAATTGGAAAGCGTCACCCAAATTTTTGTTATGATACATGATGAAAAAATGAGACATTGTTCCATAACTTCGTGGAGGATTCATCGAAATTCACAGGATAATCTAAAAAAAACACATAGCTTCCTAGTATAACAATCACTACTATTAAATGGAAAAAATAATTTTAATTTTCCCTCTTTCCTACAAAAATGGAAAAAATGGTATGTGGATAATTTCTTGTGTAAAAAACGTCAAAATTGTTGCAACAGAAATAAAAAATAATAGACGTAAATGGAGAGAATAGTAAAATGGAGAGAGTAGTAAAAGGAGAGAATATGAACAAAAATTATGAGAGAATTGAACAAGACACATAAAAACGAGAATAACATTGAGAAGAAAGGCATAGACCACTTAACGAATCGGATTTAAAGATATAAAATGAAACGGAGGATTTTTTTTTAAATCCTCCCTGACCTAAAGATCAAATGAAGAAGAAGAATAATAGGACTGCGGAACACTATACATAAGAAAGATAAAGTAGCAAAAACAAAGTATTCAGGTAGACAAATAATACACAGATATAGATTAATGCGCATTGAATCCGCCTAATATAAGGTTAAGAAGCACCTCAGGAGCAAGAGAAGCATTGGAATCGCTCTGAAGCGATATGGCAAAAAACGCTATGAGGAAGGGCCTCTGGTAGAAGTAATTATTAAAGCAGATTCATAAATCGAAAATGAAGAAAAGAGAGAACATGTCATAAGAAGGTGGAAAGAGGTAGTATAGATATTTTAGGTCTATGCGAGATGAGTGGGAAGAATAGCGGGGATTACTGGAGTGATAACACAGGCACACAAAAAAAAATAATGTTCTGTGCCCGAGCTCAGACCATAGGTTCCCTATGTATTTTTGGCTTCTGAAACCGATCCCGGGGTCGGTATGGCCCAGATGTTCCGTATTTGCCCGCTACGGCCAGAAAATAATAATACCAAAATTTGGCCATTCCCGGGGGCCGAACAAGAGTCCGTATGACAACCGCAATTGAAGACAAAAATCGACCGAACGGAAAATTTTCTTGTTACCGAAATGGAAAAATATTCTCCCCAGCACCATGCAAAATTTCAGAAGAACCCTTTTGGGCGGTTCTCGAGATATCGAGGATCTTCCCGAATAAGTCAATTCTGGTACTATTTTACTCCTTTTTCGTACTCCTCCACCTTGCGCTGGCTTAATCCATAAAAAATTTGGTGTCAATCGGCCTCAAGTTTACTCATTTTAACAAACAAACAAAACCCCTGTTTCACGTTTACAGATTTACGCAGGAGGATATTAAGGTATAAGAAGTGTATAAAGTATATCAAGTATATTAAGTGCACGTATAAAATGTAACTGTGAGTTCAGTCAATAGATGGCGCATCACCTCAAATACATGTCTACATCTACATCTACATAAGTACCCTGCGAGCCACCAAAAAGGTGTGTGGCAGGGGGTGTAGCACCATGAGGGAAGGGTAAGGGTTGAGGGGGTTGGGAGTTAGGTGAGGAAAGGTGGGGGGAACCTGTAGGGAAAAAAATATATATATATATATATATATACACACATACATACATATACATACATACATACACACATGTATACACATCCTCGCGAAGTCCCTAACCTGTACGTTAATACTTATTGTAATGAACTAAGTCCTGGGGAATTTCGACTACGAGCATTCTGGTCCCTTATCGTTCTTGGAAAAAATGACATTTTAAACCTGTCAGTCTTGCAGTCTATCTCTCTAGTCTTATATTCGTGATCCCTTCGACCGTAATACGTTGGGGTTCGTATTATATCCTTGATGTCATCGGAAAAGGGCCCATCTTTAAATGTTTTTAATAAGTTTAATCTATATTGGAAACGCCGCTGTGGAAGAGAATCCCAACCTAAATTGTCTAGCAAAGTGGATACGCTGCTGAGTTGGTCATAACAATGTTTGACAAATCTAGCCCCCCTCCGCTGAACTCGATCTAATTCCGAAACCAAATTTATGTTATGAGGATCCCATATACTGGCGGCATACTCTAGGTGGGGCCTGACCAAGGCAAGGAAACATCGTTCTTTCACCTTTTCGTCGCATTTACCTAGCACTCTTTTCACAAATCCCAATTTTTTATTAGCACGACCGCATATTTCTCGTATGTGTTTTCCCCAGGACAGATCGTGAGTAATTGTTACACCCAAGTATTTAAAGGAACTCGCGATGAAAAAGTTGCGCAGAAGAGTTATAGGTGAGCAAGATTTTAGCATGAATTTACGATCAATTTAATAAATGAAAAAATAAATTAAAAGAAATAATTATAAAAGTGCCAAGACTACCTATGGCGTTTCGCGCTTCCCACCCAACCTGTGTAAACGATTCCAATAGATTTTGCCTTGCATGTGGCAAGTACGAGTCAGTGAAAAAACTTTTCACGACTCCACCCAAGAATATTTCTTTCGAGTTCTTTTGACTTTTGAGACTTTTTGATCGTGAATTACAGTTTGTCAGCCGGCCGGGGGGTTGCAAGCATTTCTGAGTGAATTGGGAATTCAGTGCAATAGATATGGGATGAGAATTAATAAAACAAAGGTTATGCGATTTTCCTGAAATAAAAAGCCTAAGCTAAGCATTAAAATAAGAGGGAAAAAAATAGAGCAGGTAGAACAGTTTACGTATCTCGGAAGTATTTTGGACCAACATGGTCAAAGTAGTAGGGATGTAAGGAGAAGAGTTGCGCTAGTCAAGGAGGCTTTCTCAAGGAGGAGAAAGCTGATGACGGGGACGTTGAGTAGTGAGGTCAAGAAAAGACTCGTAAAAGCTGTGGACGGTGCGGAAACGTGGTCACTGAAGTAGGAGGAAAGACGTAGATTGGAGGCTTTTGCAATGTGGGTGCGGAGAAGAATGGAGAAGGTAAAATGGACCGAAAAAAAATGGTGGGCGACGAAAGGGGTTTGTAGGGAGAAATCCTAAGAAGGCAGGAAAAATGAATGAAGGGCGTCAGCTGTGGGATGTTGAAGGCTGTAATAGAGGGGAGAATGTTAAGCAAACGAGGAGAGGACAGGAACAGGATAGGGATGTTGGACGGGATGAATGGAGGAAGGAAGTAAACAGAGATGAAGAGAGATCTGATGTAGAGTATGTTGCTCAGATTGTATTTTGTTTGGAGTCACCAGATATTTATTTGATAGTTGTATCCATCCAAAAACCTACCTTAACCGGTAGATTACCTAGTAAATAAATCTTAAGAAGGGAATTTGATGCAACTTGAAAAACCCGAAAGGCAAGAAAATTCCGAAAGATTCCAATTCCGAAAAAAGTAAACGAAATAGATAAAAGAAGAACCGAAGAATTACATTACGTTTTAGCGTATACTCATAGCATAAAAAAAATAATTTGACAGCTAAATAAAATTGCGACTGCAGTTGTAAGTCTTAGAGGGACACAATAAGATTAGATAGTATAAAGAGGCGCCTTGTAGATAGATATGTAATCTTTCCCCTGCATTTTTAAAATCTCTGTACAGAATATCACAACAATGTTAATCGACAAGTTTATGGAGAATTGATAACACATGGTGAAAGAGTCAATATGATTTCATCTACAGATATTGTTGTCATTAATGATAAAAATTAACAAAGACTAAGTACATATTTACCAATAATGAGAGAAATTCCAAGGAGTGAATTTTATTAATAAATGAAGATTAGTAAAGCACAAAAATGGCGGAGTTAGAGAGTTATTTTTTCAGAAAATTAGACAAGCAATGGCTGTATGTAATAGCAAACATAAATTGTCAAAACAATAAAATGTTCCTAACTATTAACATATGCAGTGTTACATTATAGGACTGAGAGAACTGGGCATTGGGGATAAACGAAAAGAGAGGATAGCGTAATGCGAAGTGTGATATTATAGGAGGAATACACTAACATTACGGTGGGTTTACAAGGTTAGAAATGAAGCATCTTCTCTGGATCGGAGAATAAAAACAAATCTGAAGACATATCGTAAAGGGAAGGGGCAAATTTAATACCAACATTATGAGTCTTAAATGAACTGTTAAAAACTAAATCAGAAGGTCACATTGAGGGAAAGAGGTATAGAGGAAGACCAAGTCTCCGATGCATACAACATGTAATAAATTATGTCCCCGCTATACTAAGGAAGAAATATAATGGGAAAGAACAACAGCGATCCAGTAGGAGAACCAATATGTAGATTGAAAGCTGAAAAAGAAGATCAATCCTTTATATCTAGACCTGTAGTACCATTTACCATGGATAATCAATTTTTATGGAAGAAAGCCATTCCCATTTCGCTGGAGGAAATTCCGCTTACTTTCCGCCTCTTGTTTTAACTAGAGGCGGAGTTTGAGCTGGTGGTCCAGCCAAAATAGATTTTTTTTCGCCTGTTCAAATATACTCTTCTTAGTTTCTCTACAGGAGGTTTCTTTGCTTTAGACACCCTGTTTGTTTTAAATTTGATCACTTTAATGGTTTTACTCTTCGGCCCTCTTCTCGAAGTATCCTTAACCAGGTCCTTACTCTTCCTGCAAATAGAGTCACGTCCTTCGCAAATAGGAACATGCTAAATCCGCTCTCTCAGTGTTATGACATTGCTAATTATATTTCTTATTATTGCTTATTATCTTTTTTGCCTTGTTTATGGCTTCATTGCCTATTTAATGTGATTAACAGCTCCTTTTCCTCACCCAATGCTTCATTTATATCGTCGCGACTTTTTCTATGTCATATCATCGCCGCCTGCTGTGACTGTCCTGGATAAATAAGCTTTCACCGTTACATTCCACTCATATTTCCTTCATAATTCTAATGTGTGTATATATATATATATATATATATATATATATATATATATATATATATATGCGGGTCGCGGTGGTCTAGTGGGTAGAGCGTTGGACTGCTGACCGGAGGGTCCCGGGTTCGATTCCCGGGCAAGGCACTTTGGGCACCTGCAGCTCCACCCAAGCTAGTTGATTTTTCGGGTACCAGATCTTCCTGGGAAACCATAACCGGCACAGGGAAAGGAACTGGCCCCCCTACCCTGATGTGTGAATATTCACACGCCGTATAGGGCTTGGTACATGGGTGAGCTCTACCATCACCTACTAAACCGACCTTCGGGTTGATTACTGTGTTTATGGTTTATATATATATATATATATATATATATACATACATACACACACAAGCATACATTTAAGGAAGTTTTCGTAAAACACACGTAACATTCAATTATTCTTATCTTACGACCAGGGTTGTGTATTAGGAATCTCCAAAAACATTCTTCGAGAATTCACAGAATAATGTCAGGATGCGCAAGCAAGAGAATTGGGGATCAAAAAATTGATTGTAAGGAGTTACACGGGAAATCTCAATGAATTTTTGAATGCATAAAACGTGTATATTGACAATTCTTTGGTTATACCTTGAGTTATTACAGTGTAATGAAATATAATTTAATTTCCCAAGCCAGGGGAACTTTGATTTGTCTCATTTCTAAGTTTTCCGTACCGTTTTTCTAAGTATGTTTCTCGTAATCTTCGGCTCATCTTTATATTCTTCAGAAAATAGCATTACCACAAGTTTCAATGAATCGGTCATATGGCTACTTTCTTGGAACTCTTTATATCTCTCTTACTTCAACTTTTACCTGAATGATTACGATCGCCTTTATCCAGCAGCCCATTTTTATTTTTCCTTTTATATCGTATATCATATTTTATGTTTTCAATAAATTACCATACCCAATTTTTTATATAATATCGACGTTACTTCTTCAATTTATCACAAGTGGTTCGCCTGTCCTGAGGAAGGAGCTCATGTTCTCACATTGCAGGGAATAAATTATCGCCATGGAATATATTTTTACTATCCCTTGCGTTATAACTTCCTAATATTATGTTGATCTTTTCATAAGTCCATTATTTTATCCATATAGTCTCTAAACTTCTATCTTCAAAAGTGCAATACGATTAGACAGCCAAATTTATGCTGCGTAAATATTTTCAGGATACTACATCAGTATTCCCAGTTCTGACACACGTCCCTTGACTAATTACTCGTGTGAAATGCAATTGCTGATTATGTACTTTCAATGATAAAGTATCACATTAAAATTTTTACGTTTCAATTATGATTAGCGAACAGCAAATTTAATTCCCTGAGTGAAGTCTACAACAATATTTTATTTGTTAACACTATAAGCTTAGGCACTATTCCGAAATTTTACAGTTCGTTACTATTGTAATGGATGGGTCGCGGTAGTCCAGGGGGTAGTGCGTTCGATTCCCGGGCAAAGCACTCTGGGCACCTGCAGCTCCACCCAAGCTATGTGATTTTTCGGGTACCAGATCTTCCTGGGAAACCATAACCGGCCCCCCTACCCTGATATGTGAATTTCACACGCCGTCGGGCTTAGTACTGGGTGAACTCTACCATTACCTACCAAAACGACCTTCAGGTTGAATACTGTGTTAGTACTATTGTAAAAGTAAAGTACTATTGTAATTTAATTTCTTAGAATATGTGTTCAATATCAATTCTCTTCCTAAAATTCTTTCGCAAATTACTCTGTGAAAAATTACTATGACCAATTTCATCTTCCAACTCTACGCATGTATGACATCAATATAAAGTGCCGAAAAATACTCTACATGTTACTTGTTTCGGCGTCAAATTCCAATGTGAGTGAACTGAGAAAATTTATACCGTAATAAAGAAGTAGGTTTTTACAGCCATGTGATATCAAAATATGCATCAGTCATGCTGTTTAACGGTCCATAGTAGCACGTAGTGAAATTAAAAGACGAATGTAAGGCGATCACCCAAGCGTTGGTTCCCCCGGATTAATAAAATTCTTCGATATCGTCGGCGTGCTATGCCCATCTTTTAGGGAAAAATAAGAACAGAGTAATTTCATTGCAAATAGGGAAAGAAAACCTATTATCACCTTTTTCGAAGACACGTAAAAGGAATAAAATATCACGGTTTTTTTACAATTGCTGCGCCTTCAAAAATGTCCAACAATGCTCAAATAGTTTAACAGAACAGAATATTGAAACAGGTTCCCGTCATACCAAAGTGGCCACCAGTGGCGTAGGCACGGGACAAAGGTACTGGTTTGATTACCCTGTTATTCACGACATATTATTAAATTGCATGTCTGATGTGCATTATAATTATGTACTACTATTATGAAACTTCAACGTTAAGCAGTCGCTCAAGGTTATGTAAACGTGAACCTATGGATATACATCTAATCGAAAAATGTAGCTTACTAAATGATGGACTCTTCATACATTTTTTGCACGCGAAAAATCTTATTCATGTATCTTCACTGGAAGAAATGTGAAATAATGTTAACCTAAAAAAATAAATATTAATACATTAATATTATGTGATATTTCACTCATATCTATCGTAATTATATTTTATAATCAATTTACTAACATAAAAATGTTTCTCCTATTATTTTTATTCTAAAAATATCATGACAAAATGAGTTTTGGAAATTAAAAATTTTTCAATCGATGGTTATCTTCCAAACGCTAAAAAATTCTTTGAAGCAATCGATTTAAAAAAAATTTTCAATGTAATGAATGCAAAAAATTTTCAACAGTAATTGTCCGACCCCGATGACGATGGGGTAACGTCCTCGTCCAACCCAGAGGTAGCGGGTTCGATTCCCGCCTAGGTGGTTTTTCTTCCTTCCAGAGTTTGGATGTATGTAATTGTCAAATTGTTTTATCAATGTTCAAAGTACGACGTAAAGGTCGAAGTGCTGTTTTCGGGCTGATGCAAAATAAATAAATAAACAAGGTATATTTCCAAGATACCGTTGATGACGGATTGCTTATAATCAATCTGGTACCCCCTTAACCCAGCGATGAATACTTATTATTTAACTAGCAATATTCTCATATTGTCAAAAATGTAGGTTCACCAATGCAATATGTCTCGCCTATTGGCGAAAATGGCCCTTCATTACCTCGAGGCTTGGATGCTGCTCTAGATCCACCCCGAATGCACTCTGACAACGGCAACTGCATGCATACTTACTTGTAGTATCATCTCTCAATTTTCAATTGAAAAGTGAGAGATTCATTCATCATCTTGAGTGTGATAATTGCGACAACTATACCCAACTGCTCCTTCCCCTATAATATCAGTCATCAAAAACTCATTAAGTAGCATTTCCTAATGCCATTTACTCAGGTCTCGAACTTGCATACGAGTATGGAACCAGATATTGACCGCTATACCCTCCTAGTCGCCTGTTACCCACGCAGCAGTAATCAGTGAAGGAGAGAGAAGACTATTTGAAGAACTTTCTTACGTAGATCTCATTTCGTCGGATGTGTTACCTGTAGGAAAACGGAGATGCTAAGAAAAGCTTACGCAAAAAAAAATAATTTTACTAAATGATCTAAATAGTAATACAGGCTAAAATACTGAGCATGGATAACACTCAAAAACATGTAAAAGAGAACAGGAGGGAACAATGATGATGTAAGTCTCCTACATGTGGTCTTAGAATAGATGGGATAAACTGTGTTCGGAGGAGATGCAAAATCTAACAGATGTTCTCCATTTCTTTTGTGGTGACAGATGACCACAAGGGAATAATTACAGACATTGCAGATACGAGAACTAAAGTAGGCATTGAGAATTTACCGACCCGAGGAGAATGAAGAATAGTATACAAGTATACTCGTACAGCTAATAAATACTTATTCTAAGTTAACGTAATATGGGTAGAGAACTAAAATAATGTAAGATGACTGATGTCTTTTAAAAAATCAGCCGTCGGCTATCAAGTCTGAAATCATAATCGATCGTAAGCCTTCTCAGGAATTTTCGTCATTAGGCTTCCTGCTCCGTCTGAAACGGTAGTGTTTGCTTAGGAGGAGCAGATCCGTTCTTAAGATCTGCAGCCGGAACACAGGTTAATGTACCAGGGTAACTGATAAAATCATAATTATTGGAGGCATATACGTATCGTGTAATGACAGGCGTACTACTGAAGAAAATCAAGTAATCAATCCTTGTTTAAGATATTCCTTTCTTCTACCATAGCTGTCGTTAATTCTCGCACGGAATCTTAACAAAAACTTCCTAGAACTCATTCATTTTTGCTCCAGTTGTCTTCTAACTTCCATGTTCTTCTACATATCTTAACATTGCGCTACTTAATGGACAATACATTGTGATTCAAATCTGTATCTGTTCCCGAGAAGTTCTGTGAGTAAATCTTGCTACTCCTAGACCTCAAACTATTATAATCTATCTGATACCTTCCTGTATCTCCTGGTATATTTCATGTGTATCCACTATTACTGTGGTTTTTAAACCAGGCGTTAGTTTTAAATGTGTTTTCCTCATGAAAAACACCATAGTTTCCTCCCAACGATAATTTATTTTGCTTTAACCACACTTTTCTGTCTCCTTTTGTCTACCATGATCGTATTTGTCTACCACGCAACTCAATTCCTCATCACAGCCAAGTGCGAACGCAAATGTATAATCGCTTATTCCATATCTAACCTTTCCTCCGCATGACTACCGGCCGGAATGTTCACCTGGATTGCCAACAGATTAACCGGATCTTCTCCAATTTCCACTAATAATATCCTGTCATTCACCTGTGCCAAGTTCACTATTCTTCCACCCAGTTTCGTTTTCATTACTATGGCTACCCTAATTTGACTCTACGACCCTATGCAGCATAATGCTCAATAATCATCGCTCCAATAATCCCCGCTATTTTCAACTCAAATTGCTGAGACCTAAAATGTCTTTATTTCCTCTCTTCATCCATCTCTTGACATTTTCCAAATTCCATGTCCTCAGCATCGTCCTAACATTTTAAATCACTATTTTCACGATAGCTCATCTCTTCTGTCACTTCTTTTCAACTGATATTCGCTTAGTTCTGCAAGCATTTCCTATGACGATGATGGTGTAGTTTTCACTTCCTGGCTACCAGGCAAAACACGGCTCTGTGGGCCGAGTCGCATAACTGTCAGAACTCATTTTCACATTGGATTTCACCATCATTTCATAGAATATTTAATTGAGGTGGTTTCCCGCTAACTTCCACAAAATTTTATTAAACGTGACGTCAGCACTCAAATGATTACCCCGCTGGGGTCAGGCGCCTTTGCATCCGCCTCACTTAGGAATAGACGCTGCGTGGACTACCTTTTCTCCGACTCCTACCCTTCTACCTATCTACCATGGGTGACCCCACTAGAATCATTAATCATTTTAGTCACCAGCATAGCGCTAGTGGTCATCAGAATGCAAAAGAACTTCCGAAGCGTCAGGTTTTTGTCCAAGGGGAGGTAAATGAAATCTAGCAAGTGTAAAGCAATACCTATTGCTCTTTTACCTTCTCACTACATTTACCTGGTATCTTCTCTACGAATCCTAATTTTTATACATGCCTCCCGTGTATGATTCATCCCAGGCAAGCAATTAATTCAATTTAAACGTGTAATTTTGGCCTCACTGGGGAGAATGATTATTTTCCAAAAATAGATTTAATTTGCACATTATTGCCAATTTCAAAACGTACAAACGGCCTAGAAACGCATCTCTAGCTTCGTGACCTCAAATATCTTGTTAATACAGTGCTGGTATGTGGTGGTCTTAAAAATACAAATATAGTGGTTTTAACGAATATGTTCTCAGGTAATATCTATTTAAAAATTATATTTAAAATGTATCATTACCCCCATTTTACCAAGGTAGACGAATTCAAGTCAATAAAACTAGAGAGATTAAGTGTAGAACAGATATATTAAGATGTCAAGTATTTCACGAACGAACGTTGTCCGACCGCGGTAGGAGTTAAAATATCGGGTCAAATTCTATCTTGTGTGTACTCAGCTCCTGCCACAAACCCCAGCGGGGGCTTGCAGATCACTAAAAAAACACTAAATACGAATTAAAAGGTGCAAAATTTGACACATTCTGAATATCGGAATTCTTTGGAAACAGAAAAGGAGACTTTTAGCGTAGATAGAGACGAAAATCAGATCTATAATACAATTTCAGTAAATATTTGGCATATGAGATACTGGATTCCTCTCCTGCAAATTCCGAGATATTTTCAACTCAGAGGTGACGATTCCTTCACAGCAAATACATACACGAAATTCAACTCTATGGAAAGCTCGTCCAAAAGATGTAGGCATACATATATTCATATATATTTCACTTCTTTATGTGAACAAATATATAATTATTTTTCTAAAAATTATTTTTTCTCATGATAAAACGTTTTTACGGGGAAATTAACTACAAATATATCATGAAGTCTTGACCTAGAAAAAGTGCCCTTCAGCAACAAAATTGTTATTAAACAAATGTTATTAAACACAATGGTGCATACTATTTGAAATTAAGATTTAACTCACGACAATCATTCTATTTACATTTTTAATGAATTTTAATCAAAGAATAAAGCACGTTCGTGAGGTTGGCGTTCATAACGCCAACCACACCCATACCATGGCACCTTGAAGCTTAATTTTGGTGCCGTGAGTCGATGTAAGAGAGTCAAAGTTGGCGAAAACATATATTTATGCAATCCTGACAATTTATTACGATTATGCATTTCAATGAACTTCAGTTAGCCACTCAATTTCTCCCCGTTGCTGACTATTCCTTAGCGACGCTTTTATTACCGCCAGTATTTCGAGCCAAGATTCGATCCGAGCGCCAGTGACTGAAAAGGTTTTATTTTCATTTTGATTGAAAACTTTTTTTTATATTTCGAAAGAGGGGGAAAAGGGATTTCACGGGATTGGAATTTCTATAGGAGAGTTCCATGAGAGAAGAGGGAGAAGGATGGAAAAGTTCGAGAACCTCGCTGCGGACCCAGGAGTGGTCCCGAAATAAAAGCATGGGTCTGCCATATTGCGATCCATTCATTGCCTTCGCCGGGATTGTGAGCCCTAGTCCTACATCAGTTCTCCTCCCAGTCATTCTCCCTTCATTAGCTCAACCTTTCTCTTCGATGTGTTCCGCGCATAAAATGTGCACAGTGTTGGCGTAGGAGTCGGTGGCCCTTTATTCACTGAGTGCCGCGGAAAATCACTTTTTTCCACTCAGTCTCTCTTTGTCTCTTACCCTTCATTAAAATTTCTCTCGTCGTGATCATGTTGGTATTAAAAAAAGAGGTCCGGAAATATGTAATCATCCGATCGCATGCAAATATGGCTGAGTGCACTTCAAAAGTAGTCTACCAAATGAAAGAAAATGTTATACATTAGCATACAGTGACATATTTTTATCAAACATTTGAGGTTTTCTTCTGGTCGTGGTTAACCACCAAAGTACATTTCTCACAGCTTTCATCACAAGCTTCTTGTCATCCGATTCAACAGGAAATGTCTTCATTCCATTGTTTCGACCAATATTGCTGGGATAACTTCATTTGATGGCTTCGTTGAACCGATGATTCGGCCGCTTTGGATCCGTGGGAAAAGCTGTTTTCCTAGCTGCGTTTAAACAGATCGCGGCAGCTTGCTTGCGAGAATGATTCACGTCCCAATTCCCTCCCCCTGTTCTCCTCCCGCATGTCTTCCCCCTTCCTCTCATCATTTTCACCAAGCCTTCGACAACACACCCGTCCCTCCGGACGCCCCGCGCTGGCGATATCCGTCCCTCTCACGCTTCCCCGCCCCTTGAATCCAATGAAATTCTTTGCTCCCCTCACACGAGGAGTGGGACAGCAGTACACGCGTTGCCGACTTGACAAAACACACAAGAGCTCACAGATGGCTCCGACTGAGGCCGTACATATTCCGGACTCCCTATCTACTCCTTCTCCTCCCCCCGCGCCATTGCCCCCCTTTACCAATATATATCTTGACAACTACACTCTGTCTCCATTTTATTTCTTGATCACAGTTTATCCAACCAACCTTCAGTTTTAGATAAACTACTTCACTTTTTGTAAGTTGTCATTTAAGCAAAACTATCATCAGCTGAATAAGTGAGGCACTTTTACTCCAGCACCCATCCGATAGGGTTTTCACACCCGAATATTTATCGTTAAGGTGATTCTCTGGATTTTATTCTCACTTCCACCCCCTCCTCCTGGATTTTACATGAATATTGGCACGGACACTCATATTTACGTGGGGGGAGATAGCTCAACGTGTGCCTGGATTGTTGTTAGCGTTGCGCATGGCATATACAGAGCAAGGCCAACCAGCTATCGTGTTTACGCACATTTACATCGACGCAAAACCCCGCGAGCCGAAACAGGAGCTTGTTTCAGAGGAGTGTTAGTAAAACAGCCATGCGAATATAAGGGAGGAGTTTGTAAACGGGAGATTTTATTATTTTTTAAAGGTGTCGCTCCCTTTGTGTACGTTTCATGAATTGTGCGAGATACGATCGACAAAAATTCTTTGCGAGGGTATTAGGTGTGATGGACAATAAGTGAGTGAAGCTCTATGTAACGGATATAATGAGCAACGACTTACACATGTTGTACGCTTCGTTCCTCTGCCTTTCTTTGAAACCGTGTTAATTTTATCACTATCAAATATTTTTACCAACGTCCACCTTGCCAAATATAGTCTGGGACTTGGATTACGTAAAATATTTCTATTATTAAGACAAACTATTGAAACATTTTTATTATGTTAAGCTAGCGTGGAGTTCTCGAGTCCCAAGGGACTCTCACCTCTAGGGGGAGAGTTATTGTGTGAGGTCTTTCACTTCTTTCATGGCAGCTTTTCACAAGACAGAGCTTTATTTATGTTTTGTTTTCGAACGCAACTACACTGTAAATTTGCATTTCACAAATGCTTATCTTTTAAGGTCAGTGTCGCATATACCACGTACGCATGCATCTTCCCAAAGTTGGTTCCAGTTTGATGATAACGCCCAAGTATTTCGCGAGATCGGCAACATCTATTTTGACACAGAGTTTGAGTGAGAGCAGATTTAGTCAACTGCTCTTCTTTTTATGAAATGAATCCATATACTTGTATTTTACTCTAGATTGCATCCATAAATACTGAGTAAACCACTTGGAATAGCATTTCAGAAAGAAACATTGATACGAAGGATGAGTACAAATGTCGAGTGAATGCGGTGGGTATGGGGTACTTGAGGAATGTTTGTAGTGGAAATGTGAGAATTACATGTATATTTGCATCTACACAATACCCTGAAGGCCGCCGTAAGATCGTGTGGCGGCAAGAATGAGTACACTAGCCATAATCGCAACATTATTAGTTCATAATGACTTTTAATAATCAAACGACTTTACTTTTCCACATAAACTTTTTAATTTTTACAACCCAGGTTTGGTTATAGCAAAACCTGATGATGTTATGCTATAACGAAACCTGGGTTGTAAAAATTAAAAAGTTTATGTGGAAAAGTTAAGTGGTTTGATTATTAAAAGTCAGTATGAAGATTTTCCACCAAGTTACGCCAGAAACTGTTTCATTATTAGTTCATACTCGGATTTGAATATTTATTGGCTCAAAACATTTGTAGACATACGTGCCTATATAACCATGGAATAATTGGAGTGTTTGACCACAATTCTCAACTCTGCTACCACATATTCCTTCATATGCATTCTCAATCATCCAAAATGATTTCTAAATTCATATTTCTTTACTAAGTGCCATTAGGTGCAGGAGATCATTTAGTCTCAATATCCTCCGGAATGAAGAAAATTACCTGAGAATTTCCATATGTACCCCGTTGAACTTGGGATTTTTCTCCATTTAAAATGCCATCACTGTTCCATTAACCACTCCCTTTCCATTCCATGGTCTTCCGAATTCCCCAAACCAAAACCAAAAATTCAACCCTCCTTCCTCCGCAACCAAAAGTCAGCCTCATGACGCAGAGGCGGGAGAAAATGGGCCTGGAAACTCTTAGCAGTCGTCGCAGCCTGCTCCACCTCCAAAAGCCGACCGTGAAGCAAGTGAACGTGGCCGTCAGCTTTGCCGCGATAGATGGGGCGAATGCGCTAGCAAGCAGTGTTGTGTTTGGAGAAGAGGGGAGATAGGTGAGGGTGGGGGAGATTTGTTTTTAGTTTTTTGGGGAGGCGACTGAGAGCTAAGGTCATTTGCGCCATTAGGGATGGATGGGAAAGGAAGGAGAGATACCCGGAGTCGGCATTAACCTACTCTTGTCGAAAAGCGCCAAAGGGGTGCTGTTTAACGTCCCATCCGACGGACGTCGTACTCACTCAAAATGCTCCCTACAAAGCACCTGAAGTAGAGATCGGGATATCACTGAAAAATGTCTCCAGGATTTGAACCCGGGTCCTCTCAGTGGGAAACCTGTACGTTAGCCACCGCATAATGCCGATCCCAGTGAGAGAGGTTTACAGAGATTGGGGAAGAGACTTGATGGGGGAGCATTTGAGAGTAGAAAGTGGATGTGAGTCAGAAAACTCGGGAGACCTTCGCAGAGGGAAGAGGGAGAAAGGGAGTACGACGGTATCCCCTACCGTCGTACTCCCCGATGGTGAAACCGGGTGGTGGAACTACGGCGTCGAAGACTACGGCTTCTTTCTCTTAATCTCCCTCATTTTTTCTCCCCCTATCTCTATGTCAATTAAGCTCTCTCCGTATTTCTCTCGCTCTTCCTATTTCTATATACTCCTATTTGTCATTCTCCCCATTTTTAGCTATCCCTATAACGCCCTCTCCCTATTTTATCCCTATTAACCTATCTCCCTATTTCTCTTTATACCCTGCCCCTATTACTCCCTATCCCTATCACTCCCTATCCCTATCACTCCCTATCCCTATCACTCCCTATCCCTATCACTCCCTATCCCTATCACTCCCTATCCCTATCACTCCCTATCCCTATCACTCCCTATCCCTATCACTCCCTATCCCTATCACTCCCTATCCCTATCACTCCCTATCCCTATCACTCCCTATCCCTATCACTCCCTATTCCTATTACTCCCTATTCCTATTACTCCCCATCCCTATTGCTCCCTATCCCTATTTCTCTCTTCCTATATCCTGCACTCACTACTATTGCACCCTCTCTTTACTCCTCTCTTTCCCTATTTCCCTCTCCTCTCTCTACAACTCTGTCCCTTCCCTACATTTGCCTCTCTCTCTTTACTCAATGGAGAGAAGGAGTGCGGAAAGGTTGTGGGGCGAAGGTCATTGCCCAGGAAATCAATCTCCGAGCCGAGTGCGTCCCACGATTCCTGTTAACAAGCAGCAGGCAGAGAGCTAATTCAAGCGAAGAGGCATCTCATTGCGAAAAGGAGGCAGCGGCGGAAGGAGAGGAGGGCACCATTGTGAGGAAGCTGAGGAGATTACAGAAGGGAGTGGCAGAAGAGAGGTCGGGATGGAAGAGAGGGGGAGAGGGAATCTGGATGAGGCTGTAGACGGGAGGAGAAGACTTGAGGGAATGAGGTGAAAGGAATTGAAGACGGATTGATGGATAAACAGATGAACGCCAATGTCCCAAGCGATAATGAGACAACCGAGTTTTCCCAGGAGGAGCATCCTACTATCGGTTGAGAGAAAACAAATATATGCAGAGGCGTAAAACTGGAGCTTACGAGAATCGTGTGTAGATATTGCAACAACCGGGCAAATAATCTCTCTTTCCGCTTTCTATTGGATGTAAATTCCTTGCCAAAAACGGATAAGAAAGTTGAAAGGTGCAGAGTCGGAAGAGGGAGGCTAGTATTACAGCTATTCCCCCATGTGTGTGCTCCTTTTGCTTCATGAATAAATCATATAATTTTTAGCACGTTTATTGATTATTTCTACAGTTTGCATTTTTCAAAAATTGATTCAAAAGAAAGAACCTTTATGATTGGAACATCATACTTCAATGTTAAATACCGTATGACAATGAATCTTTCAGTTCTGGAAATCTCTGAGGAGTCTCCTATATCAAAACATCCATGTCCCATTACAACTCATTTGAAGAAGACTTCTACGAAAATCGAAAGAGAAATGACTACTATTGATATGACTTAAAGAGCACAATATAAATGCGAAGAACTAAAGATAGGGATAATAAATATCAATTAGTTAGCAAAGAAATTACAACAACAAGAATTGATCTTAAGCTTGGCAGATCAAACGACACAATGAGGTTGATTCATAATCTGCCAAAGAGTTGACTCTGATTATACTTTGAGATGAACACATCGAGAAATATAAGATTTGCGACCCCAACAGCCAATTACAGACAAAATTCTTGTCAGCAAAAGATCCTATCTCCTTGATATCCTAACAACAATATAGCTAACACTCAAACTTCAATCCGAAGTTTAGTTTTTTTAAATGAAGGTAAATTTCATCAGTTATCAACAAGTGCAGCGTGTAAAACTTTCACCATTAAATTAGCATAAAAACACCACCCATGATTCCTGATACACTAAAAATAACACAGCTTGAGTTTAAGGATCAATTCAAAGGTTCAGATGACTGGATCGATTTTTTGTTGTGTATATATTTCGATTGAATTCAGCGTGTACGTAATGAATTCCGCTTACGTATGTATCCAAACGAGGCATGTATTGTTTACTTTCCCAAGCCCAAGCAGTTATAATTATAGATTTTTAAAAAATCCGATGTAATCTCACGATGGAGGAGTCTTGTCCACACTAATTCTACTGTTGAATCCACAATTTTGATGTATGGTGATATAAAGTTACTTCTATTTGTATGGATCACAGTTTTTTTAAATTGGAGACCATTGCCGAGCGTTATTTCCATATACATTTACATATAAAACAAATTTCAGATAGCATATTCGGGCAAAACAAACTTCTAATGGACACAAATTTTCAGAGTGTAACCTCTGTGTCCCATAAAATGAAAGGGTTTCGGCATTTATTTTCACTTGTTTGTTAAGTGTTGAGGTGAAACAAGATTCGCAAATGTCTTAGGTAGTACCGAAAAATTGTAAAAATCAAAATATTTCAATGGTATAATTAGCCCCCCAAGGCAACTATAGACACAATAGGATGCGCGAGTGAAAAAACAAAGTAAGAGAAAAAAAGCATAGTAGGAGTAGAAGGAAGGGGCTAAGTGGACTTAAGTGCAAGAGACCAACAGGGGTAACACCAACCAGAGAAGCCCTATATGGGTCAAGTGACCGGTCACTTCTTTCATTGGGTGTTCTCGACGCCAAACCCCTGCTATCAATTTACCTGATCGACATAGACCAAGCAACAATTGCAGTTTGGTCATACTAGGGTCTTTTTCCAAAGGAAAGGATCTATGCAGTCTTTAGTTAAGTCTTTCAAAGAACCTAAGCACTTCATTCCTAAACGTTCTCACTGCATCGGTGTCATTAGCTATGAATTCATTTGCGGCATAGTACTCCACACGCAAACGAACCTAGGACTATTAAACGCCGCCAAACAATCCATTCACTAAGCTGCTACGTCCCCATACAAAGAATGTCACCATGATAAACTGTGGCTCTAGTTGGCCCGGCAGGGAAGAGACAAGCTTCAGCTCAAGTGGTTCCCCTCACTTCAAGTTCCATCCTCTTCTGGTGTAGGTATATAGAGAAGCGCAAAAATACGAGCAAGTAGCTTTGTACCGAACTGTATTATCATAAAATGTTTTAGTAGACCTCCAAAAGTTATAAACGGGGTTTTTTGGCAAGGCTTCAACATTAATTACGAGACCATCGGTTGGGGATCAAATGCAATTCTGTGATGCCCTCCAACTCAATTCCGAGATAACTCGAAGGAGCATATAATCTACTCTTTTCAGTGTTTGAAGTCCATCATGAGTTCCCGTAGAGTCAACATTGGGACTGCTGGGAGCGCTAGTAAGTCATCAACCCGCCGGTTGACGGCGATCATTGCAGATAAACACGCCTATAACTACTTTGAGCTTCGCAGAATCAATTCGTAGTGAATACCTACTCATGCCTCGAGGAATTTCGATGATGACCTTTGAAAATAGGGTAGCATAAATTAATATTTGTACTAAAAAAATCAAATCTTTAAACATATCAAACAGGAAAAGAGTATATATTCATAAATCTTTCCGAAGCTATCAATGTACCGGACTAGTAGATCGGGCTCCATTTAACAACGGTGAAGCAAAACCATATCTTGTACTTTCGCAGGTTTTTTCACTTAAATGATTTATATTGAGGTTTCATGTATATCCCACGAGTTTACGTTGCAATATTATAGTAAATGTGGTTGTGTATGCTATTCCCATGAATGTGAAGAAAAAAAAGCGTTTAAGGTAAAATATGAAACAAAAACATTCGGGCGAAAATGAGCACCAATGTAGATGCACCTTATTAATTTCCTTTGGTCTAACCACATTTCAACTATAAGAGAAGGAATAACTTATGCACATATGCATAGTTCATACATACTATACGAGAAATGTGGGCTTGTGCGTGTATGCATACATATACCATATATACATTATACCATACATACATGAATGTATTTTAAAATATATAATGCACATTTGTATATAACACTAAAAAAATAATTTTGGTACTTTTGTTAACTTTTATATCAATATTAACGCTAATAAACGACCACCAAAACGTTAACAAAATGAATTAGATTTCTTTCGTGGACTTCTTTATTCTTTTGAGACAAAAAACTTTGATCAACATATTGGTGAAACTTAGTTATAGTTATGTGAAAATGCCGAGAGAACGATTATTAGTAGCATAAGGGATATATTATCAATGACTTGAATGCTGATCTTAATACGGTAAAGAATGAAAAGACATAAATATGAACTACTACAAAAACTCTTGACTGGAAGCAAAATTTCCATATGCCTCAATAAGCATGTATGTCGACTGGGGTGGATTGGTGGGCACTTGATGAATTTTTTTGGTAAAATAGGTGCGATACGGGAGAATGGATGGTGATGAACGAACGTGGATTGTATGAATCGATTAAGTGACAAGTGATGGAAGTGTGGAATTTTCAGTTGTTTATTTTGATCAAATTTATCTTAGTCTATTTAGGCAGAGTATTTATATCACAAAAAATAGCATGAGAGAAAGAGGTAAATGGAGAAAGTCAAGATTGAATTTAGTCGTAGCGACGTCAAAGAATATTAGCAACCTCAGAATCGGCAGTGGATGTGTGAAACAGAGAACGAGTGTAAAATGGGCGAAAGGGGCATTCAAAAAGAGGTAAACGGAAGACAATCATCAGTTAAAAAAAGATTAAATTATCTGAAAAACTTCAAATTACATTTTTTTAACTTTGTCAACTGAAATAAGTGTCTTTTATTTTTTAATCTTTCCAAAATTCATTCATCGGTCCATATATCTGCGACCTGTTTTGCCCAATACGTAACTTCAAAAAGAACTAGGACACAGGCAGTGAAGAATCCCCGAAGGATCATTTCTGCAGAACGTTTTTCAAAAAATGTTCACTATGATGCCAACTCCAATTCAAAGAAAATTGAACCTAGAACCCCAAAAAAAACTGTACCTCGATAGTTCAGAGCCTAGATAGCCGTTTCTGCTGTGACTGCCAGATTACGAAAAAAATGGAGACGCAGTCATGGGGAACAAAGTTTTGAAACGGGGATCCAGAGAGACTAGTACACTCGTGAGCATATACAAAGTGACAAGAGACAGAAGAACATGCAGAGCTCAGGCAGACTGGAGAGAGGTGGGCACGTATATACTAGGCGAGTAGGGGGGACGGGTTGCGGAAAGATTGTAATGTAATGGTGGGGAGTATACAGTGTGAAGCGGTAGTTAAAAAGGACGGAGCGTCCAGGTAGTCGGAAGCGAAAGGCGAGGGAATGTTGGAGAGGGGAGGGAGGAGAGTTGGAGAATGGTTTCAGGAGGGGGTCGGTCGAAAGGGGAGGGGGAGTGAAGGGAGAGAGTTAAAGGGAGCCAGCGTGAGAAAGATACACACTCTCCATTGCTGGAGGGAGACAAAGGCCTTTGTTGCCTATTGGTGAGCTGCCGTAACAGGAGAGCAGTAGCAGACCGGGGGAAGAGAGGAGGGAAAGAGTGTGGGGTAGAGAGCTTATGGGAAGGGGTTGGGGGGGCCACTGACGCCGCGTGAGTAAAGGGTATGCCACGCACGCGGGCTGAGCTGCAAGGGTGGAATAGCCCCTCACTGCCCTTCTCCTGAACATCCCCCTTTCATTTACCGCCTACCTTCATCTCGCCAGCGAAGCACGGAAGGGTCGCGTGAGCGGAAGGGAGAGCGTGAGGGTGGAATAGCCCCTGAGGGTGGTGACTGAGGGCACGGCTGGAGAGAGGAAAGAGGATGAGCAGCGGTGGCTGGCTCCCAGAAAAAAATAAAACTTGCTCTACCTTGCCTTACTGCTTGCTCTACCTAAGCATTACCTTGCGCGAAAAAAAATGACGGTGGAGAAAAAAAGAAGGATGTTTTCTCGAAACGGGGCCCTTGATAAATGCCGTCTCTAAAATATTCCTTAGAGATGGTATGTTTTCCTTTCGACAGGGAAAGGAGTTAATCCGAAACGGAGGAATTGATGCTAAAAGGCGTCTATCCGAGTTGACTTGAAAAAGAATGGTCCAAAATCCTAAAGAAATCCAAAACCCAAAATAATATTTTCAATACAAATATTTTTGTAAGATAATATTGAATGCTAAGGTGTCGCAGTTCAGATGTAAGTTGAAAGTTTCGAAATAAATGTAGGAATCTTCATTCGTGTAACGAGCATCGTCTTACTCTTTGAAAAATTATTAACTAAAACAAGCTCTGAAATATGGCATTCACGATTTAGAAGCAATTCTGTATAGCGGCGCGCCGGAATAAGAGCTTTCATGACCTAACTCTCAATTACGTTTAGCATGAACGAGGAGGATCGCTTAACAAATTTTTCTCCAGTTGAATATATTGCCCACAGAAATTACTACCTGGGCTCAACCTTTGGAGCTCCATTGACTTTCTTATTTTACTCTAAAGGATATCATGCAACTTCTACCATAATTTCTGATGTTACTCCCAGGTTAACCCTGAAATCAGAGATAGAGACAGCCAGGCACATGACAACAGTGCGTTAATTCCATACTGCAATCGTTCTATCTTCATTTTGCATTTATAAGGTTAAAAAATCAAGTTGGAAGCAACCTTTATCGTTTATTCTAATGCTGCAAATCATTAACCATCTTTAAGAATATCTGAAGCCATGAGGTGGAGACTATGAGTCGCAAGTGATAGGAAAATTTCTCCCTCTTACTTTTAAATTCTACATGACCTGTCTTGTTATGGTGGAGGCATGTCGTATAAATGGTTTTGGTTCATTTTCATTCCCTTTTTTAGCGTAACAAATAACTAACTTATTATGTGAATTAACCCTTGTTTTGAATTAAAGCAATTTTCAGCTTATTTGATAGATTTTTATTAAATATTTTTCCCTTTCCCCTTCCATACCTTCCTTTATCTCTTACCCTTCCCACCTGGTACTTGTACCCTCTGTGAATCGCGGGGTTTTATGTTGATGTCAATGTCGAAGCCTGAAAACCTTTGTTTAAGGATTGAATATTAATTTCCTCTGTCAATTCGATTCCAGATCCGAAGTTGTTAATTGAGAGAGAAATGAAGACACTTATAGCTTTATGAATCAAAATGATACAGAAAGCCTATTTAAGGAATTGGATGAAAAATATATATCCTTAAGACATTTTTGTGACAAAGGCGAGATGATAGATAACGATATTAGAGACAGTAATGATAGGTCGAAAATTTGAGTAAGGTGTTCCAAAGCACCAAAAAACTAAAAAAAAAAATATTAAACATAGCTTTTAGGTATTTATTCTTTAAAAACTTCTTCCAATATGAAATAGAATGAGTAATATCAATCCTTGGGTTACCTTATGGTCCAAAATGGCATTTATTCAATGAAGTATCATTTGCTAGTATCTTTTTAACAGATATTTTTTTCTAGAAAGACGTATGTAGGTATTATAAATTGTTTATTTTGAGAATAAAAAATAGAATTGTGGAGCATTCCAGTGTAAAACTAAATTGTAGAAGAAACAATAATGCCGGTTGCTCAGTCAAAAAGGGCTCAGTATTATTTAAATATGTAAAATGAAAAAAGAGATAATGTGGAGGAAATATTACGACATAGGAAATTTATGTTACTGTTAATGTTTTTCATATCTAATCTCGCAATATTTTCAATTAATATGCATTGCATTGTGTTTTTACGTTATATAAATTTTTAAAAAATGTTTTAGCGCTCATTGTTACTAAGTTTACAGATATATTTATTTTAGTTGCTTTTTATTTGCCATCGAGGATCCAAATATTTTATCGTATTAGGGATAATGAAAATGATTAACATTAAATCCTATATAACTTTTCTAGTTGAAATTAAATTAGCATTAGAGAATAACAGAGGAAAATTTAAATTGTCTATTTTTTAAACAATGTATCAACGTATCAATGTATGTAACGGCTGATAAAATGAATGTAATAAGTGGTTTCTCATAATGTTAGGCTGTGAGAATATGAATTTCTCCTTATTTAGAATAACTTGCGGTCGCGTTTTTGCGAGAGCAACAACCAAAATAATTATCACGAGAATGCCATAAAAAATCTGCTTAAAAACGTTTGCCGTGAGAATAAGTAAAGCGATAACGACCAAGGTAGCAGGCCGAAAACTCCTCCAGGTCTCTTGCATCTCGCTCGCTGTTTTCCTTTCTGCTTGTCTACTAACCCAAATGCCACGTCGTGTCATGGAATTTAACGCACATATAAAACTAAGATATTGTCTTAAAACGCCGAAATGCCTAGTAATTCTTGCCCATTTATTTCCTTAAAATATAGTTCCGTGAACACACAGACTTTTACTGCTCGTATTAATCCATGATAAGCCATAGGCATTTCGAATAATTTGCATGGGAGGTAAGAAAAAATATAATGAATTCGGGTTTTTTCATAGTCACCTTCGAGCAACACCTCCCCCTTTTTTATTAAGCCCCATTAATAAACCCGAAAGGTAGAGCTGTCTCGCCTTATCAAAAAATTAAATTTATGCCGAGATCAGTGGAGAGGTTCCATTTTACATTTAGTTTTGTTACTTGAGCGAGAATTAAAGCAGACCAATCTCACTCTACCAAAGTACAAAGTTTCCGAATTATCGATTTCAATCGAAAAATTCTTCAAAGTGAACCGAGATCAATTCAGGTCTTGTACCGATCATACACTTTTGAATGTAAGGTTTTATCGATATATTGACGATTCTCATATACTGCCGAAGAAAATCAATACCTTGGAAAATATCTGTAAAATTTTCCGCGACATTCCTTCCAATCAAATTTGCCAGAGCTTTTGATAATTATAAACTAGAAAAAAGCACACTCTCGTGGTCATGGGACACTTCTTAAGCTTAAAGGATACACTGTGATCACATTCTGAGGAGGAACCAAATTTGTTGCCTTTGAAATAGTTTCATCTTGATCACTTTCAGATGCACCTCCAAATTTTCCTCCGGTATGTAGAGCAATAACGCACGTCATTTATTCAACATCGGACGTGATGATCCAAATTGGCTCGAGTTTTATTGTGATTATACATACAAATGGGGAGAATTTTGAACACTTGTACGATACTCGCCACATTTTTACTACGCGCTTTTAATGCATAATAAAGCATGTATAATAATGACAGGAAATCGGACATTTACTTTGGAGAAAAATATTTCCAATCAGCAGTGCATTTCGTGTAGTGCATTTTTTTTGTTGATCAGCTTGCAAGCGCAGGTGCTCTGTGGGAGGGGTGAATGTAACTTTGTTCGTTGCGTTGGCTGGCTGGCACCTGCCCCGAGATAGTTTTACGTTACCCTTTGATGTAGGAAGGGAATGAGGTGCAGCAGGGTCAGTCGGAATGAAGTCGAATGCCAATGAAGTAAAGAAAATAAAGCCTCCACGAAAAGAATTTTCGGAATAAGCTCGCGCTCGAAAAGTGTGGAGGCTGTGCCGCTGGAGGCCTTTTCTACTACGGACATTGAGTTGCGTGCTTCGTGTCCTTGAGAGGGAGTTTATGATCCAGGTGGCGCGAGCCTCCTCCGAACATTGTTTCCACAAGGATCTTTTTTTACTTCCTTTTTATTCATTCGACTTCATACTAGATACTCATCTCTCTCCACCGTTTCGGATGGATGTAAAACTGGCGCAGGTCAGGTGCCTGCCAGCCGTGCCGACGTAACGTACTCCTGATTCAACGAAACGCAGGTGACTTTGGCCCCATGTTTCTTTTAAATGGAGTCATTGAATTAGATATTGTATTAAAATTTTAAATATGACATTTTTAGGAATAAATACATTTCGGAAATCGTCAATGGGTGTAGATGTTGCTATTTTCCCAGCCTGCCGTCATGAAACTTCAATGGACGAATAAGTTCGAATTACTGTCAAAGAAATAGGTATGCCTAATTTTCATGATAGCATCTGTGTAAACACAAGGAAATAATCCAGGAAAAAGTTTTCTTTTCGTGATAGGCCTTGCGATACGGTACTCCAAATGATGAAAAATAACTAATGGCATGCATGAAAACAAACTTTGACGGACCTTAATGCTTAATGGTTAATTTGAGCACAGTTAATTTTAAACCGTGACTCGCTTTATTGAAAATGGTTTCCATGAAAACGGTTTCCATTATTCAAACAATGCTCGCGGACAAGGTGACTGCTCAAGATAAGCCACATGAAGGGCGAGTTTGAAATTCTTCCGAGACTTCGAGAAAATATTCTGACGCGAGCATATTGGCAAACGTCGATAAAGCAATAAAATCGTTTTGAAAAACGAACTTTTTTTCATTTTAACTTATTATTCAGGGGACTTTCAGCCGAAAAGGGCTTAATGGCTTGAAGGGAAAGCATTCTTCAGAAACTCCTCTCTCTCTGCACGTCAAAACGTTAGATTTAAGGAGATTGTCGAGGCACTTCCAAAGCACTTTAAGTAATCGATTACTCCCAACTCCTTCCTCCGCTCTCCTAACACACATACTTTTAACAGCCAGGCCCTCTAACAGCCACCAACACACTCGCATCCACACTTCGGATCTTGTGATGGTGGAAGAGGGGAGACGTTGAGGTTATTGTGGAAGGAAGTAGTCAAACGAAAAGCGGAGTAGAACGCGATAGAATGGGGAGTTGTTAGCGTACATGTGTACGTGAGGTGGATTGATAGAGAGATGGGACGATTGATTGGCATAATCTTTTACCGTCAAGAGGGAATTATGGACTGTTTGATTTCTTCTACCCTTCCCGTCTCGAATTATATCTTTACGAATGCTACTCGACTATTTCCGAGTCGACCCATGTCCCACAAAACGCTCCAGAAGGTCACGTCAGGTCGGAACGGCGTGTTTTGGTATTCGAATTGAAGACACTAGGCACAATCGCTTTCGGTTTTACTTTTTTCTTATCTTTCTAAATATGGAAGAATTTTCCGCACAAAATTTTATGACGTCTGCATCAAAGTGAATCATCTTTTGGGAAAAAAAATATTTGCAGAAAAAGCTGCAAAGTTGCCTCCTTCAAACGAAATGCGAAATGTAAAAAAAATTTACCTGAGCTATTTTAGCAAAAAAAACGTGATTGAAAAAGTATTTTTCTGAAGGTACTGTGAGTAGAAGCATATTTACATCTCCGGACACAAGTTTTTACGGTGCCTTTATTTCAGGAATCGAGGTCAAGGCAAGAAGCATGTCATTTTCCCCTGTCGCCTTAAGATGAGATCATCTACAAATAAACAGAACGTTTTAATTTTAAATATTGCATGCGCGTCACCCTTAAAAACAAGCCCACTTGAGAGAACATTACAATCCCCAACTTCTCATAGATGTAGTTTCCGTTATAGAAACCGTAATGGGGGCATAACAGAATCACATTTAATGGAAATGCACCGTTACATGATTTCAATCGTTATAATCTTGAGCATCACGGCTCGGATCAGTATTTGTGCTCGGCGATATTCGGAATAGCCTGCAGATATTGTTAAACTAACTTTTGTTCTGGATTCATGACATGCAGTGGCAAAACACGAGAAAGCGAGTACTCCCGTTATTTCTTCAAATATAAATCAGTGTTTTTTACGAAATTAATCAATAACATAAACCTGAAGCAAATACAAACGATTATTAATGGCTACAGGTGAACTTGATCAGCACTTACCGCTAAAATTTATTTGCTCTTCAGTTGGGAGGAAAACATGTACCTTAAAACAATCAGCATAGAGAGTGATAGCATAGACACGTCATACATGGATGCACTTCTTTAACTACGTTACTTATCCTAAAATTATATTGCCAGGATCCTGTGTACTTCTGATTCAAAGATGACACTTGGCCATAAATATCAAAATTATTTAAAGATGTCATTAAATAGCCCTAATCTAAACAAAAACCCTTTGCCATAAGAAATTTACTCAGGATAATAACTTTACTAAGTAACGGAAAGGAAAGATATTTAAATCAAGAAATGAATAGAATAAAACAGTTATTTACATCAATAAAGTTATTTGTAGACGAAATAAGTCAATAACAGAGAAACTACGCAGAATAGCAGCATTCCATCTGCTATTAAAATTCATAACTGATGTCTTTTAAGCTAAGCATGATGACATTATTAATCGGATGACCATTGCATTAATTATTAATTCAAAAGAATTTCGATAGAAATTATGTTTTTATACTTTCGTTCATTTATTTGAACTTCTCATAAAAAAGAACAGTCGTAACAAACTGTCCTTTGGTTGGGATGCTGGACCAGAGATTTCTAATATCCCGTTACAGAAAGGATAATTCCATCCATGGATTTCTTTGTACTTTGAGCTACCTTATCCTAACTTGAAACAACTTTCTCACATTTCTTTAGTGACGTCTGTAACATTAACAGTGGCGCGTCATCCAGAAAAACCGGTTATAAATAGTTTTCTATTTTTACTTTTATAGCGGACTTCCGTCAAATCTACTCCTTAATCATAAACTTAAGTAATTTTATGGGACTATTTTAAGAAAAGCTCGTTATCTGGAACAGCACATCGCAGGTCAAGCTAACCGAGACCTTTTGATATCAACCTGGCGTCACTTCCCTGCCTTTTGGGATTGTTCTGCAAAATTGGAAAGAGCCAATTGATTTTCCCCAAGTCTAGAAAATTACTACGTGATTTTTATTCTACAGTTACCTTAGATCACAGCAATTCAGCATCAAATTAGGCATAGGTTGCTTTCAAACTTGCAATTTTTGAGTAATTTCTTAAGGTTTTCTTTGAAAATAAATTTTTTTAATAATTCATGCAAAGACATAAAAATGTTCCCACTTACGAGAGATATTCAGGACCAATTCAATTCCCACTTTGTGATTATACGCTGTCAATCAATAAATAATATTATTCATTATAATTCCGGAAACCATTAAGGAAACAGGTACATTTTTTTATGCTTTTAATCTAAGTATTAGGCAAGCTTCATTAAGCGAGTGAGTGCTGCAAATCATACAAGTGTCCTCTCAATATATACGAGGGCTAATAAACACCACATCTTTTTGCTCAAGCAAAAGGCAAAAGCCTTCTCATTTAGAGGGTCTGGGTGAAGTAAACTATCCACTGACTCAAGGGTTGGAATCGAGATCGAGTTAACTCACTCGCTCAAATGATGCCACAAAGGGAATATGAGATCGGTTTCGGTAAAGTTTAAGAGGGAATGGGTAAAGAAGGAGAGCAGAAAGATGAGGGAAAGTTCTGGGGGAAAGTTTAATGACGGAAAGTAAACCGACTTCGATTGCAGTGAACTGGAACATGGGTAGCTCTCGTTGACCTTTCCGCAAGCGAATAAGACAGAGGGATTGGGAAAAATTCGACAAAGACTCAATGGGGAACTGCCATTTCAAAAGGGCATCTAGAAACAAAACTTCCGCAAACTGAACTCAGTGCTTACCCCTGCCGACCATCAATTTCAATCGACGTGACTGTTCACCTCAAATAAGGTTTTCCCTCTCCATCTCCTTAATTCAGGACTTCAATTTGAAAATTAGTGGCCTTGCTACGCAGTATAGAAGCTCGTTCAGTTTGAAAGTTCACTAAGTAGGTAAATATTTTACGAACTATTTCTATTCAAAATAATTTGAAAAGCTCCATTTTATTCTAATATGATTATCCATATATATCCATATATACTAGAATATTTCCATTAGTACTCCAGATTGTCATTTGCGATGGATATTTTAATAAGCATTTGGGTAAAGAGAACTTTAATAAACTGTTCCCAAGATATATTTATACTACACGGATGGACAATGAGGATAGTAAATAAAATTACAAGCGGTACTTAGTATTATTAATAAGGGAATGTAAAGGAGATTAAATGGTTACTTAAAAGATAACCGCTTAGGGTTCAGGAAGCGGAGACTTAGGAGATTCTAAAGCAATAAACCCATTAGAATGTATGCACCTATGTTTGTTACACAGAATTGACAAGACAAAAACAAAACTTTGACAGAAAAGACAAAAACTCAGTGTCAGTGAAACTAGTAGGTATGCCACCTGAACGGTCATATTATTTTAGCAATGAAATTGGATATGAGAACATTGGAGAATATGGTTGCCGCGACTCCTGACGCAGATTCACAAACGCATAAGAATGGATATTTCCGACCACTTTTGGACCCGTTTTAAGAGGAAACAACATGGTATTCCGCGCCAGCCTATGATCACAAATGAAACTTGGGTCCACTAATATACTCCAGAGACAAAACAGCAGTAAAAGCAGTGGAAAAACCTTGATTTACCACCACCAAGAAGGCAAAGGCAATACGGTCGACCGGAAAGTTGATGACTTCAGTTTCCTCGGATGCGAAAGGAATTCTGCTGATAGGTTATCTTCTCACTGGTCAAACAATTACTGGACAATTTTATGGAAACCTCCTGGACCAACTACAACCAAAGAGACACGAGCAAAAGGCAATGTTTAGCAAGGAAGAAAGTCATCTAGACAATGCATGCTCACACACAAGTGTCGTTGCCATGGCAAAAATACGTGAACTAAGGTACGAATTGTTGCCGCACCCGCTTTATTCGCCCGATTTGGACCCATCAGATTGCCATCTCTTTTTTAAGGTCAAAATTTTCCCCGATGGACGGAGATTCTCTTCAAACAAATAACTAACAGACCAAGTAGACAGCTACTTCTCAGTCTGAAGGAATCTAATTTTTGCAATAGGATGAAGACATTTGAACATCGCTGGACCAAACGCATTAGTGTACAGGTATGATACATTGAAAAATGAAAAATATTCACTGCAGTAAGTCGTTCATTTCTATTCCAGTCCGAAAACTTTTCAAATTATCTCATATAATCGCATAAAATGGTATTTCTAAGAATGCTATGAACCAAGTAAGGTTCAGAGGGACTCGATTTCAAAAATGTTATATTTGTATTATTGTTCGATTTTCCGTGTTTTGGTTAATTGTAACCAGTCATAAGATTCACACTATCACAAATTGTAACTGTACAGCAATCTGACAATTTCTATGAGAAAAACCATTTCACCAATGCTAATGAAATCTCTCAAGCCAGAAACAGAGATTTTTTCTTAATCCTCCCATCCCAGTTACCAAACAACCACTTAACAGGAATCAAAAGGAATGGTAACTAGGACCGTATGGACATTATGGGAAAAGATCAACCCCAGCCGTACTTACGGCTGGGATTGATCTTTTTCCATAATAGCCACTTAACGCTGACTCTACAATGGAAATCATCTATCTGTCTATCTACTATGGAAATCATCCTTTAGAGCAGTGGTTCCAAAGTGGGTGCTAGCGCCCCTGTGGGGCGGTACTCTAGTCTATGGAGGCAAAAAGAAGCAAGGAAGCGACAGGGGGACGCCGGAGGGTCCTGACAATGTGATATTTGTGAAGGCTGGGCAACCTTCCATTGTCCTCCGTTTAAAGCTTTGTTTTTAAAGTTAATATTGTTTCCCGCATCTGTAAGTTATTTAAACCATGTTTTTCCTTACATTTTAAAGTATGAACGGTTAAAAGATATTTCCAAGCCTTTCTCACATAAGGAAAATTTTAGAAGGGGTTTAATCTCATTTGATCTAAGATCTGGTGCTTTCCCGGTGTATTTGCTTCATGAAGGATTCTCGGATCTTCCACCGTGTCAGGGGTTCCATGGAACATGTAATATGGAACATGGAGCCCCTGACCAGGCGAAAAACCCGAGAATCCTTCATGAAACTCATTTGATCTATCGTTGCCACAACTTTACGATACGGAGTATTTCAGCCACCAGGGTCAGTGCCAGAAGAGAATATGGTTTTACATAAAATATTTACCTGGGTAATCATTTTCCAAACCATTCGTTTCCGACGATATTATTAAGGCTGTATTGGTATATTATTTTTCATTTATCGCATGATATAATTCTTGTTGCAGTTTTCAAGAAACTGTAATAGTAACTTTAACGGAGTCACCCGCTATGTGTGCATTATAATGCAACCATTTCAGAGAGTAAAAATCAATCCCGGTCAAGGCGAATGATTTTTACTCTCTGAAATGGTTGCATTATAATATCTTGTTGCAGTACTATTATACAATTTATGTATTATTTTATGATGGCGAAGTATATTAAAAATATAAACGGCTAGTATGAAAACTGCTATTTCATGAAAACATACTACCTTGATCAAAAAGTTCCCGGAATAACCACCGTGTGGCGCTCCCATCGTTCCGATTTGAGTTCTGTTTTTTTTTGTTAAATTGGTACATCTGTTGTTGATATTCCCTTTAAATCTTAGTGTCATAACTTGACATTTGCAAAAGTTACGTAGCCAAGAGTACATCTATCTCTGTGTGTGTTGGCGATTTTTTACAATTGCAGAAATGGATTTAAATTTGCAACAACGAACTTGTATTAAATTTTGCGTAAAAAACGGATTTAGTGGCGCACGGACGTTGGAAATGTTGGAAAAGTGTTTCGGCAACGATTCTCTAAAAAAAACGGTCGTTTACCAGTGGCACGAGCGGTTCAGAAGTGGTGGTGAGTCAATCGAAGATGATGAACGCAGTGGCAGACCATCGACATCGAAAGTCGGTGAAAAAATTGATAAAGTAAAAGAAATGTTGGTCAATAACCGCAAATTAACCATCAGAGAAATAGCAGAGGACTTGAACATTGCCTATGGATCCGCCCAAGACATTGTGGTTAATGATTTGGGTTTCCGTCGTGTAGCAGCAAAGTTGGTGCCAAAAGACCTCAATTTCATGCAAAAAAGAGACCGTGTTGACGTCGCAAAAGACATGATTTGCGAGGGTGAATCCGATCCCACATTCATCAAAAGGATCATTACTGGAGACGAGACGTGGGTTTATGAGTACGACACGCAATCCAGACATCAGGCAAGTGAATGGCGTTCACCAAATGAGCCGAGACCAAAAAAACCACGTCGTTTTCAGTCAAAAAAGAAGGCAATGCCGACGGTTTTCATGGATTACAACGGTGTAGTGCATCATGAATTTTTGCCAGAAGGCCAGACAGTAAACAAAGAGCATTATTCGGGCGTTATGAGACGTTTGCGTGAAGCATTTCGCCGAAAGAGACCAGAAATGTGGGCAGAAAACTCGTGGATTTTGCACCATGATAACGCACCGTCGCACAGTGCTACACATTATTCGTAATTTTTTGACGAAAAATGCAACAAATACCATCCAACAGCCACCGAATTCACCTGATTTGGCTCTCTGTGACTTCTTTCTGTTCAATCGAGTTAAAAAACCATTACGGGGAACGCGTTTTAGCAGCCGAGAGGAAGTAATGGAAAAATCGCAGGAAGCACTGATGGACATACCGAAAACCGAATATAAAAAATGTTTCGAGGATTGGATCAAGCGCTGGCATAAGTGTGTTGCAGTCGATAGGGATTACTTTGAAGGGGACAATATAGATTTAGATGAATAAACTTGTATTTTTAATTTTCTGAATAAATTCCGGGAACTTTTTGATCAAGGTAGTAAACGCTTTTTTCTCATGAAAAGGCAGAAGATAGTTCAAAAAGAGGACCTTTTCTCTCGTACTCCGTATTTATCCGATCGAACTTTCCCTTTTCCGGCTGCATATCAATTAAATAAATTCCCGGTTCACTGATCTAAGTCACGATATTGCTGCCATTTTGCATTTCCTGAATCATATGTTTTTTTTAAAACAATAGGTAATATTCACAATAATTCTTTGAATAAAAAGAAATAAATTGGAATTGTTTTGCCTTCACAAGCAAATCGAGTAGTAAACGTACTTCTTCACAAAATTCCTCTTAACAACATATCATCAAATAAAAAGGTGGCCTAGCTATGGAATGAACTTAAGATGAACACTATAAAAGCACAGCTGCACACATCAAAAGTATCCAAAAATTGAATCAAAGCCAATTTCACCGCAACAGTCCCTTGAACTGCCTTTCTTATGAATACATTTTTCCTATGGTTATTAGCAATTTTATTTTAAAAAAACAACCACTTAAAAATTGAATCCACGTCTTATCATTCACTCATACGTGTATTCTATTTAGTTAATAAATATTAAATTTTATTTTAACAAAATTTAATATTTGAACATTTATTGTAGGAACAGAATGGCTCACGAAACGACTCACCAAAGAATAAATATAGATAGTGTTATGTGGATTATCTTAGGTACGGATTTATAGAGTCCCTAATAATCATGTACATGTGCTTATTATGCGAAAGGGTGTTTTCAAATGAGGCGGTGAAACCTTCCAGACTAATTGACCATTTTAGGAAGGCACATCCTGACAAGACAGAAAAGGCTTAAACACTTCGTGACAGAGTGCAAAGTCGCCCAATGCTTTATAGTATGCTGTGTAAATGTTTTAAAATATATCACTGATGAATTGCATGCATCATACAATATTTCACTACTAATTGCCAAATCTGGGAAGCCAATTGGTGGAGGACTCATCTTACCGACAGTCAGGGAAGTTCTGAGTACTGTTCTGCCTAAGCCACCATAAGATACAATAAAAATTATTCCCCTAAGCAACACTTCAGTTCAACGACGAATAGGTAAAATGGCTGAAAACGTGGAAGATATATTGTGCAGCATCCTGAGAACAACAGAATTTGCGTTGGACGAGCCAACTTTGCCATGTAATTAATATGTGCTTCTAGCTTACGTACGCTTTATTAAAGATGAAAATCTATCGCAAGAGTTGTTTCAAGGCAATTGGAAACTGACACTCAAAATGGAGTCAATATTTCGTATCGTAGAGCAGTTCTTCAAGGACAAAAAAATTCCACTTGCTAACATACCGACGGATCTCCGTCAATAAATGGCCGTTACCATGGTTGTATTGCTTACTTGAGAAAATATTTACCAAATATTTTTGCTATTCATTGTGTCATTCACCGACAACATCTAGTGACTAAAATACGAAGTGATCGCCTTCACAAGTTCTTAAACATTGTAATTAGAGCGGTTAACAAAATCAAAGCCCTTGCTCTTAATGATCGACTATTCGAGAGTTGTATGACGAGAACAACGAAGATTTCAAACGTTTGTTACTACACACGGATATTTTTGGCTACGAAAAGGCAATTGTATAATGTACTTCTGTAATCTTTTTGACACTAATGCAGCTTTTTGCGGAGAAAGATTCTTTTCTCAGAGACAGAGACTTCTAGACCATGAGAAACTTTAATCAATAGTCACCTAACTGTTTAAGTAATTTTAACAAAACATGATTGGTCATTCTACTTTAATAAATTTAAAATGTTCATTCTATATAATTGCTTTATTTAAGTGAATAAAGACACGTAAACTTCTAAAAAAAAGCTTTCTTGAAATTATTTGTTTTAATAATTTATTTTAATTTAAAAACTATATTCTCACCGCAGTTCCTTTCATTATGTATTAAGACTTGTGCATAAATGTGATATGAAAACTACACATCTATTAGATCCTTTAAAAACATTTGATTAGTCATTGTTTTTAATTTAATTAATTCAATGTCCCTCATTTGGTTATTTTGTTTCATGATTTTAACCATTATTTTAAAGCTACCGATTGGGTGGCGTTGTGTATAGGTTTATGGATCCAAGAGGGCGGTGGCTCGAAAAAGCTTGGGAAAAACTGAGCTCTTTCAGGGGTTACTAGAGGAATTGTCAAATATAAGGATACGCGGAGCAGAAATATCTGCATCAAATAAAGGAATACTTAAAAAGGTGGGCATTAATAAAAAATAGCAGCAGACTACAGTTGACGAACGCAAAAAAATTAACCATCCGCCAAGTATCAAAGGAAAGTGCCAGAATAGTTTTAAACTCCAATCTCAAGGACAAAATAATGGTTTTGCAGTGACTATGTTGACGAGATAGTGAAAGATGCACCGCTTTCAACCCGTTTTCTGCAACAACGGAAACTTACGTCTTACTTCCCTGGGTAAAAAACATACCGCAACCAAATGCTTCAGAATGGAGTACACCGACGAAAAAGCGCAGACTCTGATGTTACGTATTTAGGGCAGACAAGAATGAACCTTCGGGTTCGAGCCACAGAACATCGACGAGGTTTCATCAATGAAAACGGGAGTTAAGCTTTCGAGGAACATTTCATTAACGAAGATAACAACACGCTTTTCTAACTCCTAGATGATACACCAAATGGACGTCTGTTTGCTGTCAATCTACTTCCCCTGCCCACTTACCACTTCTATTTTCACCCACTCGTCTCCCTTATTTCCACACTCCTATGAAAATATGACCATATGAAGTGTGTAAATTCTCAAACCTTGTACAATGTACTTAACCACTGCATGTAACATGATATTGTAACTGATAGATTTAAGAACTTCTTTTAACCCTCAAGCGATGAATGCTGACCTATATGTCCCCACTCGCAATCCTTGAAGACCCTTTCCCAATTCCATACTCCTCCATTCTGTACACTTTGCAGAGTGGACTTGTACGAATGTAGCTAGAGAAAAAGGAGGATGGTATTTTTTTATTTTATACCACTGAAACCGATTCGTGTATCCAGATTGGCTCAATCGATATCTAGTAAAATGTTTTACTGTAAATGATCTGCAACAAGTTTTTTAAAAGTGAATTCTCCTTGAGATAATATAGTCCACAGCTAGAATAAACCCTTGGAAACCGGAGACAACTCGAATTGACTGACATCGTGACAACGCCCATGCATGCAAAATCAAAATGAGCAAACAGCTGATTTTTCATTCCTTTACCTTTGCTGAGGAAATTCCCAAGACTTCATCTCCGATGTCAGGAAATTTGGATGATTTCTTTCACCAGTCAGGAGAAAATTTCTCCTCCATCAGTTCTCCCCTGATTTCAATCGAACGCACGCCTAGAGTAACGAGGCCTGAAAATAACAAAACTTAGACTTCAATCATCCCGGTAGACCAGTTGAACAAAATGAAGGAATCACATTTTGAATTATTGTAAACATTTTATAATATGGGAAATAAATGCACTTTTTCTCTTCGTCTTTGCTCTGCCTTCAGCATTCTTCAAATTTCCATCCCAATATTTTTTTAGGCTTGCCAATTTATTAGAATTTTTTACTTTATATCCTTTGCTTGAAATTTCTCTTCCTAACTTTAACAAAGCAGACAGGCTTTTTGAACGTTGTCGTAGAAATGGAAACCTTTAAATCAATTTTTTAAGGTCTAGGTTCAGACAAATGTAGACTAATTGGTTTTTAGTGCAGAGTGAATGTCTTCTCGACCAAAGTAAGATTCATAGAACTCCATAGAGGTCAAAATTTGTAATATTCACAATACATATAAAATCTATTTCATGTTGGAATTGATAAAATCTATGTTGAATTAAGACGGAAATAGTTTATGGCTCAAAAATTCTTCAACATTAACCTAAAACGAATAGTGATGCTACAGGACTTAGGTAAAAATAACAACCTGGCCGCAAATAAAATATTATTTCAACGGATCGGATCATTTTTAAGGTATATTTTTTTCCATTGCTAAATGGCAATTAAGCACCTCTTTGTGAAGGTACTTGAAAGATGAGAAGGTATTTTTTCTCGACCTTAACGATGCGTGTGAAGGTGAATGACGGAAAAGAGGAAAGGACTGAGAAGAAGAGAGGGCATTGAAATTCGACGTTGGAACCGACGGGCTCTTATTACAAGAGTGTGCTCAAAGGAAAGAACAAAATTATGTTCCATCTGAACGTGATCGTCACAGAATTTTATCCCTTTTGTTTTATCATATATTACATGATACAAATGCTGACTCAGATAAAAATATCATGTGGATTATTAAATTAACTGCATAATGACAGTCTAAAGTAGTGATAGCCATCGTCAAAAGGCTTCACTGCATCTAGTAATCGCTTTAAAAAAAACATGGTCATGTAGTAGTAAAATTTTAAATGGCCAAAACAGTTTGACCTATGACTCTTTTTGGCGTTGAATGTATTAGCTTCAGCGGAATAACGTCGTTGAATGCGCATCGGCTGCATATAATGATTCAAATGAACGGTAATGAATATTTATTGACTGTCGTATTAAAGAAAATTTTGAAAATACCGTTATTACGACTAAAAAGGCTTTTCTATATTTTTCACCAGAGAAAACAATTAACTCGAGGATGAAAAAAATCAAGGTATTCCATTTCAAGATTCATTTACATATACTATATTCTTTGAAAAGCAGGCATCACAACCTTTGACCTGAAGGTTAAAACTACAGAGTAGACTGCCGTTTAAATGGAATTATTTCAATTGGCTCAACTTCTGATTGTGAGGTCGCAAAAGGCTTGCTCCATTTCATTTAAATGGAATTAATTTACTCTAAAACAACAGCTAATTGGCATAAATACAGAAAAACGATGATATCTCGCGAAATTAACAGAGTTTATAAATCAAGAATATCCAAGTGCAGGTCCGCAGAAGTTGAGCACGACATACAAAGTGCCATTAGACATCAGGTGATGGAATCAATTTTACGGTGGAGTTTTTGATTTTCTGTAGTTATGAAAATGCCTGACTCTTTTAAGAAAAATCTTCAATTTTCACTGAGGAACATTATTGAATTTCTGACATTCTAATATTCTTCTTTACCATATAATCGACGTTCTTGCCCCTCTGATGCCGTACAGCATTAATTCAACAATATATTCAGAGTATAAGGTTAACTGCTACACACATTAGTTTAAGACTGAAAAAATATTCACCAAAAAAACTTTTGAAGCCATTACAATAATGTTTTTTTAATTCTTTGAGATTTACATCCAGAAATTCAGAAGTTTACAAGTATTCCCATTAATTTCGAATTCCCTTGTTCTTTTCACTTACACTTCATTTCCTCGGGCTATTTAAGGTAATCATATATTCCATTCTTACGCCAACAACGCTTCTGGGAATGTTTTCCGCTCGTCAGTTTGAGAGGCACTTTTTTTTAATCTAACGGAACACAAGAAATGGATAAACTTAGTAGTTTAAGACATGACTCTGTGGAAGTCATGCATGATCAAAGAAGGGACAGACATGCTACTTTTCCGCATTATTTATTCAAATAATGGGAAAAGTATCATTAAATACTCCTTTGAATTCAACGAACAAATAGAAATTAACCACGAACAGTTCAACCATATTGAATCGCATGCAGCACAAGAACTAATTTGATTCAAGGCAAGAAATAACACGAAGATTCACTTCCGCGTTCAATTCATTGAACCAGTCAATCAATTTTTGCTGCGTCATCTTGTGTCAAACGAGAGGATGATAATGCCTATTTCCCTTAATTCCCCCATCCCCTTTATCTCCCCATACACCCCACGACCGCTTCAACCTCTGATTTTTGGGGTCCAAATCGTGGAGAAACCGGAGAAAAAAGGAGTAAAGTTATCGGAGATGTAGTAAGGAGACGACGAATGGAAAATTGGAGAGAGGAGAGAGAGAAAATGAAAGAATGAAAAAAACAGGTTGGGGAGGTGCAAGTAAAAATGAAAAGGTTGGAAAGAGCGCGAAGAAAAAGGAAAAGGAATCGAAAGAGAAATTGAAACAGAAAAAAGAGAGAGAAGTGTCCTTCATCAATTGGCCCCCCTTTGAAGAGTCCTTACGACACTTCGGCCGCGACGCCTCTCTTATACGCTTCCCTCTCACCATTCTATTCCCTCTCCACCCCGCCCTTCACTCGCCCTCCCCCTCCCACCTCCGCTACCATCACCATCTCAAACCCCACCACCCACCCAAAAACCTCCGACACCCCTTTCACTGCTACTCCCATCCCAAAACCCACCACACGCCCCTCTCCGTCCTCATCCTCTTCCATTCTCCTTCTCTCCCATTCTCTACCCACTCACCCCCCTCTCCAACTCTGCCAAAGCGTAGGAAATTGGAAGGAGGAGTCCTCTTCTCCACTCGTGCCAGGAGGATCTCAAATAAAAAAAAAGGTTGCCCCACACCCCTAAAACCCTTCCCCGCCAATTCTCAGCCAACCCCCTTCTGCTCCTCCTCCCGCCGGGATTCCACTTTTGGGAATCGGGCCACCCACTCCAACGCCCCTTGCGAAGGAGGAGCCATTTTATATTATTTCTCTTTCTATTTATTTTTTCCCAGGGGAGGTTGGAGCATCCGCGACGACGGTCGGGGTAAGGGGCTTCTATGAAGGCTGACGTGGGCTGCGCGGGTTGAGGGGTGGTCTCGTTAAGAGGACGGTGGGAAGAAGAAGATGAAGAAGAGAGAGAAAATCACCAAACCATGGGAGGGAGGATCGCGAGGGCAGAGCTATGAGTGATAACTCTCACGGGGATCTTTAAGGGCAGGCGGTGACCGTAGGAGCTGTATTATTTTTGGCAATGATTGACATAATTGGAGAATTAATTGCACTAGGGTTTCACTGGTCGGTAGTACTATAAAATAATAAATTATGTCCACCAAGAAGATGAGAAGCACTCCGAAAGCACTGTCTGCGGCGTAACACGAGGCTACTAAGACCTGCGTTTTAGTTCTGATCATGTAGCAACCAAATCGCATTCCGTATTATGTATCACTTCGGAAAAATAAATAGGCATATGTTTCATGGGTGCAAATTGGAAATTAGTGCATCATCATAGTGCATAGAAATCATATCTTTAATTTGACGATAATATGACGTTATAGATTCCAGTTATCGTTCATTAAATGGATAATATCAGAATGTTTGAACTAGGGAAAATTTAATCGAACCCTGAATATAACTTGGCAGGAGATTCTTTCTGTTTGACCGTAGGAAATCTAACAAAAGACGTCAAAAGATTTGAGTTATTTGTGAATGAGAAAAGCACGCGATATAAATTTTCACGCCATTCATATTTGTTAAAATACAAAACGGGAGATTTGAAAAAGAAAGGAATTCGATTTCGTAATGACGACCTGCTTTGACAACCTCCTTCCGAGATATCTCACGGACAAAGAAAGTGCAGGGAAAAGTTCAAAGCCAAGTTAGGACAGCAAAAGGTGTTTATCCTTTGGTTGTTTGCTCTAAATTACATAGAACTGTCGGCAAGAACATTAGCTAGCTGATATGGATTGAAGATAATGCATAATGATAACCATTTTGTTTCTCAGAAACGAGAGGTGAGAGCTTATGCTTGGACTGATGAGAAACGTGGCTAAAGGGTGCTCATGGCCATTAGAGCCCCGGGAACAGAATGTTCGTTACAGAGAACAGAAAGGAGCTGGAGTAAGGCAGAGCGAAAGGGAGCATGAAAAGTAAGGGGGGAAGGGGTGAGGGCAGAGAACTCGAGGCCAAGGGGCAGAATAAAGATGAAAATGCAAGGTAAAGGAATATGGAACCCCTAAATGAGTAGAGACGGAAGGCTTAGAGCGGTGGCAAGTCAGCACTGGCCCAAACCGCTAGGTAACCTTTCGGTTTGCGGTAACCGCTAGGTAACCTCGTGGCAACCTTCCCGGAGGTCATCGCTGCTTTCAGGATAGTTCAAGTGACTAACTAAAAACTGGAAGAGGGTATGTAATATTTTTAATGAAAGCCTTCTTCACCAACATAAGACAGGAATTTCCCAGCACAAAAGTGTGCATAAAAACTAAAAGAACTTTTTTATTATCCTCATGTGAAGGAATATGTGAACTTCCATTTCCATCATAAATGAACGAAACGGGCAAAATTCATGTCAGCAAAATGCAGGTAGTGGTTAGCAATATAAGAATATCTTTTAAGGTTATTAGTTATTACTCTAATTGTTATTAGTTATTAATCGCATTAACGATTCGAAATAGATTAATGCTCTTTTCGCAATTCTCCTATAGAATCATTGTTATATGTCTTCACATATCATCGCTTTTGGGTCCATTTGATTTCCAGAACCGGTGACTGCGGAGAAATTTTCTTGCCTACAAATTCAGTAATCGCGACTTCAATCTTCGCATTTGTGAATTTTCTCACGACTTCCACATAATTCTAGTTGCCGTTGAAGTTTTTAAAAATCTGGTGAAATAGCCCTTGTTTTGGCACCTTTTCGATTATTATTGAATAAATAAATTTCATTACTTTGATCTGGGTCTCCCTTTCAATTCACTTTCTTAGGAGATCCGAAGCCGTCACGGTGCAACTTTATTTTCTCTCCATTATTTCCATTTACAATATTTTTCTTATACATACTTCGTTTCTTGCTCTGATCTTATATTTTTTGTTAGTCCTTTCATCGAATTGATTGAAATTAGCCACTGAACTGGAATACTACAAATATCCATTCCGTATAGCCTTGACTAGGTTCAAAGCAAGTGATTTTTTTTATTAATAAAGTAAATTACTGTCAAAAACCTTATTTTCAGCAGAAAAACTTTTAATTCTGAAATAAAAATAAAAAATAACACCAAAAGCGCCTGCTACCGAAGTTGGCTTTTTTGCTCAAAGCCTCGTACCGAGAGATGTGATATAACTTTTTTTGTCGGCACCGATGGATTACAACGCGCATCTCCGGTGACGGAAACGGAGGAGAAAGGAGGGCGTGTGAGGCGGGTTTTTGAAGAGGGAGAAAGAAAGAGAGAGATGGAAGTGAGGCGAATAGCAAGGAAGGCGATTATACTTTCAAAGGACGAGTTTTGACCCGTCCTCTCTGTCGGAATCATTAGGCTGATGACGTTAATGAGTCCGGCGCAGGAAAAGATTCGCCCAGCCAATGGAGCTGGAGGATTTGCGATGTGGGGGTCCAACCAAATAAGGATGGATTGATTTGCGCAGGCGAGCGGAACGCGAAATTCTTCGCATGCTGTACGATCAAACCTCGTGAAACTCCGTGGCAATTACTGAGTTCGACTGAAATTTAATTGCAGTGCTCATTCTACCTGATTCTGATTTCTCGTAACCGTGTCAGCCTCAACTTAAACATTGATTTTTTTTAAGTACTTATAAACCGGCCCTGCCTAAACAGATTGCCATCAACTAAAATTAAGGAATATGGTTTTCAGAAAAATTTTTCATTCTTTAATCTCTGAGCAGTTGCATGTGAAATACCTAAATTCGATTTTTGTACATTGAGATTTAATTATAAGATATATTTTTATGAAATAAATTCTAATTGCTTCGTAAAGTATTGAAACAAATCTGGTGGGTATTAACGCAATAAAAATTACCCTTGCCGTACTTATGATATTATTCTGGTCATTAATCATTGTCCTAAATTCAAGGAGAAATTCAATGTATTGGCGTCATTTGGAATCTATATTCTATCGGAATCAATAAGCAAAATTTTCTGTTTCCTTCATCTAGAACGGAATCTGCCAGCGCTCCTCAGGGGACTTTAGCGCGGGTGCCGTATTTCAACGACCTTCGTCACTGTTCCATTTACAATTTCTATCATTCTGGTAGAATGACCGACAAAATAGTAAAATATGTCGTTACGGAAATGGCTTCCAGCAACGACTGCCGGGAATTAAAGCAAATACGAGGTAGATATGATAAATATGATTTTCCCTGCCGTAGACAGTGCTTTGAAAACTTGGAGAACGATGCCGGAGGATTTCTAATTTCCCAGATAATTGTACTCAATAGTTCAGCTGCAGCCATCGGTGACCTACGGGTGTCGGCGATGAGAGGAGGAGGAGGGATTCGAGCGACACTGAATGCACTCTTTGTATGCCTCCGTTAATGCACTTCCATTACCTAAAGAATTTTCCAAACTAAATCCCCTGTGAAGTCACGTTAGCTCTGAATTGCAATGGACAAAATTATTGAAATGGACAGCGTCGCTTCAAAGTGCTCTCAAAAGATTCAAGGGGGAGTGAGAATAATACGCAAATCTACGGCACACGAGTTGAAGCACCAAATTTGGTAAGTTTCAAGGATAATGCTGGGAAACAAAAGCATAAATAAATATCCTGACAATCATTCTACGTAGTGTTTCACTTAATTCAAATGTGTGAAATGCAAAATAATCACGAGGTAAAATATTAGCACAGAAAATTCTGACGATCTTACGCAAAAGTGTGTTGAATGACTTGAACCTTTATTAATTACACATAAAAAAACGGTCAGCAGAGAGCATGAAAAAATATTACCCGTCCCAAATTTCCCTAAATCTGATTGCAGCCAAATCAACTTCACAAGTGCTATGAGGTGTCAGAATGGCTCATACTGGCGTATGAAATGCCGATCAAATTGATTTGGAAAACGGTATTGTTTTGGTTAGTTTGAGAGAAAGATTGGAAAAAGGTGGAGTTTTTGAAAGTACGTGTTTTGTTTTTAGTATAATTAAGTGAGTGATGACGAGAAATTTTGAAAAGATTAGAATGCAAATTAAAGTGATCTTTACGATTATGGAAATACTTATATCTCTGTAAAATATGCCTTTGATAGAGCGTGAAACAAGCAGTTGAAGTCTCGAGCAGTATACGAATATTATGAATTAACATGAACGCGTAAAATTATCATTACCGATGAGGCCATTTTATCACCAGTGAGGATAGATATTCTGTGAGAGCCTTAAAGCAATTCGTTCTAAATTGGCTATTGAACCGAAACAACTAGAGTTGCTAGTGTAACTGGATATGAATAAATTAGACAGCTACAAAACAACGAAGCAAAGGATTATTCCACGCATTCATACTTTGACTGTTTTGGGTAGTAAGAAGCAGCATGCATAAAAAATGGCGAAAACCATTAATGATGGTTGGTGAGGGTGGTGATCGGGATAATGTGGTGGCTAACGCAATACCTTCCTACCCAAAGACCCCGGGTTTGAATTCCGTAGGTGGCAGATATTTTTCAGTAGTATTCCGTTACCTGCTTGAGGTGCTTTGTGGAGACCACTTAAGTTAATACGCCGTCCGTCGGATGGGGCGTAAAGCTGCGGACCCCTTTCGTTAAGAGTGTGCTAATGCCGAGACCGGGTTTCTCTCCACCCTTCCTCCTTTCCCATCCTTCCCCTATGGCGCAAATGACCTTATTTGTCGGTCGCCTCCCATAAAACTACTATTATTCATTTTAGAATCACCCCTACCACATACCGTAGTGGTGACATGTAAGATGTAACATGTCATGTAGATGTAGAGGAATAGGAAAATGAGAAATTAAATTCAAAATCATAAAAGTTTCTATAATTTTGGAAAAGCTACCAGGAAACAACGGAGTCTTATGGTTCTACCATTTCTCCTTTTATTGACCTCAAATAATTTTTCCGCAAAACCATATGATTGAGGACTGGCAGTCTAATTAAAGTGGCAGTACAATAAAGTTATCTCATAGTGCAGAAAATCTAAAATATCAAAACCTAAAATTACGCCCTTAAGGAACTTTTCAATACTATAGAGCTCAAATTAAATGTTGCGTGGGTCAATACACGTGTTATGAGAGTTTCATGTAGTACGACAGTTCCAATTTTTGAAAATTAAAGGATAAGAATTAATTCCTTTTCGATAAAAATATTTCTTAGGAAATGCGTTTAGCGTCGTCTTCTTTTTTATCATTTTTTTTATTCTTTTGCATTCTTCCGCGACAATTTTTTCGATTTACTTGAATTGCATGTGTTAAGATTCCATAATCCATTATTTCATCCATAATTTATCCATTAATTTCATTCAAATTGCCCTACCTCAACCAGTGCTAATGACACTTGTTTTCATTATATACCTATGTATTAATGAAATCTTGCAATATATTTGAATAACATTTCTACATGCTGGTCCTGCCTAGTGATCATTCCTCGCATTGTTTTCCATGACCTCTATCACCTAATAAAATGATCAAAATTAACTCTTCAGTCACTTCTAAGTGATTCATATGGAAGGTAATCGATTAACTGAATATTTAATGAAAACGAAAGAAACAAAAAATCTTTTCGTTAACACTGAATATAATTTTCATTGCAAAAAACAATCAATATTCTGTGGAAACAGAAAGTTTTTCGATTCTTCCTTTTTCATTACAATAGAATTTCACATAGTACTGGCCTCAACTATCTTTGAATATTTCATATTTTGACATTAAGTTCATTACACACTGACCTGGTCTCTTTAGAAGAAGCAGTAGATTGATAATTTTGTATTTTGCTCCTTAATAATATTATTTGTTTCAATAAATCATATAAAGGGAAACGAAGTGACGAACTTTGATACAGTCAGTGTCATGTTTTAATGTACACCAAAATTAGGCATCTGATCGTCCTTTTAAAGTACGAACTCAGGAATGGCAAAATAGATTCAAGTAGTGCCACCACTCATACAGCACGAGGAAAAGGCGGCCGCTCGCTACTCAAAGGGAAGTATCCGGTGGTAGGGTTTCGGGATAGCGAGGTTTAAGCAATGGATATGGCGGGTGCCTCACCAGGGAGAGAGCAGGGGAGCGCTGCCGGGTAAGACCTCTCTTCATCCCTAAGGGTGAGATCCTCAAATGAAGGATAAATGCCGCCCGTCACCTCAACCAGGCCGTCACTTATCAAAGTACTAACAACTCATCTACATTCTTCCGGATCACGAATATTAGAACGTAGACCGATGAAAGTAAAGTTTGCCTACCAAATGAGTGGAAATACTTTCGGGCAGTCAGGAGAAGTTAAATTCTCGTCTGTTTGTACATGACCTTTAGGTCACGAATGTGACGGAAATTCAAATAGAAAGGTTTACGTTAATGTCAGTCATGGGAAGTCGGTAGTCTTCTCCCCCCAAGCGCTCTTTGCTCTGACCTTGGTAGGAAAGGGCGATCCAGAGAATGTCCAAAATACAGGTTCTTTTGGTATTTTAAATTAAACGTTCGGTGGCTTCATTTCAGTGTATGCCAAGTATCGGCTTTTTCTCTATGCCTTTTTTAAAATGTCCTTTGTTTTTATACATAATTAACTATGAAAATACAAATATATATGAATATATGTATATATATATATCCTTATTAGCTCAACTGGTAGAGCATCCGCCCGGAAAGTGGAAGGTCCGTGGTTCAAATCCCGGATAAGGAAATATTTTTACTTTCGTGATCTGCTCAAAAACCGCCTTCCCCACATGTCTTGTGTTCGCCTTTTATGTGTTTTCCTATCCCCTTTCCTTATACCTATTTCTGTTTGAATGAATATACGAGGGTCATCCGGAAAGTAGTGCCCGTTCGTGCCGCATGAAGTGCTGACGACGCGAGTAGCCGCTGGACGAGGTCAGATAGCTTCAGTGGCTTGTCTGCCTTCTCTGAGCCAAGTTGCGTGACGCTAGCATTGCCTGTGTTGTTTCTGTGATTGTTTACAATGTTTAAAAAAATTGAGAACGCCGCCAGTTGTGAAGTGAGGGCAGTGATTAAATTCCTCAATGCAAGAAACGTTCGCCCATGTGATATTCATCGCCAATTAAAGGAGGTGTATGGAGACAATGTAATGGACGAGTCGTCTGTTCGGCGGTGGTGTCGCAACTTCAACATGGGGAGGGGGAACACACACGACGATGAGCGTTCGGGGAGACCGTCTGTCATTACAGACCAACTGGTGAGCTCAGTTGACGAATTCGTGAGTTTGTGCAAGATGGGTCCCTCGCATGCTTACAGATGAGCACAAAACCAAGCGTTAACTTTTTTAAGCGTTAAAACTTTTGCAGCAATTCAAATGGGAAACTTTCGACCATCCACCGTATAGCCCGGACTTGGCCCCTTCAGATTTTCATCTCTTTACAAAGCTTAAAGACTTTTTGGCAGGAAAAAGATTTGACAACGATGAAGAACTTAAAGAAGGAGTGACCCTGTATCTCAATGAGCTGGCGGCAAAGGACTATGCAGCAGGAATACAGAAACTTGTCACACGTTATGACAAATGCCTTAATTTGCTTGGAGATTATGTTGAGAAGTAGTTTAAAGTTTCCTCTTTCAAATAAAATTTTTTATGTTTGTTAATATTTACTTTTGTGTCTTTATTTCACGAACGGGTACTACTTTCCGGATGACCCTCGTATATATACATATACTATATGTATATATATATTGTCCACCATGTTATCTTACCAAGTTTTTGGTAATCGTCATTTTATAATTCGCGTCGCATTATTTTTTTAAGATAGGGGCTAGTCCTGCTCGACTTTCGTTAGCCTTTCCTATCATGGTTTTAGCATGTTTTTAAAGTTTTTTCTTTTGTCAATTGTAACTCCTAAGTAAGTTGCTTCTATGCTCCACTCTATAGTATAGGCTGTTCTTGGATTCTTATACACGATAAAGTCGGTGTTATCGTGTGCAGCCTTGTGAAAATCATGGCTTGTGCTTTGATCGGGTTCACGCATAGTCTCCAGTTGGATTACCACTTAATTACCCCACCTTAGTTACTTGCCGCCTAGGTGGCTTTATTTCAGAGTATGCCTAGTATCGGCTTTTGCTCTTTGTCTTTCTGAAAATCTTGCCCAGTTGCTTAGCAACTCCTTCTGGAGGGTGGGGGTGTTTACCTTTCTCTCATGCCTTTATATCCCTGTTCTAACCTCATACTTGCCATGAGTTTTCTCTGGTAAGCACCAATGTTCTCGCCTCTGGATTAAATCTGTAAATCAATAAGGACCTAGGTTAAGCGCAATCTAATAATCAGTCTAATATAACGTGGTGTCTTCAAACTTGAAAAATATGCTTTATAGATTGCGTACTTATAATACAGTGATATTTTTCGAACAACTATCGCCATCTCTAGATCAGGCCGGGTGAGGTCACTCACTTCCCATAAGATCACTTATGGGAACACCCTCGTAGGTACTAATTGAAAATCTCATAACACACATCGAAAATTTTTGTTGAGGCCGCAATATTAATATCCGTCGGCGATAATTTTTTAAGCAACATTATGCAAACCTGAATTAAATACGAAATGTATTCCTTTCTAAAAAACTATTGAATTATATTAACAAATTTGATATCGTTTATATAAAAATCTCAACGACAAAAGTTGAATTTTTCCGATATCTTGTAGCCTCATTGAGAGAGTTCTATGAGTTTTCTCCATATTTCTGAACAGATTTCGTCATCCAAAAGGACAAGGTTTCACAGAAAGACAGCAAAATGACGTTTCATGCTCAAAGTCAAAGTTGCTGTGCCTTCTGCTCCCTAGACAAATGCAAAGATCGCTTTGGGGCGTGAGACGGTAGACTTCACTCGACTAGTCTAAACGATGAATCAAAACCCTTACCATATTAGTTTCACTAGTGGCTCTTGTGATCCAAGAATCACGCACAAGCAGACAGGATATTATATTCTCCATTTAGTTCTCGTTTTGCCTGGAAATTATTATTTTTCAAAGAACATCTGACCTTTAGAAAAATTTTCCTCTTTGCTTGAAATAAGCAACGTCTCTATTCTTCACGTCGTATTTCATAATCTAATTTCAACCAGTCGATAATCTAACATCTATTAAAATACTAAATACGGGATTTAAGGCATTTAAATTTGTGAATGAAAAAATATATTGACTACTAGGAATCTGGCATCGGGTTAAGCGTTTTTTACTGGAAAATTCTAATATATTTTCTTCCTTAAACAATAAATCATTTTTACAAAACATTACATACTTTTCATGAAGAGGTTTGGTAAGAAAACAGATAATATAAATTGAGCCGTTACAAAAACCTTTTTAATTTTAAAAACTTCTGAAATTAGATTGAAATACCTTTACGCTTTGATTTCAAAATCTGACTTTCAGCAAAACATACGACATTGGCCATCATTTGGATTTTATAACTTAATTTTTTCTAAGGCATGCGGTTAAGGGAATCCCGGCGATGGAAAAACTTTAATTTTTAGGTACAGCCTATATTCTGCCATTATCATCATTTTCCCAAGGTTTGTTCACATTATACACTTCATTTCTATTATAATGCGCTGAATGGATCTTTCGATGATCAGTTTACTCCCAGAGTCCGAGACTGTAGATTCTTAGCGTAAAATAACGTAAAACTATTCACATATCTATTACTACACTGTACTAACCTATAATATGCAGAGAGTGGAGGGTGAGGTAGATTCACACAAACACACAGAAAATGAAACAAGTCTTGCGAAAAATATTCAGCTACTCTGGAGAGTCTGACAGACTGATCGACTTTGGGTTCCGATATAGGGAATGTGGTGAAGGGGGACAAAAGAGAAAGTACAAAAGACTAGGGTTTCTCCCTCCCGAGGCTTGGAATTCAGAGGAAAGTGAAGAAGAGGGATGGTAGGCAAAAATAATGAGGTGAGGGTGGCGAGCAGGTTGGGAAGGCTGAAAGTGGGAAGTGAAAGAGGTCGATGAGCTCGCGAATCGAGACGAGGTCGGACGGAGCAGGGTAAGGGAGAGTGATGAACAAAAGGATTGATGGCTGAGATGGAAGTGGTTAATGTGGAAATGGGTCGAAGTGAAGTGAAGAGATTTGATGAGCACTGGAAGGTAAGGGGGGAATGAAAGGGATGTGTGAGACGATTTAGATTGGGTGATGTTAAATGCGTATGAAATTTAGCGTGAAATATTTAGGCAAGGCGGAGTGAATTCCTGAAGGCCAAGTGGTCCTAAGATGCTGATTCTGATGGACAGTGTATTAGAAGGTTGTGAGTGCACTATTGACAGAGTAAAATGGTAATTGAGTTTTTGTTTGAGAGGGGATAGAGACTTAGAAGTCTATCTTTGCAAAAGGACCACATTACTGCGTTGAATTAAATTTGTACTTTCCTACAACATGAGTGTTATTAACGATATCCAAATTTTACCTCCATAAGCGTAGGAAAGAGAATTAATAATAATTTATGTTATTCAATAATTATTTGATTTCTTAGTTTTCTATTACTCATAGAGCCGATAGAGAATGAATGATATTATGCCTGTTTTGGTGTGACGGGAGGATGGGAGTTAGGACTTGGGCAAAGTTGGCTAGACGTCCGTAAAACAGGAACGGAACGTTAATATTTAGGTCGGATCCCCCCACGAGAAGTCCCCAGAAAAAGTGGAACTTCTCCCCTGTATTTCTCTTGTTTATTACGAAAACAAAATCGCAAAATTAATTTACTCTCTTCTTGATCAACACTATCGACAATATCAAAATGTTCTGTGAAATAAACGGATCCATTTTTTTTTAATATTGACTATTTTAATGACGTTAATTAAAAAAGCTAATTCCCTTGACGTGAGAGACCTGGGTTCGAGATGACGAAGCCCATCATTTCTACCATTTGATTACCATATAAATCAGTTTCCCTCTCTGTGCAGACCAATTTTCTTCTCTCCAGTGAAATACGAAATATTTTTGTTAAGGGCTTCCAGCAAAAAATGACCAAATACATAAAGATTTTAATTTTGTGAATTTTTTGAACTCCATTAAAAAATTGTTCAAGCGGATATTGGGAGCGAGTTTTTGAGGTCACTTGAGGGTGGTCGCCATGTAGATCCCTTTTTGTTCTTGTGATTTTTCACACATTTTGGGAATTTCCCACATACTAGTACATGGAAAAATCGATCTTCAAAAGTTATAACTGATTGTTATTATAACTGTGTTAACGAACCTCAATCTATAACAAGGATGTAAAAAAGTGTCGATATTTACTTAATTTATCGATACGTGCCAATAGGTACCATTATAAACCTCTTAAAACAATTATTGTGCATTAATGAATGTACAGGAATATATGAGGATGTCCTCGAATTAAAATAAATGCGCATAACATTCAAATTAAATTTCAAGTAGGTATCCAATAATAGCCAATCCATTTCCTCTCTCCCCTATGAGTGAGGAACAGTTAGGTTTAATATCATAATGCAAGAATAATTCCATCTTAAACGATTCTTGGACCCTAAGTTTGATTCAAACGGGGTCATAATAGCTTTTAATAATCAAATAAGAGTATTAAAGGTATGTGAGCATGAGAGCTGCGAGAGAAAGGCAATCCAATTTCAGATATAATTAGACTTTAGCCTTGTACGCTGGTAGGAGCATTTTTAAAAAACGCCCTTCGATAGAAAATATGTTTAAAGTGACAAATAGTATACCCGTCCTCTTGGTACGATTTCATTTCAACGCACTTTCCTACAGTACTTAAAATGGATCGTGTTGATTTAATTTCTGAATAATCAAACTTCGGACAATAATCAGACTTCGTTTATGCGCTCTTTTCCAGATTTAAATTTTTCTATAGATCGTTTCATTTTGCAGACATTATCTATATGGCTAACTCGCACATACGAGGCGTGTTCATAAAGTAAGGCCCGTTTGGTCACAGGAAAAAATATACTCATATGAAACACATTTTATTGGCACTTTTAGTTAGCTACAAACCTACTTCACTTATCTACATAATCGCCGTTCACTTCTAAGCATTTTTCGTACTGCTGCACCAGCTTCTTTAACCTATATATATATAGCTCTGAATATAAAATCCAAATCTGCTGCAGTTTTGTATTTTATATCAATAATTCATAGAAATATGCTGAATTTTCTGCTTGAAACAAGGCAAGGAATGTAGAATGATACGCTCTCCGCTGAGACTTTCAGTTTTATCTTATTTTCCAGCATTAAATATTATATTTATATGCCAACACACTAAACGGTTAGTAAAACAATGACATAATTAAATCGAATCCACTGAAAGAAAACGAAACGATTTTAAAGCTCACACCTAAACATCTGAAAAAGTATTGAACAATTATAAGAAATGAGACGTGATGATATTTCTTGAATTTAAAATAATTCAAAGGTACGAAGTATATATATGTTCATCATACGTGTCTGCATGACAAATCGTTCTTAATATCGAAACAAATTATCTTCCACTATGTAATTGTAAAATAAAGGTGGACCTTCATTTGACTCCACTTCAGATATAAGTCTCGAATAAAAAAACAAATAAAGGCTTGTGTCTAACCCTTATCTTGGAAGGCTATCACCTAATTCGACACGTAAAAGCACAAGGAATGAAGACGTTATAAACTGGGTCGCTCGGAATAGCTTTTACATACATCTACTTTACAGCAAAATTGCAAGTCTTTGGAGACAATGCTCTCCAGTTGAATGGCCCCGACGCCTTCGTAAGGTGCGAGATAAGAATTTATGGCCCTGCTGGCACTTCCATTACACGAATTTCCTTAAAAAGCAACGATTAATCAGGTAACCTCCTAATGATTTGTCTATTAGTAAATGTGCGATTTAAACTTGGGGTCCATCAGAATTGAGCACGTGTCCCACTTTTTGCACATTTTCATCACCCTGTGTTGTTGATGGATGCCCAGCAACTCGTTACCCTCACAGAACATCCTGTGCAAGCGGAAATCCATCACTTGGGGCATTTCTCCGTCTCCATAAGCATCCTTCACCATGGTCAGGGTCTCTGAACCAAATTTTCCAAACTTGATGCACAATTTTATCGAATATCATTGCTTCATTGAAAGTAGCAACGCGAATTCTTGACATGACCGTGAACAGGGTTTCGGTCTAGCACTTCAATCCGCTCACTGTAAATTCCCAAAGTTATCTAACACGGCTCGTTTTGCTTTCCCAAGACCTCACGCCATTTTTCTCACCACAAATCGTTCCACTTCAGTCGTCCGCTTCACCAGGAAAAATCGGTTTACCTTCTTTTTGGGACAGACCCTGTATGCGCGACAATCCAAATGAGGCCAAAAGTCGTGTGACGAAGAACTCAAGAAACCGCGGCCATGGACAATGTGATTGTTCCCGAGGGCAATAAGTACACCTAAAGAAGCGTTCTCGCCATCAAAGGAGTCGTGGTGAGGGAGGAATCATGTGCGTCGACAGAGAGAACAAGTTTCAACTTTTTGGTTCAAGCCATTTGCCAGAAAATAATTAGGTGGCCACAAAAATTGAACTTGTGTCATAAAATAATTCATGAGGTAAAGGTATGTGCAGATAAACAGAAAGGCCACTGGCTGAAGATGTACCATTGAAGTTCTGAATATAGTTTATTAATATTTATATCTCATCGATTTTTAATTTGAGTGCGAGAAAGGAAACCATTACCTGGGCATATAAGGTTATAGAATTCCGAACACTCGACATTGAAGGTGGGATAGTCACAACAGAAAAGATTCGCGTGGTGGAAACACACTTAAAATAAATGATAGTCATAGATAGATTAATAAAAATAGCATAGCTCGTTTCCTGCATCACAGTCACTAAACATACGAGTATGCAGTCACAATGGCAGCCCCACATAAGCTATAAAAATTAACCATCCTTCGTGTTAGGCTCAAGGTGACATACTAAGATATTTTAAAGGAAGAAGCGTTTGAAGCCTTATAGTCTTCAAACTTTCGATAATATGTGAATGATTTGAAGAAAGTCGAAGAAATGTTTTCTATTTGAAAGTTTGTAATTATCCCTCATTCCTACATCAGTGAATTAACTATTTAAAGTCTCATTGGGAGCAAATGTGTTGTGAAATAAAAATGTAATGAACACAGTGGTTTTAAATAATTTAGAAAAACTGCAAACTTTAAAATTATTACATTTTAGAATCAAATAAATATAATCGTAGACCCATGAAATGGGTATTACCCAGTAGTTATGGAATGTTCATTACAGGCCACATAATCAACGAAAAATTCCAAATATAATTGGCTATTTACCAACCCAATCTCAATATTTACAATAACAGTAGCATAAGACTTATTAAAATCTTTACTGACCGCCAGAATGCATAACTATATTTACATAAGTAAATATATTACAGCATTCAATGCATCATATTCTTTTAAGAAACAACATGCTTTACTATTCTGTTCTTGGCAGCATCCAATATCTCAGAGAATGGAACAACAGATTAATGATAATAAATTTATCAACATCGATACCAAGATTCGTACAATACATTTTTGGTATTAGAAGTGAGCACCTACTCTTAGTAGATTACTATTGTTTAATTTTGTTATCTATACATGATGGCAATGCAAAGACAGTACAGTTTTGCATTCTGAAAGCTTAGATATACTGTTTTTGCATTGAGATAATACGTCTAAGTTATCTAAACAACTGAACAGAAGATGCAAGAATGCTAAGTTTCTCCCTTAATGCATGCATATCAGAAGCACTTGGACAAAAGTAATTTACCCAGTTGTTGTTTCACTCTGGGTGCAATGTCGAGCAGTGTATCGAGAATTTTTAAATCTATTCCATCAGTTCATTTTAAATAAAGTGGGAATTCGAACCGAATCGGTCAATGTTTATCATACGAGGTGCATATTGAATAGAAAAAGCCTGACCTCATTAAATAAGCGAAGCGCAAAAAGGCTTACGCTCCTAAGCAATAGCGTTACGCTTAGAGCAATGGCTTTTCATTCTTCCAAAATAAAAACTAGCTTTGAGCTCCTATGTCATGCATTAGGAAACAAAGGCAGCTAAAAGCGCTCTTTTAAACAGTAAAACAAGAAAAAATCAATGCGAATAAATTATTCTGTCACATCGAATCGAAAAATCAATCTGGAGTCCAATCGAATTCCGATGCTTCATGGAATCTTATTCCAGGATGCTTTTCAAATGCTACACTCTCCCATGCAAATAGATATGCAAATGTGTATGCAAAATATCCCTGTACGTTGTATTTATATGAAGTATGCTAATGCATGGAAAATCGTGCCTTTATAAAAAAAACGCGTAAAATACACTTGCACTCAAATTTTAAGTTTTTTAAATTTCATTTTGATGCTCTAATGTCGTTCTTTTTAATTAATCTAATGGGAAACGTATACAATACCTAGTGGGTATTCTTACACGTTATTTTAAGGAATATTTCGGAATTAAGACCAAATTTCAGAAGAAATTGAAGATACTTCGCTCATTTTTTAGCATTGCTCTTTTTAGAATATTCTATCCAAAATCCAGGTAGTCCAGCTACATTTCAAATCAGTGAGCATTAAAAAATTCACCTCTCTTTCCGTCAAGGGAGACGTTTTCCAAATGTTATTTCACCAGTTGTACTTCCGTTTTCCTAATAAACTTGCACAGAGAAAGCATTACACGCCATTACTGAATTATTTGATAGTGTTCGCAAGGGCATTAACGAGAACAATCGGACAAGAAGCGGTGTTTTTCACTAAGTACGTAAATCACCTAAGAAGACATAACCTATGGAACAATTGTGAGCGATCTTACCAAAATGAAAATTGTGCCTTTCCGAATTAACCGCCACACCGTAACTTTCTGAAAACAAACCATGAGGCAATATTAAAAGAGGGAACGCGAATATTTATATTCGCCCAAGCGTTCGATGGACATGATGCGAACGTACCGTATGTTCTCTGGCCCAGTGCCATAATCACTCATTGCCCGCAACGTGCTTATGCCCTAGCCGTTATCGCGAGTAGTCCAGCAAACCAGTTGATTTAGCGAAAAAAGCGATTCCCTCCTTCCATTCTCTTTCATTCTTTCATTCCCTTTCATCCATTCCACCCTCCGTATCTCTTTCGCTCGCTTCGCCCTTTCACTCCCTCACTCCCACCAATCGATCTCTCACGCCCTCCTCACTTTTTCTGTCCCTCACTCCCCCACTCTCTACCAACTCTCTCTCTCTCTCTATCTCTCTCTCACACATCCCCCGTTCTCCCTCTCACACAGTTTGGGTGAGGGTGAAGGAGGACCCGGAGTAGGGTTCAAAGCTTCCCGCCCTCACTCCCAGTAAGTTGGACCGAACCAAAATTATAAGACTCCCCATCCCCAAAAGCCCCGGGAAACGTCCAACGTCGCTCCTTCCGTCCCCGAAAATTCCCTTCGCAAGCCCCCATTCCGCCGCCCTTCGTTCCACCCGTACGCTCCAACTGCCGCGCTCATGGCCTCCCTCTCCCACTTTGATTTTTACTCCCACCCCACACAACCCTTCCTTTCTCTCTCGTCTCAGTCGAGCCATTCTCCCTTTTAAAATCGTCCCGCTTTTTTCATCTCTCTCTCCCTCTCTCCTCCGTCCTTATTCGATGCATAAAAAAGTCCCTCCCGCAGTCGACGGGAGGAAGAATGAAGAGAGGAGGGGGGCGAGGCGGGGGTAGTGTCATCGGGGCCGGTCGGTCGGGATGTTGACCAAACGCGCCATTGTCCAGCGCCTTCTACTCCTCAAATTTCACCCGAAACTATGAGGCCGTTAAGGGATGGAGATGCGCTCTTAGCCTATGCATCCCATAAAATTGCCATTCATCGAGATGCTGTAGCGTTGGAGAAGCATTGTGAACGGCGGCAAGAAAGAAAATTTTAATTTTCAATGGCGTAGAGATCTGAGGACGTATAATAATTTAAAGGAAATACTTTGAATACCAGTGGATGAATACCACCCTTGGACTTCGATTGCTGAACCAAAACTGTTCGAATTTATTACATTTTTAAGATTGATTATCTTAAATAGACTTCTATATTCATCTTCAGACTGTAAAAGTTGTGCATTACAAGAGCCAACAGAATAGCGGAAGTGAAAACTCCCACACAGATATTTGGGTGAACAAGAGGGAGCTTAAGAGAGAAATTTGGAAGTCCTTCTAAGGCGTTCATATAGGATGATGTCTTTTGTTCTTGTGTTAGACCTCTACAAATCTCTCACCAAGAGCATTATTAATATGTTGACAGTAGCAAAGAACAAGTTTTATCACAGCCCAAGAGGCATTCAGATTTCTCTGTATTTTTTCATTTGAAACCTTAGCATTAGAAAATTTAATCCGACAATGGATTTACCACCCTATAAAATCAACATAATGCAAACATGAATTCTAATTCTGTCGAAGGTATCGATTAAGGTATTGAATTAAACCAACAATGGACACAAAAAGACCATGAATGCTCGCCAGTATATTAAAAAATATCCGTTGCCATTTATGGCAATGTGGAAACAATAAAATGTCGTTAAAGAATAAGAATATGTTCGATTATTCTAACTCTTGTAAAAAGAATCGACTACATTTTTTACAAACTCTTCACTATATATGAACATAATGCTACCATATCCTTCATACTTACTAAAGAGTGGTTTAGCATCGAATTCCTTGGTGAAAACTGAATTTTCCGTCATTTCTATTGATAAAATGTATACCAAATCAATCACATAAAGGTGTAATCTCCCAGACTTTACAGATGTTAGCATCTCCAACTTCGTTCACTGCTGAAATTAACAACTAAACATCAACAACACTACACCTTTCCCTTTTGTAAAATGTTCATGGAAACTCCTGGTTTTCCCTAAGCAATATTCAAGCTACGGTTTTCCTGACATCCGTCTGGTAGAATTTTCCTCTACGGATAAATGCCGGAGGATGATTTGATCATACGCTTTACGGAAGATTTTCAAAAAAATTTCTTCTTCGTTTGGCCGATCGTTTCCATAAAGACTTATGATAGAGACGATGATAGCAAAAATGAGCTTTATTCATACTCTCGAATAATTGTGTTTGCATCGGAATACTTCACTTCCAAAACGTTAAATCTTGTCTTTAACAATGCAAGAAAATAAATATTAAAATAGGGTTATTTGAGCTGTAGCTTCATTTTTCCACCAGTCCACCCACCTTCTGGTATTTGTATTCTCAATTTGCATTTTCAAAGTTAAAAATTTCACTTTTTCATAAAATATTTCATAACTTTGCATAAATGTTACAATCCTCCGATAACCACCTTCGTACTTTCATATGTTACACAAATTTTGCAATTTATCGTTACTCGAGTAGCCAAAATTTTCGCCGCTAATTATCTCGTTCAGTTCCTTCATAACTTCGTTCCTCGGTGTTTCAGAGTAGGGTAAATAGCATGAATGCAATAGTTATACAATTCAATGCGAACGGAATCATACCAAAATCATTGCTTGCATAATTAATACAACTGCAAACTACAGTGTGCTTGGTCAATGCTAATAAAGACCCCCACGATTGTACAGCTCATAATGCTCAAGTTTACAATGAAGGTCTAAATTCGTTAATGCAACCAGATGAAAGCTTGCATGGAAAATGGAAATGTGAAACGTAAAAAAAATGCGATACAGCATTTGAGGCCGTAACTGCTATCGCTGACGAAATGAGCATCCACCTTATGGATAGAAAACTAGTTCATCACCGATATTGACCATCCTATCGATTGGGAGTGACACAACTAAGATAATAAAGTTAGTACTAAATTTCTGCACAGTTATTTTGCGAGTTTTCGACCGCACAAGGTATAATTATAATGGATTTTACTCGCCTCTTCCCTCCATATTCGCGCCCATCGTCCTCTCTTCCCCAAACCCCTTCGTCCCTCCATATCTAAATCATAGTGAAAGAAAGACAAACAGATTAACGAAATTCAAATAAGTGCGCAAAATTCATACGCGATGGAGATGCAACCTCCACGCAAAACAATGCAGCGAAATTAAAAGAACACACGCGCGCGGCGAGCGTGGAAGACGGAATATTTTCCGTGGAGCGGTTGAAAACGTGGAAAACAAATAAACAATTTTTAGCATTGAGTGCTTATGAGGATCGAGCGGAATGATAACAAGGGTGCTCGGACAAAAAATGGGATCTTTCACCTTCTACCCCCTTTCCCTCCTACGCTCCACTCCCTTTTCCACTTTAGTCGATACATCATCAAAGCAACGTTTCGCCGTGCGCTGATAAGCCCATTCACTCTCCCTCGAAAAGGGAAGTGTTACATGTATGATATCGAAGCTATTAAGAGCTGACTGATGGAGAGTTTTTGAGAGCATCGGCCGGATCGCACCGCCATCTGAAACCTGTTATTGTGGGTAAAGTGCGCGACGCCGAATGAGAAGTGCAAAAAGCCTCGGGTACTCTTAACGCACGGAACGAGGCAAGAGTTTGTGCCGCACTCAACTACGTACTAGAAACTAAAAACATGCAGGGAGAGATGATTTCGACAAATGCGCACTTAATTAAAATGTATAACCATAATTTCTCAGGTCGGAGGCATTATCCCGGAAAGACGACCTGCGCGGAATTTTTTTAATTCGCTTGAGTTTCACAAGGACATCTCAAGCAATTCTCTGAAGGATATGCGGATGAAATCAAAGTAGGGAACGTCACGGGTACTGACAAATTGCACTTGAGCGAGAAAGAGAGTTGGTTTAACCACTCGTGGAATTTGATGCAGAAAGAAAATCTCTCTAAGGTTTTATATAGTCGACGGTCCGGAGATAGATTTATTACCATTCGTAGAATTTGAGATGAGAAAATCGCAGAAACACGAAGAACTTTAAGGCATAAATACTTTAGTAACTGACATGAGGATTCCTCGGCTTAAGTTTTGAGCCATTAGAGCGATCCATTTAGTAAGGTTTAAGAGATTTTTGTGCGAGATTTTTTCTTTTCCCTTGGCCGGAGTCACCTAAAACTGACAATGACGGCCAAGGCGGCTGAATATGTGGACTACGTTCTCAAGGGTATACCAACGATGAATTTAGGAAGTTATCATATCCATAGTAAGAGAACTCAAATTATTTTTGCAATCCTAATTCCGAAACCAAGAATTCTCTCCTATCCACCGAAAAAAATTGGTCACATATGAGCAAAAACACTTCCTCAATTTTTCTTCATATAGAACCTTCCAATGGAATATTCTGAGGTGTCACTGCGTTTTTGCCTGTGGCGCCGAAAACTCTAGAGACCTATTGGCGGCCCTGGAAAGGATAAATGGAACGTGGGACAGGAGAAGAGGCGGAATGGGAAGAAGGAAAGGCCAGAAATGGAGGGGGTGGGATAGAGGAGCAGAATGAGAGAGAAAGTGCGTTTCCTGGCATATGCGGGCGGGGTGTGTCGGCGATATTGCCTCCTGGGCCAACATCCTAGGGCATGAATGCTCCATGCATTCGCTCTGAAATGTATCCACTCTCCGAAGCCCGCATAGTCACCCGCTAGCGAAAGAACCAAGTACCATCGTAAAGGACTTCTTGGGGTAGCCTATATACCTATATTGAATATATTGAAAAATTCATTATTTTAAATGTATTAGTGAGAGAATAAATTGGCTCCGTAATACGTTATATCGTACGGAGGGACTCATATTCGACATCAGCGTTTGCTCCCCTTCCCCGCTCTGCTGGATATCGAAAAATTCCATCAAAAATGCCAAGAACTAGTAGAAGATTCAGCAGAATGAATGCCACAAAATCTGAAGGGAACATCAGAAAGATAGTAGGTCTTCTCTTAACAATTCTTCCTTTACATATTTTATTTCCTCAGATAATAAAAGGAAATTCATCGTTACTACTTCAGGAAAATACAAATTCTTTATATTTTACGCTCACATCAATGGTTTTTAAAAAAAAACTTCACCTGGCCAAGCACTGTTGCAACGCCAGTTGAAAGAACTGGTAAAAATTGAAGACTGAAGAGATTTTTTACACAGATTCATGGATTTTTCAAAAATTCAATCTCAACTATTCTCTCAAATAATTTGTAATATTTGCTAAAAATTTTCAACGGTAATTCTGTATACAAATCCAAAACACCCACAAAATGAGGAAAATATGGGTTTCAAATTTTTAATCCCCTTCTAAATTAATAGGGTCTTACATTTTTGCATAAAAATATTGCGTACTTAATATCTTTGTAATAATAATGCTATAGGCGGAAATAAGAGCTGAAATTTAAAAAAAAAATAAAAAATACTAATCCAGTCGTGTTGAATTTCAAATTATTCAGTGTGTAAAAAGATTTTTTCACCCCTTAAATTTTACTGGAGGAAATGAAAAAAAAATAAAATTGAGGAATATTAAATTCTTTTTTTCTTAAGAATAGAGACAACATTTTTAATCACGGTGTTTTTTAACAACTTCAAATATAACGGCTAGAGACATTGAAAAAAGTTATCTCAATCCTTAGAAATCCAAAGCTATCATTTGTATCGCTTTTATATGCAGCTGCTAACAACAGTAGTTAGGTAAGAAATTCAACTGACTCTAACATTTAAGAAAAAATGGCATAAACAGATGCTGTACAGAAATCAAGAATCATAAAGAACATTGCAAAATAAAATCAAGGAAATGTATCCATCTGTATAAATTACCAAATGAAAATATTAATCAAGTATTCATCAAGTATCAAGTATTATTTTCAATTATTTGCCTTCAATGTCAGATGAATACAATTGGAGGCATCACAAATTTTTAAGATGAAGATCCAAATTTACTGGTCCGATATTTATTCAAAGTGATTGACTCCTACTAATATATAATAATCTTCTTGAGTTAAATAGTATAATTATGTTAATGATGAATATAATTCCGCATTACTACGGATATAAATAATTTATTCTTTCATCGAGTTTTTCGCTCGAGTGTGCGTGGAGTAATTTAACTCATGCGATCCTATATACTCACATAAACTTTGATTTTACTAAAGTATATATTTGTACTTTATGTAATTTTCCAGAATTTTAGAGAAATTGAGCTAACGCTGAAATCTGGTGGTCATTCCGAAAACCTATTTAACTACCTTCGTATTCATTATTTTTAATCAGTTAATACATAAAAACAGCATATATGGACGTTTTAATATAATAAATACACACCACCACAATTTTTTTTTAAATATATAAGACAAAAATTCCAAAAGAGGGCTTCATCTAAATTTAAATTTTTTGTTTTGGTTGCCTCGAAACGAAAAGTTCATGTTCCATGGTGCCCAATCCATCCGCCATCTCTCTTACATATCGTTCTTATACTTTATTTTCTTTCTCTATTCATCTTGTATACTTCATTTTCTCTTTACACCTATCGGGAAGATTTGAATTGAGGGGACTAGTCCGTTATCTACTGGCGACTATATCTCTCCATAGTTTATCGTGTCGTCTACAAATAACCTAATACTCCATCCATGTTGGAGCCTCTAAAGGATGAGAATAAATTCTCGGAATGAACGAATGTCGAGTTTATGAAATGTTTGAGGTCGACCCAGGATCTTTTCGCCGACGTTTTGCCTGCTGTTGATACCAACGGTATAAGTTCTTGCAATCTTCAACGTTATTGACCGAATTCTTCTCTACTATATTCTTTAGAACTTTTGTAAATCTCCCTAAAGGTAATCCCATAATAAGTAAAGAAGAATATAGATACTGATGAGTAATCAACTCGTAACATTTAGAGTTGAGTTCGCATTTTTATCACGGTTTCTCCATACGAGTCACAACTTCACAATCACCCCACCATTTTGCTTCCTTGCCCGCTACGTGGAAACTCCTTTTGCCCTCATAATTTCCTTCTGCAACCTTCCCATGCTTCCCTTCATTCAAAAATTCTATAAATTTTCTTTCTCTCATTTTTCCGCCCACCTGGCATTTTCCTCCCTTCAATCACAGACAGGCTTCGCCACTTCCCTAAATTTCAATATTACATCGTTATCTTTTCAGTCTTACTCGGATTTCCCCAAACAACTTCCTCTATTTTCTCACCTTATCGAACACGTCCTCACTTGTCCATTCCACCATTTAGCTCATTTTCTAAATCTTTCCTCTTCCCATATATCCAAAACCTTTAATACACGTCCGTCTTCTTCTTTCAAAGATCAAATATTTTAATATGTCAACGGTACGCTTCATTAAGAGATAACATTTAAATGTACTTCATCTCAATAATAAAAATTATTCATCATTACGAGTGTATAATAGGGTACTCAAACTCTTATCTCCAAATCCATACATCTATATCCTACCCTGCCTGCCGCCACGAAGACGTATATTATGGGGTTTTAGGTCATTAGCCTACAAGTTAAACTGTGATTATTATCGTTTGTAACGTTTTATTTTTAGGAAGTCTGAATAGTCGAGAGTTGTCTTTCATATTGTTGTGGTTACGAATTGTGGGATGGAAAAATAACCCCTCGTCTCTTTGTTGGGCAGAAAATTTAGGCTAGAAAGTAACGCACACATACTTGTACAGCGCGAACATAATCACCTTCAGAAGCACGCCAGGTGGCATGTGGAAGTAACATTCCCTCTCATTGCGCACACGCACGTTTGAGGACGTTGCGTTCTTCCAGTGTATTTCGAGAAGCGAAAGTATGGAGACGTGTTCTAGTGCTATGTCAAGGCGAGTTAAACAGCGTCCTGTTATCAAATTTTTAACTACTGAAACAGTGATTCCTACTGAGATTCATCGTCATTTAAAGGCTTTTTATGGTAAACATGCTGTTGATAGGTCTACTGTTAATCGATAGGTAGTAAAATTTCGTGGTTGCGAGCTTGGAAAAGCCATAATTGTTGAAACGCGCAGCGGACGTCTGATCACTGCTACAGACGATAAACATCGTAAACTCGTCAAAGATTTGAGTCCAAATGACCGGTGAATCAGTCAAAAGTGTATCCCAAACCATATCGGAATATCCAAGGAACGCATCGGCTTCATTATTGCACAAATGGGATACCGTAAAATCTGTGCACGATGGGTACCACGCCGTCTCACAGACGAGAATAAACGGCGTCTATTGGAATGCAGCGAGCTATCGTGACGAAGAAGACGACTTTCTTTTGAAAATTGTGACGAGAAATGAGTCATGGGTCCACCATTACAACCTGGAAGAGAAAAGACAGAGCGCTGAATAGCGACATCCATCTTCTCCTCAGACGAAAAAGTTCAAAAGACTTCCGCAAAAAAACTTCTTTTGACTGTGTTTTGGGATGCTCACTAAGTATATACGACCGATTTTATGGAACGAGGGGCACCGGTAAATTCTTCTTAGTATAGTATACAGACTCCAAAACACCTCCGACGTCGAGTTTATCGTGTTAAAGGCAGCTTGACTTCAATAATCTTGTAACATGACAACGCTCGTCCACACGCCTCGCGCGCAACTGGAGAGGCTCTGCGAAACCTTAAATTTGAACCGATTCCACACCCTGATCTTGCGCCTTGCGATTATTATTTTCTCCTCAACTCAAAAGACACCTCAAGGGTAATCATTACACCTAAGATGATGTGGTGAAGGCAACTGTCAAGTCCTGGATTCGAGAAAAGTCGGAAGAGTTTTTCAGTGACGGAATGAAAATACTAATTACACGTTGGGAGAAATGTGTTAGCCTTGACGATAACTATGTTGAAAAATAAATATATTATTTTGAAACTTTAGAATTGTACTTTGATTTACTTTTTGCCTGATCTTGCTGTTTGTTTTTGTTCGTGCTCTACAAGCATGTGCTCATCACTTTTCAGCCTACCCTCGTATAATTCGAGGTTAAATTATTACCTCTGTATTGGCGTGTCAGTGGTTCCAACAAAGGATTTCAAATAATGGTTAGACTTTTATGATCTTTCATTAGGACTTTTTAATGAACGGGTAGCCACCGCATGCATATTGTTTCATTGACACAAAAAAATTAATGAAAGACCAACTGCTATAGAATCTCAGTCTTGAGCAAATATTTGACACTTTCTCGTTTTTGCTTCATAGCTTACTTTTCCCCTCATTTTATTTAAATATCGACTAAATGACGGCTTTAACTAAATTGTATTTTGTAGGTAATTGTTTAAAACAGTAATATTTTAACTCAGATATCCAAATATCAGACGTGGTTTTTGAACGTTACTGCGTTTGTTTCACCATTATAGAGAGTGTTAGAGGGACCTTTCTCTTGTATTCCAAAGCCCTTGTGAAACTCAAAACAATCATTTTTAAACGATTACATTCTTTTCTGTTTCCAGAAGTGTAAACATTTGAATCACTTAAGCACATTCTTGTTTAAAACATTTTATTAGCCTCATTCAAATCAGAAATCAGAGTAAACATTCAACCTAGTTCCCAGACTTCTATTTTTTTCTGTTAATGTTCTTTCGGCTATCATGTTATTTTCAATGGGATTCACTTAATTTGCTCACTTTCACCGCTTTTGATATTGAAATAGGATTTATATCATTGTTCCAATAAATTTAAACCTTTGTATCGCCATGGATATGGCTAACTCATTATGAACAAAATAAATATTTCATTTGTTAATAATAGGTACCTATTTTCAAGCAGAAACGATTATTTGTTTCATAAATAATTTCTTGAAAACTATATAAATAATAGGGTGACCCTCGCATGCAGTTGAATGGCTAACAGCAAAGGTGGGAGTAGGTCTCAGACCTTTCAGAGGTCGGCATTAAACTCCGGGAAAAGGTGCGTGACTTTAAGAAGCTATTACGGTGACCTTCATTTAATTTTTATTCAACTTTGAATGTTTTAGCTGTGAGTTTTTTTATCGTCCAAATCCTGAGGAATGGTGACCAATGACCTTTAAAACACTCTTAAGAAAAGGTAAATGACGTGATTTACGCATTTTTTTCCATGAAATTTACAGTTCTCGGCATATTTAGCTGCAAAATTATGCTGTAATTATGCTCTAATACTTTATAAGAAATGCAATTTAATTCAGCTAGCATACAATTTGTCCAATATCTCATTCAAGTAAATTTAATGAATTGTAAAAGTTATTATTTCGGCTTAGAGTATTTTCATAATATATGCATTATTTTTGCAAAAAATGATCACGGAAAATATGCCTCTGTGTCATTAAAGTCATTCCTTCTATTAAAAACAATTACTCAAGCGAGGGAAAACTATGATATAATTAACGAAGACAAATTTATTAATTTTGAAGACAAATTATTAATTAATGCCTGCAATCTACAGGCATGCTTATTTCGGCGCCATTGTGTATTAAGATTTAATATCCATGTGCCTAACTACAGGTTGTATGTATCAGAAATAAAGCCAAAATTCAAAGTAGACAAACTTTTTAAGTGACCATTCATTCAATAAATAATAATTTAAAATAACTTTCCAGCTTATCAATTTTAAATATGTTCATTATATTGATTTATTAATTATGATTACTAATCCAAGGACGAAATCTAATTGTTTTGGAGGTAATTGGTTGTAGTCAAATCCTGACGGAAAAACGCTGATAAATTAGTTGGCACACATTTCGTCTCGACAATGTCGAGCTTCCATACTATATATAATATCAGAGTTCCCGGTCCGAAATTGAGGAAATAGGATTTAGTATTCCGTCGAAATTATTAAAATAAGCTTCAGCATCCATGTTCTTGTGTTGACAGCTGAAAAAACTTTGAACTTTTATATTATAATCCTTTCTTTACTGTCATTGTTTTTATATTTTGTCATAATGGTCTCTTTCGGCAGATAAAATTTAAAAAATATATCATGTTTGATTCCCTTCCAAAAATGATTGTACAGGGTTCGTTCGGAAAATAAGTGTACTGATTTTTTTTCTTTTTTGACAAAAGGGGAGTCGTCCACTACGAATTTGTACCTGAATGACAAACTGTAAATGCTGCATTTTACGTCCAAATGCTCGACAGGCTTCGAAAACCAGTCACCCGCGTCCGGCCAGCGATCAAAAACATCTGGCGGCTGCATCACGACAATGCGCCGTCTCACGCCGCGCTTGTCGTGTCGGACTTCTTGGCCAAGCACGGCGTGGCAACGCTGCCGCACCCGCCCTACAGCCCGGACTTGGCACCACCGGACTTCTTTCTGTTCCCGAAGATAAAGAGGAGTTTGAAAGGAACGCGATACGGGACTTTGGACGCCGTCAAAGAGGCCGTGACGACGTGTCTTCGAGAGGTTCCCGATGATGCCTTCGCAGGAGCGTTCCAGGAATGGAAACGCCGCTGGAACAAGTGTATCGACTCACAAGGGTCCTATTTTGAAGAATATTAGCTTAAGATATGTAAAAGTGTAATACTTTTTTTCCTGAGCTCAGTACACTTATCTTCCGGACGAACCCTGTACAACTACACTAACTGTAGTTAGTGTAGTTGTACAAAAAAGCATAAAGGATTATGGGTGCTACATGGAGTTAGGGAGATAACCGCAATAGTTCTTCCAGCTCTTTCTATCCACTCATCAGGCTAATTTCAAATGAGCCAATCGACTAAGCGTGGTTTCTAATTATGACCGCACCCAACTTCTCTCCTGGTCAAGTGTCGGGCCATTCAACCTCCACACCGGAACTATCGTAGGAACAACAATGGGGTAACCATCCTATACCCTCGCAACAGGTAAATATTTTTACGAGGTAAAGTCGGGAAAAGGATCCGATGGCGAAGCTGACTGCACGTGTTTGGGGCCACCATATACTTTGGAGACAACGTAAAACCCGATCCGTCGAAAGACATAAAAGCGACGCCTACTTGACTGCTTAAATTTCCAATGGATACTACTTCACACTTGACCGCAATGTGACGTTTCTTATTTTAGAATTTTTGACTATACCGAACCATCATAAAAATTTAAACGTCTCCTTAATTCAACTTGAATCATTCATTTAATTCATTTCTGCTTCTCTATTTGGGTTAGTGTTCCCGGCCAACGAAATTCTCCCATCCCCTTTTATGAGAAATGAACCAAAAAAATCAAAGTTGAAAGCCCTATCTAACAAAAACAGTGAAAAAAGCTAACTTTTCCAAGTCACTTAGAGAAATAATAGCTCTAATTCAAAGTTAAAATGTTTTTAAATTACCCAAACGGAGGAGGCGAGCATTTTTAAAACATTGGAAGAACAAAGGTAAATTGGAACATTTTTTTATGGTTGAAATCTCCGTATGAGCTCAGAAGTTGACTTGGAAACAATTGATGTTCATCGAATCCCACACAAAACGCAATTTGAAAGACCGATTTTCTCTTCTTTTAGATTATTAGTGACGGAGTTGTAGCACCGATAACATCACTGAAACAATCTCAAATGACCCTTCCCACACTGAATTATTAACTGCAATTAATTTAATTAAATCATTAACGATTAATTTGATACTCGAACATCAGTTAATAAATAAAAATTCCGCTATTAACAGAGCTTACCAATTCTATCTAAACGATTTGATCAACTAAATTGAACTTACTCAATGTGATCTAGCGCAGCGGCCACGTAATACAGGTATCGAAATCAGTAGTGATCGATAGCCAACTCTCATAGAAGTCGTTAATTAATTAACGAGTTTAATGAATTGATTAACTAATAAATTAATTATTAACGTGCAGATTGGATTAGGTTATCGATTGACCTTTCTACCTCCCTTCCTATCCAAAATGCTTTTCTTCTTCCTCTCTCTACCTGGCTTGTCCAACATTCTCTCCACTATCGCAATCGTTAGTTCCCCATTGACTTACGTGTACAGTACCTCCGGTATCCACTTTTCCCGGTTTTTTCAAATTTCTTCGAGCCGTTTTGGAGTACGAAATAGTTTACCCTCAAAAAAGGTCTTTAACGTGGGTATATTGCAGATTACTCCACTGTATAGTCGGAGATCGAGCGTCTAATAATATTTATTATAGGCCTACATACGATATTGTCATCTGTACCATTACGAAAATAAATTTTTTGTACGCTCGAAGTGTTTTTCATCAAGATAGAAATAATCTCATAAATGCAAACATATAACGAACGAACATCAAACCTAAACTAATTTGGAGAAGTATCCGATTCCGAACGCATAGTGATGAGTCAGAAGGAAATGTCAATATGTTTCCAATAGAAACCATCTAATGAATCAAGTCATCGACGTATCGACATCGACAAAAGACGTTTAAGAAAATTCGCATTAGCTCCCAACTATTTTAAGAAGACTTTATGCAGTTGTTTGTGCTTCCATGTGTTTTTAGGTGATGACCCTATCTCAACTAATGGACTGGCTAAGCAAGAGTTATTACGCCACATATATATAACAACTGAATTTTACGAGAAACATCAGAGTGCATGAAATAGTTGCCATTATAAAAAGAAGACAAGAGGTGGAACAACATTTTCACAAGGAACTAAAAGAGTCACGACAGTTGGAAATCCTTCAAGATAAGGTGATAGGATATTTCATTGCAATTACGTCTCATGACTTTTAAGCACCAGAAACTCTGCACATTGCCGTGTCATTGACGTTGTTGGGGGTAATTCCTCTTGCACGCCATGGAAATACAGTCAGTGCACAATCTTCAAATGAGGTCGAAGCAGTCAGTCGAGCGGACCGTATTACTTATACAACGTATAGGTGTATGATTCATGATACTGCTTTGTTCGCATCCACGCATTGATGTCTGGCCTTGAGGACCGGAATCTCTCAAGTCCCAACTGTCCACTACACCAGTATCTCAACCGTTACCATGGTCTGAATATTGATGCAGCGAGTTCAGAGTGGAGGCCTATACGTGTATTTACTGCTCTCGAAAAACACCAAAGAAAAATTCCTGGCCATTTCAAATATATTATTTTATATAGGTTTAACTCGTAACTGCATTGCTCCTAATAACTAGAATACAAAATGAACTGATAACGTTCCAAATTTATTAAAAAAGAAGCAGCCCTCGTACATTGATACGCATTGTTTGCAGTGGTTTACTGGGTAAGATTAGATTTTTGGTGGACCCGGAAACTACAAATCACTGCATTCTAAGTCCCTCATTGGTATGACATAAAATATCTTTCACAAATAAAAATTCATTAGGAAGTCCTAAAATGGGAATACCTATTACAGTGTGTTCCTTTATGAGTTCTCTCGCAACTTGACGCCGTACTGTAATCGCAACTGTCATTTAGAAGTGGCAATACCGTAGCATAGGCTATAAACAAAAGTGTAATAAAAAATACTGCTATCATTTTCATAAAAGTTATAGAATTCATAACCATCACATTAGTCAGTGCGAGTTTACTAAGGAGAGAAATTGTATCACTTGTAGGTAACATTAAACTTTATTTTAAGAATTACTTTTTGCTTTGTTCTGTAAATTCTCCTTTTTAAATTACGCTGACGCGGAGTATTTAATGACATACCATAACATCAAGGGAAATATAAATTTGCTGCGTAGTCAACTCAAACAGAAGGCCACATTAGCATATTTTTGCAGAGATTAAATTCGTATTGTGCTATTTTCCCCTTTTGTTAAACAATCGTCCAAAAAGGAATTAAAATTGAATGCACTCAATGAATTTCAATGTAACCATTGACAAATAATAAATGGAGGATAAAAAATGCAAGAATATCAATATCGATATCTCATCCCTTCGTTTTAAAATTTAAAAAAAATTATTTAAGTTAAAATTTGGAATACAGTTTTTTCCAGAGGTAAAGTGCTGGCACAAAGCAATTTGGTAACAGTAAGAGACATCTAAGTGATTCCATAATCAGACTGTTGGGAATGAAAAAGTCTGAAGGTATTCCAAACATTTTCAAGGTATCCTATGAGGTTAATCTTTTTGACAGTTCAATGGAATGCATTTTCAAGAATATACATGGTCTGTCCCAAAACTAAGTAGAAAAAATCGGGGGGAAACTTTATTGCAGATCAAAATACAAATTACCAAAACTCTTTAAAACGGCAACCTTGTGCATCAATACACCGATATCAGCTCCTCTGTGGCGCTTCTGGTACGCTTCCAGGAAGGCGTCGACGGAAATCTCGTTTAGGCCCCTCGTCACGGCCTGTTTGACTTAATCCAGTGGTCCAAAATGGTACTCAAAAGGGTTGTACTTAGGTCGTACTCAAAGACCCATGTCTCGCCACCAGTAACAACCTAATCTAAAAATTTCAGGTCCCTTTAACAGTTTTCCCACCGAGAGGGCACGGGTTCGAATCCCGGCGGCGACAGATATTTTACAGTGGTATCCCGATTCCTACTTGAGGTGCTTCGTGGAGGGCACTTTGAGTGAGTACGCCGTCCGTCGGATGGGACGTTAAGCTGCGGACCCCTTGGCGCCTTTCGTTAAGAGCAGGCTAATGCCGACGCCGGGTTTCTCTCCACCCTTCATCCTTTCCTGTCATCCCTAACGGCGCAAATAACCTGAGCTGTCGGTCGCCTCCCCAACAATACTAATACTATACTCCCCTTAACAGTTGTCCAAGAGGTCCAAGGCAAGATTACCACACAAGTAGTCTTCCGACAGCATCTTGGGGACCATCTTGGCACACCTATCTCACGGCTGAATCTTCTGTAAGAATGCAATGCACTGTGGTTTTCTGAATATTGCACTCTGCTAACATCCTGACACTTGGGGGTCAATCAACATTGTGCATGTGACTACCTTTTTGCACATTTTCATCACACTGTATTGTTCATGGATGTCCAGGACATTCCTCATCGTCAACCTCCTCGTTAACCTTCCAGAACGTCCTGTGCAAGTATAAAACCATCAATTGGGAAATTTTTCCGTCTCCATAAGAATCTTTAACCATCGTTATTGTCTCCTAACCCTACTTCTCAAGTTTAACACAAAATGTTATCGCATATCATTGCTCTATGGAAAGTGGCTTCGTTAATTTGTGGCAAGACCCTCAAACAGGGGTTCAGTCAACCAGCGGAGCGCTGGTTGACTGAACCCCTGGCCGATTGTAACGGGCCACAGACAACTGATGCGGATCGTTTTGCTTTCCCAAGATCTCTCATAATTTTTCCCGCCACTAATCGTCTCACTCCATCCGTCGGCTTTACCAGGAAAAATCGTTTTAATTACTTTTTGGGACAGATCCTGTACGTAATTACCTCGTTTGACTGATCAAACTTTACCTCTCAACGTAACTTGTCTCAGTACTGTCATAATCATATTGTATGCCACAGGCAGCGGTAATACCACGGCTTAAGAATAAAGCATTTTGATAAATTAAACTACAGCCACAATAAAATTGATGGTATTCATAAGTGCCAACGAAGGTAAATTGTGGGAAAATATATGAGTGGGCGTAAGCTACGAGAAAACCGATCGCCGGAGAGTTATTCGTAAGGTTATACTCCAATAGTATGCTTTCATTGAATAACAGCAGAAGGTATAGGACAATAGTATTTGATAATTATGTGAGATTGGATTCAGTGATGGGGAATGAGAGAGATAATATTGACGTATTACGGTACAGATAAGAAGAAAGAACAACGGCGAGGAGGAAACTAAAAGTCTTTTTGGAAAATAACGCCACCAAAATTAACACCTGGCTTAAACACTACAATGAGAGACGGTAAAAGTGTAAACATATATCGGGAGATAAAAGTTATATCATAGCTACGCACGGATTTAGGAGCATATCCATCAATACGCACAGTTTCCCAGAAACCGATTCGGATTTGGATCATAATTTAGTGTTCATGAAATGCTATGTCAAAATCAAGAGGAAAAAAAGGGATATGTATAAAGAACTAGAACAATGAAGCGGTAACCAGGATGAAAAAATAATACACAGAACGCAGACGATTAAGGGCTGAATGAGCAACAGGGGTGGGTACCAGAGATATTATTTACTTGAAACGGGAACTGAGAAAATCGAAAATGAAACAATAAGAACGGTAAACAGGAAAAGGATCATAGACCCATTGATAACAGAAGAGGTCACCCTTTAGGGAGATCGACGAGAAGAAGAAATGGAATAGCGTAAACGGTTTTAGGATGAAGAACGCACAAACAGCTAAATAATAAACATAAGCGATTAAGTAATAGTAAGAAATAAAAGTGGTGATTGAGATATTTCGAGGACAATGAGACCCAACAAGGAAAGGGTAAAATGCAAAATATACAAAAAATTGAAAGCCATTTCAGGTGAATAAATTACAAAGGCAAATTAGTTCGCACTATCGGAGATACAACAGGATTGATGTTATACAAATTTGAAAAGAATCACACAAAAAGGAAAGTTGTAACGAAATATTTTGTAAACATATCAGGTTAGTACGTACGTACGAGTAAATGTGCACATACTCATATTAAGAGTATATGATGTCGATAAGCATGGTTTAGTTACAGTCATGCTTGCTGGAAAATTAGTAAAGAATTAGAACCAATTACAGTGGAAAAAATATTTATTAAACTCTGAGAATATTCCCATAGAGATAACTAAAAAAGTTGCAAAAAAATTGAGATTATTTTAAAAGAAATATAACAAAAATGAACCATGAGATTACGGATGTATTCTAGAAACTTATGCATTGACATTTATACTATATATTCATTGAAATCATTCTTTAATGAAAATATCATACAACTTATGTTTAAAAATTTTCTCCAAACCAGAAGGTGGTGGTTGAGTGGGTCGAAAATACAAACTACTAGTGACTATAGTATAATACTAGTGACCATTGGCAATTATTTTCTGAAATGTATCAATTCTAGAGGAAATTTCACTGTAGGTAAAAATAGAAAATAAAAATATTCGAAGCTGGTACTCTTATTTCCGATGAGTACAGGTTTTTTTTAGTAGTAGGGGGTCAGGTGCTCATCTTTGCACAGATTAAAAATTTAGCGAACGATTGGATTTACGAGACCCTGCAGATTAAGGTTATGCCGACATATCATTGTGGATAAAGTAAGAAGAATCAAATTTTGAAATTTATTATTTAGTCGGGTATGTGAAGGCAGTAAGCTTTCATTCCCCTTAAGTTTGTATAAACACCATATTGATTTAATTTCAAATAGGTAAAACTATTCCATGACATTATGGAAATAAAACAAGCCTATGGGGAGGAGTTAAATGCACATGGAACTATATTAGAGCTTAGGAAAACGTTGAGAGAAGGATGTTTATGGGATTATGCATCTCACGGCAAAGTTAGTACTTATGATCATCAACAGAAGAATGGAGAACAGAACAATTGATTTCTTAGGAAAATATAAATATTGAATTATAAAGAGATGGGTATTTTCTCACTGAAAAAAGGAGTACATTTTGAATTTGATAGCTTTGTTGATTCTGTCTAAGTATACAATACCTCAAAATCGGCCGTAAAAGCGCGTGGCAGAGGGTGCTTGGACAGCGATCTCTTGTGAATCAGTATTTACCAATACATATATAAAATAATATAATCGGCAGATTTAGAGACGATTGTCAACAGATAATAAGAGGCACAATATTGAACATGCTATAAAGATAACAGTACGTAAATTAGAGGGATTAGCTGTTTATCCGAAACCTTTATGGGGTTAATGATGAATATTTATCGGTCTAATCTGAAAAAAATACCAATCTTCGAGGCGTGAATTGCAGAACAGTATAATAAGTATAAGTATGAGGTAAAAATCAATAAAAAAGCAAAGATAATGACGATCTCAAAAAATAAGTACTTCAAGTTAAACAGTAATGTGGGAGAGTATAAACTGGAGCAGGTAGAACAGATTACTTGCCTGAGAAGCGTTTAAAAAAATATATGTAAAGTAGCAAGGGCATTCAAAGAAGAATTGTATTAATAAAAGTTAATAAAGAGGAGTCAATGGACGACGAGGACTTTGAATAAGATTCTAAAGAAATATTAGTGATAACTTTGTGAAGGACTATAGCTTTCTATCGTTCGGAAACTCAATCATTGAACCAAGAGGATAAGGACAGAGGGACAGGCAGAGATAAAAACGAATGAGGAGGTTTGGAAGGAAGGAGAGAAATGTTTTGGAAAAAATTCAAAGAAGGCAGGACAAGTGAATGAATAGCATTAGTTATCAATAGAATGTTAAAGGTGTAAATACAATGCGAGATAAAGAGAAGAAAAAAGATACTCAATGAAAGGAAGCAAATAATAGCGAATTTAAAGAATTTTTATGCAAGTGTAGGTTATTAAGGTAATCATGGTAGTATTAGGGAGCTCGTTTGGTATAGATCCAGGTCCTGTGGCATGTACATCAAAAACCTATCTTGACTAGCAGAATTCTGCTAAATTATTACTGTTTGTAATTGATCTGATGAAAATCCTGAGGATATATTCATTGAACATCAATAGCAATTCCGGGATCAGATTAAGGCATGATTACGAGCGGAATTATTCCGCACCAAAGGCAATTTTTGTCAAACTACTAATATTGGTTTGGGATAATATTTGACTTGAGCTTAGTTGAAAATTGGATAAAATAAACTCAACTGCGAGTTAAACTTTAATAATGAGCATAAACCTTGGCCGAAAAGGATTGCAGACAATACTATTTGCATACCTCCCCAGCAACACTATTCTGTAACGTTGACTTCTGCGACTGATTTTTGTTCTAGTAGCACCATATTCATTTGCCTTTCTCAACTGTTCCGGCATTATGATTAATTTACATCTTGCTCTGGAAATTTTGTCCCACTGCATTACTTAACTGTTTTCCGAGTTAATATTGACACGTTCATTTTGTCACTGACGGCAGCTAACATTCACAAAAAGCATCCTTAAAATGTTAACCCCTCAGGTGTTGTTCATTCATGCAGACGAGGACCCTGCAGAGCGTGACTGCTAAAGAATCAAGGGAATATTATGCAAAAGTGGCACATCCCGTTTCCTGCTACACCAAAGATAACATATTTACGAGTTTTCATGTTCCAGCAGCGGTTAAGAATCACCAATATCAAAATAGAATTTTTATATCATGAATAATGAAAGGTAGTAGCGAGTTGTAACGCGAACTTAGTTAGAAACTGAAGAAGAGGAAATAATGCATACATTTTTTATTGAATCCAAAACACTATGAAAGTTTCTAACATTAGTAATATTAATGACATTTAAAAACCTTATTTAACTTGAAAACAAAGTATGTCCTCAGCAAAAGTAGAGCTTGCGGCAGAAATTAGAGTTGTGCGTTCTAGACTACATCGTTGAAACGTAAGGAAGAAGTACCGTAAGTAAGTCAATTGAAATGAAAAATTACATCAATGAGGCTACAATTTTTTTTAATAGTACCAATTCTAAACGTGTAATTATTTACTTTTTATTCCGTTTAATGGTTTTTTGTCATTTTTTTTTTTAAGACATTCAGATTATCAAACGGAGCGGATATCGCAGAGCTTACGGCAGCGAAATAGTTTCCCTTTCCTTTCTATTTCATTTAAATGTTTTAAGGCTTTTTAAATGCACTCATTTTCTTAAATTAGATACTTTTGAATATTTTTGAAGTCCCAATATCTTTGGCCATACAAATACGTGAACCTTGTTCTTTAAATGCATTGAAACGAACCAGCTAGACTTGCACAGTGATAACTAGCAGCCGGAAAGTTAGGAGTGGATTTTAGTTTACAAGAAATTGGTCCTAGGATTGAGTTGTTAGGATTCCATTCCCGATAGCACCATGAGATAGAAAGGATGCGGAGAGAATTTCTGTATTATTCCCTTCAGCAGCACTTGGTGAGGACATTTGAGGCTCGGACGCTGGTAGAATAGAACATCGATCGATTGCGTGTAGGTTGGTGTTCGAAAAACTTCTGAGGGTGCATAGTTGTTGAGGTGTTAACGAATTCCGTGTCAACCTGAAAACGGTGGCATGTTTTATATAACATTGTCCCACAAATGCATTGAGTGAGAAGAGGAGGTGAGATAATGGAGGAGGTGATGGAGAGAGTAAATGAATGAGACGATTCCCGGATTCACGCAGAAAATGATAATCAATAAGATGCTAATCAATCTATCGATCAATCAGACTTCCGAGCGAGGAGAAACACGGGAGAGACCGAAAATGTCGATTGTAGGACGGAGACGGAATGGTAAAGGGACCAGGGCTGTGCGAAAATGTGGAGGCGGGAGAATGGGGCGGGAGAATGGGGCGGGAGAGGACGGGGGAGGAGAAGGGGAGTAGAGAGAAGCAAGAGATGGAAAACGAAAGCACGGGTGGGACTGGTGGCTGGGCGAGGAATCGTCCGGGGAGGGAAGGAAAGATGATTCGATGCCTTTTTCAGTGAGGGTAGTGCAGCAGCGAGCCAGCCCGTCCTCCCTCTCTCTCTCCTCTCCTCTTTACGACTAATTGGGCGGCCCCGGGGCTTGAGTGGACAGGGTCATGTTCGCGGAGACGGGGAGGGGAAAGCTTTTGCGCGAGTGGCGAAAAGGGTGGAGCGGAGTAATTTCCACAGGAAATGGCCCCGACCTCGACCTGCCCCCTTCCCCGGTCCTCTCGATACCTCCCCAAGCCTCCATCCGCCATCAACCCATCCCCCATTTATTCCCACAAAACTCGCGATACCGTACCTCCCTGAACCCTCTCTCTCTCCTAATCATATCCCTCACTCGGGCAGCGACGGCTGCCAACTGCAGATCCATCTCCCTTCGCTCATTTTCAATTGTTTCCAAAGCTTACCGTACGTATCACGTTTATCCGTCATTTCTTTGCTCTGACTTGTTTTATTATTGTGCAAAGGTTACGGCACACGTGGAATATCTCGTTTCTTCATCTCTTCCTCCATTTTGTTACACGATCTTTTTAAGATCATCCTCTGAGCTAGTTAAAAAGAATCATGAGCCCCTAGTTCTGCAGAAGTTTTCAAGATTTCTCTCCCCCTTCTTCTTCAATATTAGGGCAGTCTGGTTTCACAGGTTTAAAATCTAGGAATTTGTGTCCCCTCCATCAACAAACTCACCGATAAAACCACGGAAAAAAAGTGATTGATTGGAAGTTGGAACTGTGGATCTCCCTGCTGGTGCGTCCACATAACCCTGTGTTTTGCCTCTCCCGATTCAAATTCAATAATCATTGGCAGAAATCAGTAATGTGAGAGAGATCACGCTGATCCTCAACTGAAAGCTCAATTTTAATTCAGATGAATAAAGGCAACGATATAAATACATTATGAACTACACCATAAAATCTTGCGTGAGTTTACTTTGAAAAAGAATAAAAAACGAAACCTGTCTTTAAAATACATATTTCTGAACATGAGAAAACTTATGCATATAGGAGCCCTTCATTTCAGCAACAAAACACATCGTCCGCATACATAAAACTTACCCTTGCCTGTGATTTTCCCAGATTTTCGGGCAAACAAATTTTCGAATACAAAAAAACAGCGCCTCACTGAAATTCCTCCCAATGACCGCTCGCCACTTCATCGTCCAGAAGTCCAGGAATCCCTAAAATAAATACCGTCTCGCGCCGACGTGGCTCGCGGCATTCAATTTCGTGTGCGGGCGGATAATCGCGTCGAACGCGTGATTAGATCCAACAAATTTTGGAACGATTTGGCAAACTCTCGAGGGCCATTACGCGAGTACCGCCCTCCGAACTCCATTCGCTCGCGTGTTGGGAAGCGCGCCCCTGGAAACGTTTCACCTGAGTAAATTTCGGCGTCCGTGTTCGTCTCTTGCATTGGCCGGTGAATAAGGAATCCAGTGGCCACAGGCCCTTCCCACCTTCCCCTTTCCCACCCCCAGCACACCCTTCCCAGCTCGGCGCCACCACAAGTATAGCGCCAACCCCCTTCCTCTCCGTCCCTCCACCTACGCCTCGCCAGTTCACTCGCGCGTTAAATTCCCCAAGCCAGACCGCCGCCCGACTCCGGAGTCTCACTTCCACTCCCTCCCCCTTAACCAGCCGCTTTCTTCCACTCCGCCACGCCCCTCTAAGCCAACACGTCCGACACTCCGGGAACCATGAACTGCCTAAGTGAGGGAATGGATGGGGAATTGTGAAAGTTTATCGTTGTGAATATAAATTTCTCCACATTGTGATATCCTTACGAAACATAATTTGAGGATAACACGGTTAAGGGATTTGTTATATCAAGCACCAAGAAAGATATACGTTGAGCGGGTATGAATTAAGAATCTAATTTAAATGCAACGCTCATGACTCAAGACAAGAATGAAAACGTCATTCAATAACATCTCTTAAGTGTACCCTTTCCGATGACAGACTATCTGAGATGATAATTGCAGACTCGTTTTTGGATTTTAGTTTTTATACCCCACTCGGGATTCGCACATAAAATGAATACTATATACACGAGAAAACACATCATCCATTCTCCATGCCATGTGGAACCCATTAGTCCTCATTTTAGCCACATATATTTTACTACGTACACATTTTATTATCACGTTATAACAGCTCACTTTCTCAGCAATTTTTTGATTGGAATTTCTTCTCTTTAAAAGAACTTTCTTGACAAAAACATTAAAATATGGTGGACGGCTTTACGATTTTTTTCGTTGACCAGGAGAAGGATGTCCACCTATACCCTATTTTACGCCGTGAACGTATTCCATCTCTTCCACTGCTCTCAGAATCGTCCCTTTCTCAACCATAATTCCCCCCTCTACGTATTTGGATAAACATTTCACTCTGACCCCTCCGGGCTATATGGCTTATCCCATCAGCGCGGGGAGTGGAAAGCGCAGCAAATGGCGAATAGGAGAGGTACGCGCGGAAGATGGAGGGCGAGGATATGAATGCGAGCATTTGATTCCATTTAGCTTGCACAACTCAATCGTTTCTTCTTATAGTCTCTCCTTCAGTATAAATTAAACTTCCCTAGCTTTTTAACTTGTATGCATTACTTATCTATAATTATCTATATCAGTAAGTTACAGTTACCGAATACGAATACGGGAATGCCCAAGTATATTTTTGATTGCTTAGAAATAAGTTAAAATTAGGCGATATTTAAAATATTGCCCAATACAAACAAATAGAAATAACATAAAAATAATATTTTACCTCCAACATACACTGAAGACAGAAACTCTAAGTACAATTTATAAAAAGATATGATACGCATTTAAAAAGCTGATGGGTCCGATATACTCTGTCACTTTGCATGAAAGCAAAACTTGGGGGTTACAGAATAAGCATTTAATATCGACTAAATACAATGACGTAAAGTGCTTGAGAAGTAATTACATTAAAAATGGGCGAGAGAGAATGAAGGATGGACGCGTCATGGAATGATGATCTGGTGAGATATGAAAGAACTGTACACCCTTGTATGGTCATATCGAGTGAGTGGGTGAGAGTTGAATCGCCACACAGATGCACGAGAGAAGAGTTAATGAATTAAAGGAAGAGAAAGCCATTGATGAATGTGGAATCGATGATTCTCTCAATTCATGACATGGTTGAAGTTTCACGAGAACATAGCATGTATAACGAAATATACGAATGTGACAGTTGCGAAAGATGCATACAATGATATAGCAGGATAACATAAATTAGTAAAATCATACAAATTTCCTTTCGTAACGTTAAACCAGAATTTCCGCGGACGTGTCCATCCAGGGAGAGAGAGAGAACGACGTAGAGGGAGCGTATGTTTGAATTTTTCTGAACAAAAATGTATGGGCCACCATTTCATTCACATTTTCAGATTATTCAAATTCATAGGTTTTCTGAATAATGCTCCTCTCAACACCACTCCATAAGATCTGTCCTCAACCATAATGCTTCACATAAAGTGATTTAGCATGTTCCATTTAACGTATCAATTCATTTTATTAACCGATATTGTTCATATGAATGTGATAATTTGGCAAAGCCAAATGACGTAGCTTCGATTGTCATCAGCTATGAACAGTTAACTGGATATTTTAAAGTTGCTTCGTTTTCTCGGGCGGGCAATATAGCAAATGAAAAAAATCCTTATGCAAGCCAACTGAGGTTTGGAGCTGCATTTGGAATACCACTGATAGAAGTATATGTCATACTATTTAATAGTTTTGGAATTGGATGAGGAAATATTCAGTCACAAAAACTTGGATACGGAACCAACGGTGGATCCGATGGGAAAGAGAGTGAGGCTCTCACCCACCTATCGTGATACTCTTAAGGTCATGTAAACTGGCTCGATGAGTTGGTAGTCATGCCGATAGTATGCTACAATGCTATTCCATTCTACAATCATAATTTTTTGGATTAATTCTTTAAAAATTGATTAACTTCAATCGCATTAAGTATTTCGAAAAATGTAATTCAGATGTAATTTTTATAAAAATTAAAAACCAAGATTCCAAATCCCCTAACATTAGGAATAGCATTAATCCTCTCTGCAAATAATAAATAAGATATAAATAAGAAATTACATCGTTAAATGTAATAATTTTACGAGTCATTTATAGAATAAAATAATGACCATAAGCAATACATAGAGATATGTAGTAGAAAAAAATAGCTAATAATTACTATCTGTGATCAGGGACCTAGATTACGATTTTCCTGTAATTTTGCCTGAACTGTGCAGGACATTAATGTTTCTCTGAACTTATCCACAGAATAGCCATACCGCTAGCTGTATCTATCGCGCCCGTCTGACCCCAGCGGCCTTCCCTCCCTTATTCAATTCCACGCCCGACTTCGCCCTCCACAACCCCCTTCGATCCCATTCTTAGCCTCCTCCTCCACACTAGGGCCTTCCCTAGCAACTCGCCCCCTCTGCTCCTCCCGACTCTCTTGCTCCCCACCAGTATATTGCACGGGTGTCAAAATCGCTGGGGTTTTCGTGCCGTTCAGAGTTTCAGGATATATGAGCGTTGGCCCCGAGTCAGAGGCTGAGGGTCGTATGGACGGATAAATAAAAAAACGGGGGCGGCGAGCGATGGGAACTTCCGCGAGTAATTCTAGGGTCGATGTACCAGTGTATCGAGAATAATAATCATTCGTCCCCCAAAATGCAACAAAATTTCGAGACTATGGAAGATTTATGCCCTCGAGGCGTTTCTACGTACTTCTGAAATTGCTTCCACGAGGGAGAAATGCCGTTTGCTCGCTAAAATCGATCTGCAAGCCACGAAAAAAAGGCCTTTCGCCTTCTTTCTTTAAAAGTCATGCCGATCTGCTACTTATCCTCTTCTCATACCTTTCATCGTTCCCTCTTCTCCTCAACTTAATTTAATTGAAAAAAACCACTTTAATTGCCATATTCGATGCCAATATATGCTGGAGAGATTTTTCACTCCGTTTTTTTCCCCTATCCAACATATTATTCAATTATGAATCATTAATAGTCGTGACAGAAAATGAATAAACGCTAGGAAAATGAAAATTCAAGTGCATATAATGATTCAAATAATTCAGATTGTGCAGAGGCATCTATATCTTCCGTTACCAGTACCCATTAAAACGAAAAATGATGCCATAGAATGGAATTAATGCCTAATTCCACCAAACTGTTACAGAATTGGATATGTACTTCATTTACGAAAGTAATTAAGAGAAGTAAATATTCCATCCACTGTGCCGCAGTCACGGTCAGTTAAAAAAAACAGTCAACTGGGGGTCAGGCAGATGAATATCAAATTGTTACGTTGAAAAAAGTTTCTTTCGCAATCCGTTTTCAACATGACGACCACCAAATATTATCCATTATGTCGGAAAGACTCGCAAAAAAAACAGAAAAGAAGGTTAACCGAGGACTGAATTTATCGTTCCTATCTATTCACTATAAGGTAGGAACGTGAGTGAAAAGAGTAATAGTTAGCTTTAAACTAGAAATATGTCGCAAGTTGAGCGTATTGGCTTTTCCTCCGTCAGACTTGTCCTGTATATCATGTGTCATGTGTATATATGTGTATATCATGTGTCCTGTATATCATGAATGAGGTAGAGCGGCATTGTTGTGTAAAAGTGTAAAACATTGCCATTAATGTATCAAGTTTTATGTGAACTAGATCGATTATCTATTTTGTTTCGGAAATCGTGATAATGACCTCAAATTCTGAAGGACGACTAGTCTAAATTCTAGCCAGTTTCATGTTCAGCATATTAATGTTTTCTTCTCCTTTTTAGATAAAAGGAATGTCACCATCATACCATAATTTACTTGAGGACTTGCTATTTTCAGAATTTTTATTGAGAGGACACGTAAAACGACTTCAGAAAAAATGTTATTTTTTACAGTGCGACGAAGAGTGTTTCATTGCTTCCTCCGCTCCCTTTTCCAGCCACTTAATAGTTTGCGTTACTAAACTAGGTCTTGGTTTATTCTTATCCTAGGTTTTGTCAGCATCGAGTCGACTTTTTTTTATTTTTCCCAGCGGGCTTCTTTTTCGCCCTAATGGCAACATCACTCTTCTTCAGCCTTCCCCTACGTCCGTCTCCGTCCCATCTATCGCATTCCTGTTTATGTCCCCGTCGTAACTTCACCCCTTCGATCCTTTTATGCCCACTCCTTCCTACCTCCCGCGTGCTTCCTATTTCCGCCCTATTTCCTACCTCCACCCATTTCCGTTCCCCTCTCTCCTCCTCGCTTCCCACCACCGGACACACCACCGCCCTCCTACCCACTCCGCTCCTCCCCAGCCCCTCCCCACTCTGTAAACCTTAATGCCCCTACTCCTCCGTTGCCCTTTCCCAGATCCCCTCCCCCGAACCGGACGAGGTCAATCGCGGGCATGTGGTCTCGAGGCGGCAGGTAGATGTGTGACGCTGGTTCGAGATTGCCGTATCCAATTAAGTCCCTGGGATATCTCAAATAACCGATATTTTCCATGCATCCCGAGTGACTCCTCTTGCTCTCTCCCTCCACCAATCCTTGCCTGCTTGCCCTCAGCTTTTCTGACCCCACACCTCCCACTCACACCCACACAACACGCTCCTTCCACCGCCGTCCCCAGCCTCCACATTTCACTCCTCTCCCCTCATCCCTCTCCCCACATCTCCGCCATTTATTCACTCCCGCGACGCCGCCTTGAACCGAGTTCTCGGCGAGCTTTACTTATCGGCCCCGCATCGGTTAAAAGTGCCATGCATACCCCGAATACCACTATTCCCAGTGTTCGTCTTTTCTTCCGATTCTATTCTGCGAACGTGCATAGAGTAGACACGACAAGGATTTTCTTTCTTTTTCGTAAGGACAAGTATAGCGCTTTTGTGTTCTGCAACGGAAACATTAGGAATTGCGAATCTTCTCCTAAATTGGGCTATTGATTTCTTTTCCTTTCAGAAAGGTGGGTTTCGATAATATCATCTTCATTTTTTTGCGTTATCAGGGCTTGAACGCGGTCGAACATGCTGTCGTTACCCAGCTAGTCAATTAATGTATCTTAAATTTATGAGCGCGTTATAGAAATCAATGAAATTGGTATGGGATGAAAATCAATGAAAAAGATAATCATGTTCTCCCGAAATGAAAAGGCTGATTGACTTCTAGTTTTAGGTAAATATTGCAACAGGATAAGCATCAAGTGGAAGTTAGGAAAATAAGCGATAATATTATAGTCCACGTTGGAGGAGTAAAGAAAGTTGATGGGATATATTCAAAGAAGATAGAAAAAATTGGCGCAGGGCATCAAGAGGTAATGAAGTGTTAAAGATGTGACAGAGGGGAAACGATTTGGTAAATGAAGTAATGCAGAAAATTGATATGTATATTGTAAATGTAACAGTGCTTGGGTATTGAATCCATCAAAACACTACCTTGACCGGTAGGTTAACCTTAATAATAATAAGGTAAGTAAGAATCTTAGCTTAAACTATTCTCATGCATATATTACATCACAAAACAAGCATACCCTTAGTCAGACTCGAACACTACTTCCTGGTCAGCAGGCGTATTAATTACCCACCTGGGTAATATGACCTATATTTATTTAAATACGCAATTGGGGCGAGAAACAGAGAGTTCAGACACCTTCCACCTAATCCCTAAACATTACATTGAAGACAATCACACATAGTCCGAGTGACAATTTTTTTAATAATAAATGAAGCTATGAGTTAATAAAATCAAATATTTATTACCCTGAGACACTTTTCGTTACATACTCAACTTCTCCACATCATGTGGCACGAGTTCATAAAATTAACCGTGACAATCGAAATTCATTGAAACTTGAATAATATCAAATGCAATCATGCATGTCTGATTGCAATTGGGTACGATGGGTGGGTGACGTGTTCGTCGGTTAAGCCGTTCGATCCTCCAAACAAAAAGCGCTCGAGTTCAAAAATATTTATAATATCATATATATTTTAATTACATTGCTTTCATGGCCAAAGCAAGCGTAAGATAAACTATCGGCGTTTCAATAAAATTGGTAATGTCTGGTGTACAGGTGTTTCCATAGCAGTATTGAAAATGTTACTCATCCGAAACATATTTAACTAAATTGTATTTTCCCGAAATATGCTTCGTAAAGAATGTCATAGTAATACTTCATGAAGACCATTGATATTTCGTGATTCCTTTAAAAAAATAACACTGATAGGAATCGGCTACAAGAATAATAAAAAAAAGGAAGACTAGAAAAATACACCGTCCAAAACGGTGGTGATGAAAACAAAAATCGAGGTTTCCCATTCCGCAGAAAAGCATTATATATCCCAGGTATTTCTTGAGCGGAGATCACGTAGCCGTATCTACTACGTCATACACTGAAAGCAGCCACGCGGGCGTGTGGCAGGGGGTATAAGGTGACCACCCATTAGTATTATTAGTGATCACTGATATTCTGTTCATTTTGTTTCCATAAAACTCGAATCGTCGTGCTGTATCCTAGTATTTTTGCCAGGGAATGGAAAAAGAAGTTATTTTACTGTCATAAAATTCGGTTACTTTAAAGAGGAAAGAAGAAGGCGGGCAGAACCTTGTCTCTTTCCTGGAGGATCCGCCGTTCGTTCATCCGCGTACTACTGCGTCCACTTGAACTCGGAGATCGCTCGCGAAGGGCTTTTTCATTTTGGATAAGAGATCATCGCCACTCCTCTGGGAAGGGATCATAGAAGCGCTAGAAAGCGCCTTCTTCTTGCTCCGCCTGGTCCTTCCCTTCAAAAGGGTTAACTCGGTCTCGTTTCTCGTTGGTCAACTCCGAGGGTAGTTTGAAAAGTTCACCGAATGGAATAGACATGAACGACTTACCTCATTGAATCCTTTTTAGTTTTCAATGTAGTCTCCATGTACACCAATACGGTTGGTCCAGCGATGTTCCAATGTCTTGATCCCATCTCGAAAATTAGATTCCTTCGGGTCTGCAAATTACCCGTTTACTTCGGCTAATAGGTAAGTTCTTTGTTCGAAGAGAATCTCCGTCGACCGAAGAAAATGCTGACCTTGGGGAAGAGATAGAAATCTGATAGATCCAAATCAGGCAAATAAGACGGGTGTGGCAATAATTCGTAGCTTAGTTCATGTATTTATGACATGGCAAAGACACTTGTGTGTGTGCGCGTCCATTGTGTTGGTGAAAGATAAACATAACAGTTTCAGGTTTAATTTTGTGGAATTCCTTCATGATGAGGGTAGAAAGAGAAACTGCACTTTCACATAAAGATCTTTATGTGGAAGTGCAAAGTTTTTCTTTACTCTGATTTTGATAAAAGATGAGTTTCTTCCCTGCCAAACTCGGCCTTTTTTTCGTGTGTCTTTTGTTGTAGTTGGTCCAGAATATTAGCATAGTATTATCCAGTAATTTAATGGCCAGTGGAAAGATAACCTATCAGCAGAATCTCTTTCATTTCCGAGAAAAATGAAGCCATTACCTTTCCGGTCGACCGAATTGCCTTTGCTTTCCTTGGTGGTGATGAATCAACATGCTTCCACTCACTCCTTTGACAGCTGATTTGTTTCTGGGGTGTAGTAGTGACCCCGATTTTCATCTGTGGTCGCAGTCCGGCGCAAAATACCATGTTTGTTTCTCTTAAAACGGGTCAAAAATTGTTCGAAAATTTCCATCCTGATGCGCTCGCGATCTTGCTGTAAGTGTCGCGCGACCCATCTAGCAGATAATAATCTCATATCCAATTTTTCCGTTAAAATGTCATATACCCGTTCAGATGGGATCCCTATACCTTCAGTGATTTCTAGCACTGTCAATCGGTGAAAGATAAATTTGATAAAATAGTGGGTGTAGGGCTATCATTGTCAACACAAAGTTTGGAATTGCAAACTTAAAATTTCATGTCAATGCAAACAAAAAATTTAAAAGTCGTGCCCGATCGAGATAGTGTCACTCATGTGACAATTGAAACAGCAACGCTACTTAAGTATCCTTCCTAGAGTCTCTTAATTAAATTGTCAAGAATGGGTCAACGCTTTCCTTTCACTCCCATGTAATAATTACATTCTACTTAAGCAACTGGTAGACTTAGGATGGACGAAGCTATAGAAATGCAAATGACTTTTTGTTTTGCCTATTAATTAATTATAATTAGAAATGATTTTTCTGTTGAATTTATGCCCTTCATAGATGCATGCATGCCCGCAGATGACGCCCACGCTGCAGTCATTTAACTTATATCATTCGACACGGGATGATTTTAACTTTCATTATCCGTTGTAATCCGCTAACTCTTAATGGGGAAGATTTGTGCGCACACTATTTCATTCGCTAGCAGTATATTTTTGCTATTTGAAACAATATGCATTCATAGAGACCAATCTTGAGAGAGAAAATCAAAATTATATATATATATATATATATATATATATATATATATATATATATATATATATATATATATATATATATATATATAATTTACGTTTGAATAATTTTTCTCCAGGATTCTATAAAGATAGGAATGAAAGTTACAAGTATCATAAAAAGATAGCTTAATCTACTGGCTACGTTTTCGTACTTTAGTTTTCTCCAAGCTATACTTGGGTTTCCAATAATTCCATAGAAAATTCAAAAAACGGCAATCGCAGTATCGGAAAAGGTGTGCTTTTAGTAAGACTCATCCCTCACTGGACTACGGTTTAAGTTTCAACTAGTATATTCATCACTTGGCTTCATTTTCATAGCCGATTGAAGCAACAAAGTTTTTGTTCATTTAGAAAAATGGAAAAAAATTACTTCGTGAGGGGATTTAATACTTCTTATTAAAATACTCACCTGCTTCTGTGTTTGCGACTATTTACAATTGAGTAAATGAGTTTAAACGTTACCGTACGTCGTAGTGATGAACGTCGTTTTAGACGCGAAAGTGACTTCTTTAAATTATGGACAAAATCTACGATATGGTTTTGAGTAATTGATGAATCCAAGTTCGTGGAATAATTGAAGGCTCAGGCATATCACAAAGTATACGTTTTCAATTTTGTACGAAAAATTGTGAAAAACTCTCCGTAAGATGGTTGCCACGTTTACTCTCAGTGGGGAATAAACGCACCCGTGTGGTCGATTCGGAGGCTGTTTTGGCGCCTTTCCGTCGCAATCCTGAATATTTGCCGCGTCGACACATAACTGCGGACAAAATATGGATACTCAACTACATTCCGGAGACAAAGGAACCATCCAAATATTGGATGCGGGCAACACAGAGAAAATGAGCCTCGGCAACTACGGGACTCGGCCGAATCGTCCGTCTGTCGTGCCCTGTTACGGGAGAGGTAAGGCTTCCACGGTCCTCTAACTAAATCCTTGCAAGTCAAATCGATAGCAGTAGCAGAAAAGACAAAGAATAAAACCAAAGGGTTAACATAGGAACTTGGAATGTTAGGTAGATGTTGAGGATGGGAAAATTAGAAAAAAAAAAGTGAAGAGTAAAGAGCGAAAATATAGATAATTTAGATGTGTAAGAGAAAGATAGCGGGGACTACTGGAGCGATAGTTGTAGATCAAAATGTGGAAGGCGGGAATACAGCCTGCGAGGGGTGGCGGTAGTTTGAACAAAATTGAGGATACAAGTAATAAACATAGAGGAAGCGGATGACAGAGTATAATCTATGAAAGTAAAATCTTAACCAAAGAACTCGGCCATTACGAGCTTGTATCTAGCATTATTCGTATGCCAACATTCAATTATAGAGAGGGAGGAATAAGTAATGTATACGATCATTTAGAGATTAAAATCTTGGGTATACCTGGAGGGAAACATTTGAGAGTCATGGGGGACTAGAAAGCGACGATAGGTGAAGGAAGAAATGGTGATGAGGAAAGGGAATACAGTTTAGGAACAATGAATAACTCTGGAGAGAAAGCAATAGAGCTCCACAGTAAACAGAGTTTAATCAGACCCAGCATTTGGTTTGGACACCTAAAAGGCGTAGGTACACATGGGCAATGCTCGGGGATTCAGAAAGATTAGACTAGTGTATTATAGTTGGGACAGAGATTGAGGAACAGTGAGATGAATTCGCACAGTTTCCCGGGAGCGGATGCGGACTAGGGTCACAATTTAGTAATTATGAAATGCAGCATTCGACTCAAAAAGATAAAACAAAAAAGTAGGAGTAGGAAATAGAATGCAGAAGAATAAACTAGACTGATCAGGAACGGGTATGAATAGATTTTAGATAATATTATGAGCAAGGAAGGGGATCTGGGTGCTACAGAGGAAAAATGGGAACATATCAAAAGGGTGATATCGAAAGTCACAAATGAAACATTAGGAACAGTAAATACGAAACGGGCAAGGAACCCATGGATTACGGACAAGTGGATTAGAATAATACACGAAAGAAAGAAATATAAGAATGTGAACATAGAGTTAGGTTGCAGGAAGCATTAAAAGTTGAATAATTAACTTAGGCGGATAAATGTAGAGTGAAAGAAACGTGGTGGAAGATACAGTGCGATAATATGGAAAGTTTGCAGAGGTATGGTAAAATTGGTGCACTGTAGAGAAAGATTGAAGTATTTTCAGAAAAAAAGAAGGAAAATTGGTGACAAATGGCCAATTTTACGAAAATTATTAATAAGCCCCGGGAAGGTTCAAGATTTATGGAAGTAATATATGAAGGAACTGTATTGTTAAGATATTAGGTCAGCAAGCTTTAAATTTTTGCTTCTTAGATTTCGTAAGAAGTTTGATGAAAATTTTTTAATAGAATTTGGGTAGAATTACTGAATGTATTGCACAAAATATTGGTAGATTTGAGGGATAGGCGACTTACCAGTGGCGTTTACATGTCTCAGACTGCTCAGGTGGAAAGGCAGAAGGGGAGTCGAGATAGGCAGTGTTAGGGAGAGGATAAAGATAATAGTAGTACAGCCCTTCTCTACTCCTACGGAACTTTTTTCTTCTGGCAGCACGGCAGATAGAAAGGGCAGTCAGTATTTATCAGAAATTCTGGAGGGAGTTTTAATAGGGTTGAGATTATTTGAAGAATGTGGAATTGGGAAGAGTAACGATGGCTGAGTTAACTATGTGAGTGATGTGGCAATAATGTTTTAGGAAGAAGAGTAAAGCAGGGTTGTCCATTCGTGCTTTTCAACATTTATGTGGAGGAAATAATCTTTTTGAGTAGCATTTTGTGGCGGAAAAATGTTTTACAAATAGGTAAAATAAAATGAAAGAGGCGTATTTCATGATATCCTAAAAACATAAGGAAGTCATGCTAGAAGGCTAAATAAATAAAAAAACTCATCATTAAACCGTGAATTTTGTTTTCCAGAATTCCTTCAACCGGAGTCTCTGGCCACTAAAATTATAAACCAGCTTCATGTCCAAGGAAATTAATCCTTAGGCTTCCGCGACGTTGAATCTTTAGGTCAAATTGATCCGCGTTGCGATTTCAACGCAGATCACTTCGACCTGAAGACGACTTTAAGACTGGGGACGAAACAGTTTCCCATCAACTCATCCACGAGAGGGTAATTCCCGGAAGGAGAATGGATCCATCATCATGTCCATGTAGTTGATTTTAAAATGACTTTAAAATTAGGAAATCCGTAATCCCCACCGTAATGAAATAGCAACAAAAACCCTTTCCACTTACAATAACCATCTTCCCTATTCAGTAAGCACTGCCAGGTAAAATGATTTCATTTACCAATGGTCAAATTTCCTTTGTGAAAGATATTTTCTGAAGCAGATTGTGTGTTAGCCGCCAAGAATCAACCTCACTCATGGCAATATTTCAATACAGCCTGATTTTTTGTTTTGCAATTTTATTTATTCATTTTTTTCTTTAAGAAATAACCGAATTCGGTCTTCCCCAGTTGTGTACGATGAAATAAAATTGAGTTAATTTTCCCTGCTTGGCTTCCGGGGCAGCGCGCTAATGTTAATCATTTTCAATGCATCTTCCTACTCTCCGGAGTCTTTGTAGGGGTTCACTGTACCAATCAAGCCTTACAAGGTCCGCAGCAATGGAAAATAAACGTAAATTATCGACGTTAAAGCGGAGGATCCCTAAACCCTATGTCTCTTTATTTACCAATGGAGTATGAAAGCTTTAATCAGTTAGCAAGATATAAGACCGCCAATGGTGGGTTATTCTACAAAGTCATACAATCAATGTACACGGAGATACAAAAACCCAACGGTAAAAACACGATAAATTAGTGAGCATCTACATCTTACTCTACATACAAACGAGTGTCACCAGCCACGCAATGGGTTATTTATATAATTCGGTATAATTTTATTTCCGAGTAATTCAACTGTCGTACATGTTTATTGATACTGTTGCGGTCACCAATTGTGCGAGGAAAAAAGGATTCTTAAATCTCACTTTTCGGCAGTCACTTTCTCTTAACTTCTCATCGAGATCTCGGCTATCAATTTAATGTGGAGCTAAGACTATCTACTTCTTTCTCAGCGCTGAAATTATAGCGGTTGAGGGAAAAGAACGAGGAGATGTCTTGAGGAACTAGAGAGTGAGAGATGAGAGACCTTTCGTGTGACGTAGACACTGAAGTGAGTAATAGGCGTCTTTGAGGATAGGTCCCAAAGGAAATTACGGAAACGAAAATTGGTTGCATATCAAGGAACGGAAGGAACAAACTGTTCTATGAAACGAGGTTACCCTCGCTCGCTGTTTGCTTGAAGTATAAATTGACAGCTTCATACCACAAGCCCATGGTCATTGGAATACGACGGTCCACAATTGCGGTAACGATAATAAGGCGTTCAGTCGTCAAGGAAAAACTTTTCCAAGGCTCGACATCAAAATATTTATCCCCCGAATTTTTTAAAGTCCAATATACTTTGTAATCATAGAATATTAAAAGCTAAAATGTTGATGGTTTCTCAACTTAATGATTACTTCATGACATTTGATAGCACTTACTTCTTAATTTGTTATTTTTAATTTCGATGTCATAATCTAAGTCTATTATTAGGCTTCCCGCTGGGAAACGACCAGGCACCTGTCCGAGGAGAGTTCCATTACGAAATTTCGGGTTGGGGGTCACTCATCCCCACTAGATGACTTCACCTTCTCGCCCCAGGCGGTGGTGAAGACACATCCTCGAGAGAAAATGCTCTCTCATCCGCTACATGGTTGCCCGATGGGAGTAAGCGACCATTCACAAACATCGAGGAAACATGGCCATGGATTAATATCCATTACCTTGGAGTGTAATAATCCGAGTTTGTGTGTGTGTATATATATACACATGCATATGTATATACATACAACTATATATTCATTCGCATGGAAAATAGATACAAGGACTTAAGGAAAATTGTTAGGAACACATAAATGGCGAACACAGGAGTGGTTGGGAAAGTGGAATCGAGCATATAGCAGATCCGAGTGTGTGTTTGTGTGTATATATATATATATATATATATATATATATATATATATATATATATATATATATATATATGTATATTCACACAAACACACACTGTGATATGCTATATGCTCGATTCCACTTTCCCAACCACTTGTGTTCCTCATTTATGTGTTCCTCACCATTTTCCTTATAGGTCCTTGTATATATTTTCCATGTGAATGAATATATATATATAATATATATATATATACATATGCATGAACCTTAGAAGGAAGTCTCACTGAATTACAGAATTGAAGAATAATTCAAGCGAAGGAGCGAGACATCGCCAGTAAACAAAAACACAGAGAAACACGTACAAGAACCACCCACACGTATTCCAAATTTTCGGTAGCCAAACCACCTTCCTATGGGGAAAAAGTACAGAGGCCTAAGGTTAAGTGTGTCTGTGTTTATATATATATATATATATATATATATATATATATATATATATATATGCGGGTCGCGGTGGTCTAGTGGGTAGAGCGTTGGACTACTGAACGCAGGGTCCCGGGTTCGATTCCCGGTCAAGGCACTCTGAGCACCTGCAGCTCGACCCAAGCTAGTTGATTTTTCGGGTACCAGATCTTCCTGGGCAACCATAACCGGCACAGGGAAAGGAACTGGCCCCCCTACCCTGATGTGTGAATATTCACACGCCGTTGGGCTTGGTACTTGGGTGAGCTCTACCATCATCTACTAAACCGACCTTCGGGTTGATTACTGTGTTTATGGTTTATATACTATATATATTAGGTTGGGGAAAAAGAAATCCATTATTGGCTCGGTAGATGGCTTTGGTGATCGATATCTCGTAAATTATCGATCAAACAATTTCAAGTTTATGCTCGTTGTCAAGGTGATATATGACACGAAAAAAAATCTTCTGCTGTTTTCTGTTTGTTCTATTCAGTTGTGAGTTACAGGGTGTTAACAATGGAAGTCAACAAAGAGAAAATTCGGTACATTTTACAGTTTTTCTTTGATAAAGGCGAAAATGCAAGCCAGTCCGCTGAAATTGTGAATGATGTCAACAACTGGTCCGTTTGAAGCTAGCGACTGAACAGAAACGGCCAGCGTTAGCCAACAGAAGAGCCAACGCAAGGCCACACATGTCTGTAGTGACTCGCCAGAAACTCTGGGAGCTTGGTTGGGAGGTTTTAATACATCCACCATACAGTCGGGACCTGGCACCAAGCGATTGCCACCTTTTTCTCGCATTTCAAAAATTCCTGAGTGTTAAGAAATTGCGATGAAGAGAAGATGGCAAATATAGATTACTAGAGTCATTCGCCAATAAGGACCAAGACTTCTATGAGAGAGGCATTATGAAGCTACCTTTAAAATGGCACCATATTATACAACAATGCGGTGCAATATCCCTATCCTGTTCCTGCCCTTACCTCGTTTGCCTATATCCTCCCCTCTATTTCTCTCTTGTAACCATCATTTGATCTTGGGAATGATAATTGAGGTCGTCTCCCGTTGCCTTCCTCAATAGTGTTTTCAACGTGACACCATCACTCAATGGCCGCCCCACTGCGGTCAGACGCCTTCACAGCCGCCTCATTGAGGAACAGACTGGACTGCGTGGACTACCTTTTGTCTGGCTCCTAACCTTCGACCTATCTGGCATGAGTGACCCTACCAGGAGCAATTATTATTACTTCCGCCAGCACAGCTCTAGGGGTCATTGGAACACACAAGTCCTTCCACCACGTCCAGGTTGTAGTACATGGGAGGGATAAAGAATAAATTTCACAATAAAAAACCATAAGCACAGTAATCAACCCGAAGGTCGATTTAGTAGGTGATTGTAGAGCTCACCCATCTCCTCCCTCACCCGACGCTTAGCAACACATCAGGGTAGGGGGGCCAGTTCTTTTCCCTGTGCCGGTTATGGTTTCCCAGGAAGATCTGGTACCCGAAAAATCAACTAGCTTGGGTGGAGCTGCAGGTGCCCAGAGTGCCTTGCCCGGGAATTGAACCCGGAACCCTCCGTTCAGTAGTCCAACGCTCTACCCACTGGACTACTGCGACCTACTATATATAACAATAAATAATAAAAAATAAATAATAAAATTTTGCAATAATAACTCCTTCTAAAGATTATGCACTTTTCTCGTAATTATCACGAACTCTTTCACCGGTACACTGGATTATTTTACGTGTTTTTCTTTTTCTTTTTGAGGAAGAGATGGTGGTCTTTGCAGGGAGATAGAGTGTCCGAAACCTGTAGGGGGTAACCAATGCGGAGTGATGGAAGTTGGAAGCCCAGTTACCTCTGGACAGTACAGCTGAAGTTGTTCTTGAATAATTCGCGCCGGGGACAGGAGTTCGTGTTTCCGGCGTTTCAATAATATTGCGCTGGCGCTCTGCATGATGTCCTCTAGCAGGGCGTTGTTGTAATTGGCAATTCTATTTGCAGCGCGTACTCGTAGCCGGCATAATCTGTGGAGAAGAGGTTCGCTGTTCGAGTGTGCATGTATGTCGGAACTGAGGAATCTGGGTATCAAGAGGTGCAGGCGTCTTAGGTTCCTTCTTTCTAAGGCGGCCTATGTATTGATGATATTGTTGCGGGAGAGGATCGCCAGCGCGGCGTACACCATAACCGGCCGCACAAAGGTCCGGTATAGAAGTAGGTCGGGCTCAACGGAAACCCCCCTCCCTCTCACCCGAACTGCGCGTATTAGACCGCTTCGACGGCTGCATCTCCCCCATACATCCCTGAAATGTAGCTTAAATGTGAGATGGTTGTCGTATTGACCCCCTGATATTTCACCGAATCCGACATTGGAATACGGTGCTGCCAAAGCCCGATCGTGGACTTCTGCAGCCCCACCATTCTTCGGTCAAGATGACTCTTAAATATCGGAAATGTAGACTTTTCTGGATTTGGTCGCAGTCTTCATTTCCGAAACCACTCTTCTAGCTCCTTTGTCTATGCCTGTAGATTTCCCATCGCCCTGTCGTGGTGCTGTGCTGAAGTCCAGATAGCTGTGTCGTCAGCGCATTGCACGTTGGTCACTGTCCTACGTGGCTTGCTGCCTGCTGGCATGTTTCAGCAGTACACGGTGAAGATCAGCGGTGACAGTACTGTTCCTTGAGGTACTCCAGCTGTAGGAAAAAAGGGGGGATGAATCTGTGTTGCCTATTTTGACCCTTACTACCCTACCGAAAAATGTTTACTGGATTCATCAGTGTCGGGAAGACTCCGCCGTACCTAACGTGGTCGAATGTCCCTTCTATATCCAGGAACAGAGGCGCCATGAATTTACTCTGGTCAGTTTTTTCCTCAGCTTCTGTAGTGCAAGTGCTTCAACCGTGTAGTAGTGCAAGGGGGTCCACCGTGCATCTCCCCGCGCGGAAACCATGTTGATGTGGAGGTAATACTCCGTTGTTTTCGAATATGTTCTTCATTCTGTCCACTACGATTCTTTCGAATCATTTGCCAAGACTACTAGTGAGGCTTATGGGCCTGTAGCTCTCGGCTTTCTTGGCTTCTTTTCCTGGCTTTGGCAACATGACGGTTGTCATTTTCCACCAATGTTTTCCACCACCATGGTTATGACCCATGACCATCATGGCATTGAATATCTTCGGATCGCGGCGTTGCACGAGAGGGCATTTTCAATTTGCCGTCTAGTGATCCTGTCCTCTCCTGGGGCGGTGTTCCTCCACGGTCTCGCATAGGCCAGGTCTTCTTCGTCGATGAAACCCGTTATGTCGTCCTGATCTGGATGGCTGGTGGTTTCTGGTATGGTGGCTGTTGGCTGCAAGAAGAACGGCATGTTGGCCAGGTGGTCATTAATCGTTTGAGCATGGTCATCTACAAACAGGATGTCCTCTAATGAGTGGTTTATGTTTTTCAACGCCCGACGGAATTCTTCTGCCTTCTCTTATGGAGGGCGATCGGTGTTTCACCTGGGCCGATGAGGGTACTTGCTTCTCTCCTTTTCTGGTCTATTAGTAATTTAAACTTTCATAATTTGAGGACTGATATTTATCACTGCCTTAAGAGTAGCAAGATAATGAAAGTAGAAATTTACATTATTAGAGTTAATAGGGAAATGGAAAAAGAAAAAAGAAAGGCGTTCAGAATGAAAATTGCAGAAGTCAATGATCTGGTTCGAAAATGCCAAAGACAAAAAAGGCAAATGAACGCGGACCAAAGATGGCTGAAGTGGAAATTAAAACAATATATTACCAGGAGTTTGGACAATTTTCAAATAAATTCTGGAAGGAGGTGGCGACTACGATCGAAAATGTAAAGAGTAAATTGAAGAACAGAATATCTACAGTCTTTTTTATTTTTGTGGTGTATATTTGAAACGATTGCTCAAAATATGCTTTTAATTGCGAAGCGTTTCAATGATAGTTAAAACATGAAATTAAGTTCAAGTTTTTCGTGGAAGATACCACGACTGAGACACAAACAAAACACGGTATAAACAATAATATCATACATATGAATAAACATAAATATCACTATAGAAAATTATTCTCTTGATAATTTTGAAAAATAAATATTTAAGAATATAAATTTTTGCATAACATAAATATTTTCTTAAAATTTTTCATTTTTTCCCTAGTTTGAGAAACTCATTGGTAATTTTGTTTTCAATTTCTCCTTGATTTTTTAACAACTAAAAATTACCTGTTTATAAAAACGAAATTTGCAGCCATTTCCTAGATCATGTGACACCGCAGCAAACTTCTCGCGGGTAGCTCACGGTAAAACGCCTATTGGTTGGCAATCTCCTCCGAGTGATTGTCGTCCACTTCTACCTAACCTCCGGAAACCGCTTCGGTCGGGAGCATAAATGCCACGCCGCAATGAATCAGTTAAATAACGATTCCGTGTTTATTTCTACTATGTCGAAAAGTCACCTTCAAATTTTGATGTGGTGCCATCAGCACCCAGCACCGCTCATGCATTCCAATCCATTTCAATTATAAGGTAACCCCCCCTCTCCTCCTTCTCCCCTCCCAGCGAGTGCGGCTTTCGATTCCGACTGAGCCGGAAGCATGCTAACGTGCACGGTCAATAATCTATCCGTTTCCCCTTAGACCCGACCCATTTAATATTTCTCGGACACCGATTGATCCGGACACGCTCGACCGCGACGTCTCCCATTACAAGCAGCAGCAACCCCCGCCGCCGGCGCACCACGTCCATTCGCCAGTGTCGACTCGGTCACGCGCCGAACGACCTGCATCGCGTGAATGCTCGAATCGGGGCGGCTGAAAAACGAGTTGACGAGAGGTGACTCCGTACAGTAAGAATGCTATGGGGAATAAAGCGACGCATGCCCCTCTTCCCCCGTGCCCCGCCCACGCAACTTCAATACGATCCGCGCGCCAATCATTTTAGTGGTTGAGTTTGTCACGCGCTGGAAATTTGCGAGAGCTGCGCTGGGATCTCTCATTGTTACTGTCGCGGGGGTGAAACGTCAGAATCATTTCTCTGTAATAATAATTTTAGTCATTTCCACATGAATTAATGATAATGCACGTATGCATAATACATTATATTACAAATAAGTGGGCGGCTTCACATGCACTGCCATTAATTTTAAGTCATTCCGCCCTGTGACATCAAGCCTTAAACTGTTCATTTTTCTCCAATAAAATAAAACAACCCATAATAAGCATATTAATCCACTTACTGCCACGCGCGGAAAAAAACGCATCACAAAAACCACGCAAACTTTTTCCGATTTGAACCGACATTTTAAAAGGGAATTATTGTAAAAAAGCATATAAAACAAATAAATATTTGATTATTTATCCGTGAAACGTATTGGATCCGTTTTTATAGAATTTTTTTAAAACTACAACCACGGAACTAAAATATTCTCTATTTCATGCTCTCTCTATGATGCAGTTACGTGATCGAAAGGGTTCTACCGTGATTTCACTGCTACTCTAGATTTTTCCACCATAAAATACATTTTTACAGCGTTATTGACCTCGGTGAAAACAAATCAATTCAATTTTCTTAGGCAACATTAAAGACCTTACGGTAGCCGTAAAAATATTTCAGGCTAATTTGGGATGTGAAAACCGTGCATTTGTAAAGTGAGGAGTAGTAACGAAGGAAACTCCAAATACGAATCAGATGAGAGAGTAAGTTCGTGACTTCATTCGATGAAGATAAACCACGTGGTTCGCGGAAAAAATAGAAATGTTACATGGTACATCAATGAAGAATGGGCTCAAAGGACAGGTGAAAGAATATGCGCATCTGGGCAGTATTTTGACAGAAATATGTGATAAATTAAGAAATTTAGCGGAAGAATTGCAAATTCAAAAGAATAACTTACTTAAGTATAAAAAACTAAAGTCCGAAAATATAGCTATGAAAAAACCTTCATGAAAACTTTAATATGAAGTTCTGTGTGTTGCAAAAATTTATTGTTTTCGGAAAGAGCATTGGCAAACGATGTTTTAAATACGAAAGTGTAGACAAGTATGGGCAAAATTAGCTCCAGAGGTAGGAATATGAGCGGAATGCCTGTCATCGATAATGATGAGTGGAGCCAGTGGGGGCAAATCGGACGCAGAAAAGGTGGATGGATGAAAAGAGTAGAGTAAAAACGCCTCAGGTTATTCAACGGTCGAACTGATTACGTATTTTTATGTACAACTTTTACGAATGCAAACTTTTTTTCTCAACTTCGCAGAATATATCAAAATAATTGAAAGATAACGTGAAAACTCGCTTGTTTTTGTACTCCTGTGATTGATGCCTCTTCCATCGGCCAATAGTGAAATTTCCCCAACGGATTTCAATTAACCATTGTCCATTGCAGGTATGTTTCTAACTATTTCTATGAGGGATAAATATTAAATGTCCATCGCTTTCCACCATGTCTGCAAATATTACGGCTTGTTTGGTGGATATCTACGTTTTATTCTCACATCAACCACCCATAAAACTCATTCGAATGTCCTTGTGTTTACGCCGTTTATTTTTTTATTGGAGAGCTGAACGCCCGTTTTACGTTATCCATGAGTGACATTCATCTGCAGTGCCACTAGAGAGAAAAACCACTAGTGGGTTACTTTCACTTATTTTATTTCGGTAAATTACTATCAATACTGAAAATGAAAAAAATACTGAATACTTTTCTAGTATTTTAGTTGTGAATGCCTGAAGTTAGCCGAGACTGCTCCTTGACAACAGATTTGTGAAATCAGATTCGAAAAACATTTTTAAAACAACATCGATTATAGGCTTAAGAGTATTATTATATTTTATCTCATTTCTTTTTACAATTGATTTTCTGTTAGCTATGAGGATATTTATTTAATATTATATATTCATTTAGAGCTGTTAAATTCCAATCATTTATTTTACTTGGTAAGTTGGCACTTTTTTCACTGACTCTTTCAAGGGACATTCAGTACAGATCTCTTCGACTTGATACCCGAAGGCCAAAAATTAATATCAACCTCATTGGGGGGCTTCAAGTGAGTTATTCATTATATTTGTTGATTTCACATTTAAAACCAAGATCGATGAAATGACAGAGATTGTCAAAAAGAGTATTTACGTTCATCATTCACCCAAATCATTCAGACGACAATTTTCGGAAACATTGTTCAAATATAGGGTCGTAGATAAAATCAATTTTATAAGTCCAAAACGAAAAGCAAAGGATAGCAGATAAAAGTATTAGTGTGACCGTAAGTATATCTAATTTTGTAAATAAGTGGACCCACGCCACGCCATCCCGTTGATGCGTATAACGTTGACCGATAACACGGGTTTTTTAAATAGAAACTCATTCACCGATGGCAGGGTCTAATCCGATTTTTTAAATTTTATTGGGTAAGGAGCATGGTCTCTGCCTCAACACTTGTAAAAATATGACCATAAAGGTATAATTTAATCATTTATTCTTTTATTTGGGTCCTTTATGTGTATTTGTAGTTCTCTTCTACATCTGTATCTACTTAATACTCCGCAAGCCGCTGCAAGGGCGTGGAGCGGGGTCATTAGGGCACCACCCGTAATTAAGAAAAAAACCCGCATGCTAAAGACACAAATTTATACAATCCACAAACAAAACATGGAATACATTCATTAAAAAACCCTTACAGCCCACACACGTGCAAACAGACGAACTACCAACTAACATACACACGTACCTACAAATATACCTGATGTCTTTGCAATGTTTAATTTTCTTCCGACTTGCAAATTAAATGTTCATAATATTTCCAAAGTGAATTCATTTTCTTACAATTATGGTTTCTGGTTGTTCGGGAAAAGAATGAGTATTTGCATATATCTGTACTGAAATCTATCCCCAGTATTTTATCTTTGTGGTCTCTCCTACATACGTAGTGTGGAGCCATAATAATTTCTTTAGTCGTTTGTTCTGAACCTTTCTAAAAGTGTAAGTTTCGCTTGTTCTCTTCGTATCTCAAGTGGCTCCCAGCCTAAATCCCTTAAGAGACATGTCACAATTTTGTTCTTACAAGCGTATTATAACGTTCTCCTGTATTATAACAATTTTTAACGAATCTGGCGGATTTTCTCCAAAATTTATCTAATTCTTTTTGCCAAATTTTCTTGTTAGGATGCCAAATACTTGCGGCATATTCCAAATGAGATCTTACTCGAGCAAAATAGCACCTCTTCTTAACCTTCTCATTACATTTCCTTACCCCTCGTTTAATGAAGCCGAGTTTCTTTAAAGCGGATCTGCATATTGTCCTGATAAAGTGTTTGTGTTTAAGTCTCTGAAGAGTAGCTCGGGATTCCAGTTGGTTCCTTATTTCCCTGTAAACCATCGCGTCGTCAGAAAATAATCTTAGATTTCTAATAACGAATGAGCTTAATTTATTAATATTTATTTTATTAAAAATAGAAGCGGCCCTATTTCACTTCCCTGGAGGACGCCCAAAGATACATCTATATCTGTTGAACAAAACATATCGATGCCTGCTATTTGTTTTCGATTTGACAAGAAGTCTCTGATCCAATTCATTATTTTCTTATTGACAGCACAGCATTAAGTTTGTGTTACAATTTACTGTGTGAGAATGTATCGAAGGCTTTTTTGAAATCCAGGAATACCGGATCGACTTGTGTGGTGTTTTCTCACGATCTAAGTGTATCGTGAATGAAAAGACCTAATTGTCTTTCGCAAGATCTGCTCTTCCTAAATCCGCGCTTACTGTGGCTAATTATTTTCCTACCATTAAGAAATCTCATAATGTTACTGGCAATAATTTGCTGTAATACGTATTAAGAGAGCAATGCTAAAGAAATAGGCCGGTAATTGGTTGGTGTATCCCTATCGCCGCCTTAATAGATGGGAGTTACATGGGCTAGCTTCCAGTCGCGAGGTACTGAGCCTTCTTCTATTGATTTTAGAAAAACGATTTCTAAAAAATGAGGCAATGTCTTCAGATAATTCCTTTAATATTCGAGTGAATATTTCTTCCGGACCTGGTACTTTGTTTGCTTTGGTACTACAGAGCAGATGTTCTATTCCCTTCTTGGTCAGTGTCATATCGCTCATGTGTTCCCCGGGTGGGTGTGGAATCTCGTTTGGTGCGTTTGCGTGTTTATGTAGACGTTATGGAAAAACCTGTTTAACATATTTGCCTTTTTCGCGCTGAATGTTATAGTTTCTGCGTTTTCCGTCTTCAAAGGATGTACAGTTGGACGCTTACCCTATATTTCCCTAATAAAGGACCTGAATTACTTTCGATTTTGCTCAAGATATACGCGTAGAATTTCAGATTTAAAAGAGTGTAGAGCTCTTTGCATGATACTTTCCGTTTTACTACGACATTCTTTTAGTTTCTGTTTGGATGTATTCACATGAGCTATATCGTCACTTTTTAAACTCTTTTTCAAATCTGAATGTAGCCTTCTTTGCCTTCTTAATACCGATCTGACTTCCCTATTGTACCATTTAGGTTCCTTACTATCGCAATTAAATTTGGATCTTAGGGATTGGATTGGATAAGGGTCTTAATTCCTTCTCGTAAAACAATTAACAAATATTTCCAAGTGCCCCTTGTATCGATTGTCAGTGTTTCCGTCTTGAATTCTGGTAATAGTATTCTCGTAGTCCGTTCAAACTTAGCTTATTGAATACGTAAAGTATACGCTTTTCTTTGTTTATTTTCACAACCTTAGTTTTTAACTCTACAAAAAGAGCTTTATGGTCACTGATTCCGTTCATTATTTCAATATTTGTAACGATTTCGGGCGTAGAAGTAAGTATGCTGTGGCCCCGAGTTGGTGATTTAACAATTTGTTCCAAAGAGTGTTTTGCGAATATGTGAAGGAGTTCTAGGCATGAATCTCTGTTTTTGGAAATTTTTCTACGCAGTACGTGTCCCAATCAATTGATGCTAGATTTTTATCACAAGCGAGTTGCTGCTTAGCCAGAAAATAAAACATTTGTAGGAATAAAAATTATTAACTTTATGTATCTGTTCACCCATCATTATTATACCCGCCCAAATTAACTTCTTTCAAGAGAGACCACTTGCCCCATTAGATTGAACTATTTTCTGGCATTGAAAGGTCTGACACAGAATTTGCTTGGTTATAAATTCAAGTTTTGAAAACTCCTGGATGTGCAGAATTATGTATCCGAGAAATGAAGTAGAGCATGAGCACTCATTCCTAATTTGGGAATTAAATGCCTGTTCGTGGAAAATAGAAAGAAAAACCTCATCTACGATTTGCTCATACAAGGCCTTGAGTTTAATTTTGCGCATTTAAATGCATAAAATAATTGCTGAATTTTCAGGTTCACGAAAAATCCTCTTGTTATTATGAAATTTAAAAAAACAGCTTTCACAGAACTTTTATAAGCTCTCTTATCGTTCCCTTAATAACTGAATAAATATTGTTGGTCGTAGCTAAGCAAAATATTTTCATTTATTTCCGATGTGGAGGCGAACTTTGGATATCGCAACTTTTAAGTCGGTATTTTCCAGCTACACCAATTTTGTTTTGAAAGCCTCGTTCTCTGGAGTTAAAAGATCTCATTCCATATTTAATGGAAGCAGTCATTTCATAATTTATTTAAAGTGTGACTCATCAGCATTGTGCTTATTAAAACTGCCTAACCAGGTCTTCATATATATATATATATATTCAAACTCGAAAATCCCGCCATACGGCGAACAAATATTATTCTCGCACATAGAAATAGACATGTAAGGAAAGGGGATAGGAAAACACATAAAAGACCAACACAGGAAAGGTGGGGAAGGCGAATTTGACCAGATCACAAATGTAAAAATATTTTCCTTATCCGGGATAAGCCTGTGTTGGCCTTTTATGTGTTTTTCTATCCCCTTTCCTTATACATCAATTTCTATCTGCGAAAATAATATATATATATATATATATATATATATATATATATATATATATATATATTGTCAATCCCATGATACCCCGCTTTAAAAATGCCGTCTGAGGTCATCATATACGACCTCTGACATGACCTGTGACTTATATAAAAATTCCCTCGTAAATTATCTAAAATTCTAGAGAAATTTAAAATATCTGAATAATAAGGGATGTATTTTTCAATGCAATGTTATTTATTCCCAAAATAATTAATGAAAAATCTCTTACGAGACTCGTACATTTCTTTTAACAGGGTGGGCAGCAACTATTTATTGTTTCCGATTCCAGGTTATTAAGGATAAAAATTCGTTTTCCAACGTGTAAAGCTTACTCTGCTAAATTGGCATGCGGGAATATTTCACAACTTTCTCCTGTAGCATAGAACTTATTAAGATAATGAATTAATGATAATTGTTTAAAAGTCTGATTGCATTCTCAAAAATCCTACACTAGATATATATATATATATATATATATATTGGAGATTAGGCTTTTTTACTCATCCAGATGATAGCACGCCGTGCTATGACACCATTTTTGCTTTTTTATTGCTATCATTCAAGAAATCCACATTATAAAAAGTGATAATACAATAAATGTATAAAAGAATACCAAAGGAAGTTTATTGTTTGTGAAAAAAAATTTCTTCCACGAAGTAGTGTATATACTCTAGCATTTTTATCCAAAGAAGTACCTAGCAATTACTCATTTTAGTACCTCGTTGTGCAAGTAGATTCTTCATGTCTCAAGACTTAGTGCTCCCTGCACAAATACCTCTTCAAAGTATGCAGATATGATGATCAAGTTTTTAAATTCTTACGGAATAAATATCAAATAAAAAGTTTCCCAGTTAAAAAATCACATTTTAGACATTCATGTCCAATTCAAATAAGGAATATAAGTAATCATCCTCATCCATTTATCCTCCTAATATCTACTAAGTATTTTTGGAAAAATATTTGATTCTCCCATAGGAAAATCTTACTATTTAATTTCAGGTGTTTCCAGGATTTTTTAAGAGGTTTTCTCATTTCCAGTTTGCATGTATTCAAGGATTGCTAGCCAACGTGGATTATCATCAAAAACCCTAACTATAAACATAAAATTTACTTTTTGTTTTAATACTGAGGACTCAGGAAATTTAATTTACAACGCTATGGTGGCTTAATAGAAAATCAGTTACACGCTGACAATACAATTTCTATTTTTACATATTTCACTTTGATCTAATTTCGCAACTTTTTTCGTACATTTCTACCTAATTGAGATAAAATTAGTTTCTGCAGCCGGGAGAACATCGGAGGTGTTCCAAGAATCACAAAAGAAGTGAATATTAACTTTACTATAAGTATTTTATTTCATTCCCATTTGCTTCGAAGGATATCGAACATTGACAAGACTTTCGTATTACTAAATATAATTTTTAGATCGCTCTTGTTGAAAATTAATGCTTTGAAAATATTTTATTCGCGCCGATCAATACTGACTTCTTTCTTCTTCTCTTCCAGGATTTCAGAGAGGGCCCAAATAAAACGGCTCACCGTGACTAACTCTCCTTGAGTAGGGTCTGATGAGATGCTTGAATACAGTTCCCGTCTCATAAGTACAGTTCATAGTCGGGTGGGTAAGATATGGGTGGGAGTGAATATGGATTTCATTCTAAAAACTCAGGAGGAGAGTGGGGAGAGGCGTCGAACTGGGCACGCAGCCATGGATACGATCGAGAATCCCTTGAAGATAAAATATCTAAAGGAAATCCGTGATCTGTGAATTCCAGCATACAATAAGTGCACCCGTAGGGCATTTTATGACGCTTTTTATGACTTCTCACCGTCTTTTAAGTATAAAAGGGGTATATTTTAAGGCTGCGAGAATCAACAGCGTTGCTGAAATTGCAATACTTGGTATTTTCTTGTAACAGAGCAATTCTTTCGGAATCTATTTCTGCGGTGGTATATTTTAACCCATGGTTAATAATTCCAATGACTTGAAAGAAAAAGGATTAAAAAAAGAGTCATCGGGAATTTTTACAAAAATACACATTTAATTTGGATGAAGTCTCAAAATGAGCGTCACATAATTCATATCCTTTTGAGAAAATTTATGTGATAGTGCTACTTGATGAATTAGTAGAGTGAATTATATTTGTCTGTCCTTACAAATAACTTAAATATTAAATTAATTTTATTTATCTGCATGAATGAAATAACAGCTGCCCTCCCCACGAACAACAACCCTGACGTAGTGGTAGGGCTTGTGCGTTCTGATGACCCCTAGAGTTGTTTGTGCTGTGGGAGTGATGATATTTGCTCCTGGTACGAGTTTTAGTAGTATGTTTAAAATAGGACGATGAAAACTAGAATAGATTGTTCAGTTTACGCATCGCAGAAGTGTTTTGGATCAAAATGGTCAAATTAATAGGGTTATACGCGGAAGTATTGCATTAGGCAAAGAAGCTTTCATAAGTGGGCACGAATAGATGGCTGGGACTTTGATTCAGGAAGTTAAGAAAGGGCTCGTTAAAACTTTGATATAGTGCATAGTGTTGTACGGTGCGGAAACGTGGTTATTTAAGCGGGATAATACAAGTAGATTGGAGGCTTTTCAAACGTGAATGTGTAGAAGGAAGGAGAAGGTAAAGTGGACAAAAAGGAAAACAAATGAGGAAATGCTGCACATGTATAATGGCGACATACCTGTAAAAAGAATTCATTACTATACACCATTAAACACCATGTACTGAATGATTTGAAATCGTAAGAATCATTCGCTCGTCACTTACGTTTTGCGAATCTGTACGGATATTGTGCATGGTCTCTGATACAGAGGAATAAGAGAAAATTAAATCAACTTATGTAAATTTTTATCAGAAAAAAATATTTCACTTTAAAAATAAATACGATTAATCTTAATAGAAAATAATTCTCACTTTTAGTACAGCTATCAGTTTTTAATTTCTTGCCTCATTGGCTGTCAAATACCTAGACCACAGCAAGTAGAACACCTATCAAACTATCAATATGGGAACATAATGGAAGCCTGTCCAAAATTTCCAAGGTATAAAGTCGAAAAAAAAATAAATTGATGTTTCATGTTTCAAATAATTTTCATATAGTTCACAATCAATTAGCTGGTTGGTAATCAACATAATACCCCGTAAACCGCCGCAAGATCGTGTGGCAAGATTGTTAGGTCACCACCCGTAAACGGGAACAAAACCACATGCAACATCAACACATCCATGCAAGCCCATGTTCCTGATTAAGTACGCAATCGGGAGGGAAAGAGGTATGTTAAATTGATGGGTTTATTGGTTTGGAGGATGTCATGTTGTGTCCTGTTGGGTGAGGTCTGGAAAATTTGCGGTGGTTAGTCCTGGAGCCATTCAAAGCCTACCTTAACTGTTTGACAATCATCAATAATATTCATTGGAAGTAGAAAATAATCGTCTCAAAAAATTCGAGGGGGATCGAAGAAGAAGAAGTATTATCAGAAGAGAGGGCTGAGTTCGTGTCCTCGTTGGAGGACGAGGAGACGTAATTCAGTTCGTCTGGCAAACTATTTTGCGCAGTGTGTTGAATTTTATGAAGACGAAAATTTTTCACGTGAGCCAATCAAATCTCTCTCTCAAATCCTTGCAAAAACAACTTGACAGTGAAGTTGAAGATCTATATTAATGAAATTAAACCAAACTTCGGCACTTACGTGTGTCGTTTTTTTTAATAAACTATGAGCATTAGAGTAATCTGGTCACGGTCGACCGGGTCTTGGGGAGCAATTACGACCGAAAAAAAATGGAACGAGATTTCTACGAAGAACCGATAAAATTGAATGAATCGAGAGCCAATGGCAAGTTTTAATGACCCGAGGTTTAATAAGATCATTTTTTCTATTAGTGATAAATATAATCGATTTTCATCCTATTTATTAATGGGCAATCCCAAAACAGAATAGGAAAAAAATAAGTAAACCTTCAAATTTATGAAAAGTATTAAGCATCTCAGAGTAGTAAATACCTGGATACCCGTATTAGGTCACCAACACAACACACAAGAACACCCGTGTGCACGCAAACCTACATGCATCGTGTAGTAAATTATGTGTAGACTAATTCATTTAAGGTTAGTATTTAAGTTAATTTAATTTTTTCTTGTCCTTGGGTTCGAAATTTATCATTATCGCGTATCGAGGGAAGAACGAGTCCTTGAATCTGTCTGTGATAGTGTCTCTCTCTCCTTTTGCGCAACCTGATTTTCGAATATATCAATATAATTTGGGGCCATAATCATTCACTCTGTGTCGCAAGAAAATTTAGTAGTAATGAATAGTGTCTCTTATACTAGGTAAGGAACGGTACCAATGCGAAATCGAGGTTGACATAAATAATTGTAAAGCAGCCACGGGGAGATAAAATTTATTGCTAAGTAATTATTATACTATTTTACTTATTAAAATATTGATTTTTGTGTGATGTGGATGGCGTGAGAAGTAGTATTTCAAAAAAAACTATGTGTTTACGGTGCGTGATTTTGAACGGTATATGAAATTGCAGGGTGTGTAATTATGGACGGAGTACGGCGATGGACGGTGCGTTATAAGTACATCTCCATCAATATATAGTGTGAACCTAGCCCATGTGTGATGGTAAATATGCGGTCGGTAATCTTTAAGTGTCATTTTATATAAGAGAATTTTGTCTCAAATCTGTTCTTCTTGTGTATGCATTTGAATTATAAGAGTGACCGTTGCCACCCGCAAAATTGCCTCATTTCAACGAGATTTATATTATAATAATAATATTTTACATTTTATGTTGTCACAAGCGTGGCGATGAACTTATAAACACATAAAAAGCCTCTCACAATTATGTTTTTTTTAATATTTCGGTAGCACAACCACTCTGTATCAACTGAAGAAAGAAGAGTGAGGGAGCTGGTAATGGGCAGCAGGAAAGAGTAGATGCATGGGAGGGGGAAGGAAGAGATATATTTCTAAGGGTGAACTTCAGGGATGGTGGTTGACGGAATGGAGAAGGGTATGCCTCGTAGAGGTAAAGATTCAGACCCAAGACCGAGCTCAGGCTCCCAGCAGTCAAATGCATCTCACCTCAAGGGTTTTGAACTTTAACGGTGTGTCTGAGGGGAGAATGGATGAAATAATTGGCACAATATTACAATCATTAAAGGGAACATTGTGGAAGAAAGTATGTTTAGTAACTGGTTGAGGAGCTAATGCGGAAGGTGATTTGCACGAGGCTAGGTGATTCTTCATGCGGATGTTGAGGGGTGTGGTGCTTTACCCAACGTAGGACGAGGGATAGAGTTAGCAGTTTATTTGCACAATTATATTTCAGGATGTGCGTGAGGGAGTACCGTGGGATGGCAGAAAATTGGTCAGCTGAGAGTGGAGGAAAGGAGTGGGGAAGATGAGACATGATTTTTGGGTCTAGTGAAAAGTGTGGATTTATGGATTACGGAGCCGTTTCTTACAGAGAGGTTTTATTCGTGTTATGCCATCGTCGCGAGTACCCTCCCAGAGCCATCGCTAGAGCGTGTGGCAGAGGGATATTATATTCAATTTTATGAACATTTTTCATATATGTTTGTGTACATGCATACACACACACATATATATATTTTTTTGTGTAATCTACCGGTTAAGGTAGGTTTTTGGATGGACACAACTTAGTGCCCATCATAATATTCTTGGGAATCATAATTGAGGTGGTTTCCCGTTGCCTTCCTCAATAGTGTTTTTAACGTGACACCATCACTTAATGGCCGCCCCACTGGGGTCAGACGCCATTGCAGCCGCCTCACTGAGGAACAGACGCTGCGTGGACTACCTTTCGTCTGGCTCCTAACCTTCGACCTATCTGGCATGGGTGACCCTTCCAGGAGTAATTATTATTACTCCCGCCAGCACAGCTCTAGGGGTCATCGGAACACACAAGCCCTTCCACCACGACAAGGTTGTAGTCCATGGGAGGGCTATACACACATATATATATATATATATAAACTTTATATAACTTTATATATAAACTATATATAAACACCTAAACTCATATATTATTATTAGGTAATCTACCGGTTAAGGTAGGTTTTTGGATGGACACAACTATCAAATAAACATTTTGTGACTCCCCACCTAGCAAACTAATCTATATCAGGTCCCTCTTCATCTCGGTGTACTTCTTTCCTCCCTTCATCCCGTCCAACATCCCTATCCTGTTCCTACCCTTACCTCGCTTGCCCAACATTCTCCCCTCTATTACCCTCTTCAACATTCCACTACCGCTCAATACGCCTTTCATCCATTTTTCCTGCCTCCATAGGATTTCTCTCAACAAACCCCTCTCCTCACCCACCATCTCTAGTACTTCCTCATTTGTTTTCCTTTCGGTCCATTTCACCTTCTCCATTCTTCTCCACACCCACATTTCAAAAGCCTCCAATCTACGTCTATCCTCCTGCTTCAGCGACCACGTTTCCGCGCCGTACATAGCTACGCTCCATATCAGAGTTTTTACGAGTCTTGTCTTAACATCCCTACTCAACGTCCCCGTCATCAACTCCCTCCTCCTTGAGAAAGCCTCCTTGCTTAGCGCAATTCTTCTCCTTACGTCCCTACCACTTTGACCGTATTGGTCCAAAACACTTCCGAGATATGTAAACTGCTCTACCTGCTCTATTCTTTCCCCGCCTATTTTAATATTTAGCTTAGCCTTTTTCTTTCTGGAAAATCGCATAACCTTTGTTTTATTAATATTGATTCTCATCCCATATTTATCGCACTGAACCTCCAATTCACTCAACAATGCTTGCAACCCCTTGGCTGACTGAGCAACTAATGCTTGGTCATCAGCAAACCTAACCGATTTTACGAGTTCCCCTCCGACTTTCATTCCTACCTCCAGTTCTTCCCATGCCTCTTTAATCATTTCCTCTACATATACGTTGAACAGTACCGGTGACAATGGGCAACCCTGCCTTACACCTCTTCCTAACACTGCCCATCCAGACTCTCCGTTCCCCACTCGCACCTGAGCAGTCTGAGACATGTACAGGTTGCGGATCAGTCTCCTGTCCCTCCAATCCATTCCTATTTTCTGCAATACACGCATTAATTTTTCCCAATTCACTCTATCAAACGCTTTTTCGTAATCTACAAAACAGGCAAAAACGTCCTGATTGTATTCTATATTCCTCTCGACTAGTGATCTCATTACTGCAATGGCATCACGCGTACCTCTTCCTTTCCTGAACCCAAATTGATCATCCCCTAAGTAATCATTTGCCTTACTCTCTATCCTTTTGTTGATGATCCTGAGAATAACTTTAGCTGCGTGGGATATCAAACTTATTGTTCTGTAATCCTCACATGACGAAGCCTTTGCCTTTTTTGGAATAGGAACTAACACCGATCTCACAAAATCTTCCGGCCAGATTCCTTCCTCATAGATACTACGAATCAGTCCATATATGGCCTTTTTCCCACCTTTCCCTAACCATTTCAACATTTCTACAGGAATATTGTCCACCCCCACAGCCTTATTTGCTTTCATCTCCTTTAATGCCCTTTCTATTTCATCGTCGAGTATGCCTGGACCTAAGCTATCTTCTTCTACGTCATGTTCCTTTTCTATGTCTAACCTTGTCGGCCTAAGTTCTTTACCACACAGTGTTTCTATATATTCCTTCCATCTCTCTTGGATTTTTCCTGGTTCAACTATTATCTTACCCCATTTATCTTTAACTGTTAGCACAGCTCTTGCCTTTTTACTTCCCGATAATAGCTTAACCCTGCTGTATAGAGCACCAATTTCACCCTTCTTCTGTAAACTTTCCATATCCTCGCATTGCGTTTTCCACCATTCTTCTTTTGCTTTATTTGTGGCCCTTCTCAATTTATTGTTTAACTCTTTGTACTTCATTTTGCCTAACTCTGTGTTTACATTTTTCCATCTTCTTCTCTCATCCATCTTTGCAATCATCTCATCCGTTACCCATGGTTTCCTTATCCTTTTCCCGTTAACGGTTCCTATAGTGTCTTTAGCGGCTTCCAATATCCCTTTCTTGATACATTCCCATTTTTCTTCGATAGCACTCAGTTCTTTACCGTCATCCATCATTTTCTCTACAGCCTCCTGATACTCCTTCCTCGTTAATTCATTTACTGCTTCTAAATTCCATTTTTTAACCCGCCGCCCTTGCCTTATCTTCTTGAAACGAACATTACATTTCATAACAACTAAATTGTGGTCAGAGTCCGCATCCGCTCCTGGGAAACTGTGCGAATTTATCACACTATATATATATATATATATATATATATATATATATATATATATATATATATATATATATATATATATATATATATATATATATATATATATATATATATATATATATATATATATATGAGTTCTGTTCCTAATTCCTCTTGAGAAAGGTGGTTGCACCACCGAAAATTCGAGAACTAGTGAGTCCCTCTTTTATATGTTTTAGTTTCTGTGTTTGCTATGACTATTTAGTGAATTCACATTATATATATATATATATATATATATATATATATATAATTTCGGCCTTCTCTCAAGCCTTCTTCAGGCCAGATTCTCTGAGCAGTTTTTTACGTGTTTTCTATTAAAATTGTGTGTTCTAATGTGCCGTCCAAGTGTTATGCGTGCGTACGTATATGTTTATATACATAGATATATATATATAATTAATTCATTAAACTATTTATGAACAGAGGAGGTTATTTACTTCGCCAATTATTCCACATTAAATCATTCAGGAAAATGCATCATAGAATCAAAATATCGAATACTCGTGGACCTCAAAAGCAAACATATTTTATAAAATTGAGTAATTCCGCCCCTGAAGTATCTATTATATAATTTTTTAATTGATATTTTGAGAAAATTGTACTATATGTTTCGGCTAAAGCTCAAAGCGTTCTGATCAAAATGCTAATCCTAAAACTGCTGGGAGTAAATTGCTTATAATTCAATGACTTTTTTCACAAGTCCATAATTTTTTCCACGCCAGCCATATACGGTTCGTTCAACCAATTTTATCCCCACGTCCTCCCGAGCATAATAAAAAAGCTAGCTATGAATTTTATGTAAACCTCATGATTTTTTTAGTATAAAAAGCTAGTTTCATGCCACCGTGTATCATGCGGTAACGTTAATTTCCGGAAAAAATAAGCAAGAATGGTCAAAAGTAGAAGATTGTTTTTAAATTGCAAAAAACGATAGTCCAGCCGGGACTCATGGAAGAATATTACAAGGATTTCCGTTTCAATTTTAAAAATATTTGAGAAATAGAGGCTACTTTACATTTTCAATGAGCTTCCTACTGTAACTATAATTACTCAGAAAAAAATATTTATGACTTTTGATGGTAAATTTATTTTAAATTTTCAGGCTGTCAACGAGGATCCATATCCCAATATATAGTCTCATCTTATGATACAGAAACCTTTGTATCAATGCTTTAATGGACGCCATCGATCACACACACTATGAACACCGAAATGCCTACGTCCGATGACTAAAAAACATATTTAGACAAAAAGTGACTCGATTAATCCAGTGAGTCTACCCACTGAACTGCGAAAATTACTATGGGATTAACAAGTTTATTATTTCATTTTCTTAGCAATTATTGCAGATGAATACTTAGTGCTTACAGATAAATATGCATAATCGGCCTAGAATTAGGTAAAATTCGTATTTTTGTGTTTTCCATCGGTGGGCAGTTGATGGACGACACATTGTGTGTTTGAGTACCTGTCAGAGAAAGCATGCTGTGCTATCGATGTGTCTTGTTATTCCGCGGGATTCTTCGAATCGAAGCTTACAAGTATTGTGGACTCTTCCCCATCCTCTAACCCAAACTCAAAAAAAAATATTTCTACCTGCAGTCGAATTTCAGTCATTGCTAAATCAATGAATTATTAATAAAAGTGCTCTATTCAACTTTCATTGGGAATTTTCAATCGCTTCATAAAATTGTTCAACTTTAAGATGCGAAAAGTACTTAAATATTCCTCGTTAAGTTAAAATTTAACGTTTAAGCAACTTTTATATATGAAAGCTGAACGATTTTATGAAGCGCTTGAGCGTTTTCTATGCAAGTTGACCAGATCATGCCATTCCTTTTTTACCTTTTACAACTCGTTACCATGTCGTTACTCGCATTCTGTAGATCTATAGGGTTGGTATGGATTTCGTATATATTTTCCCCAGAGATAAAACGAAACACACACTACAGTTCGACGCTCGTGAAAGAATCGAACGTTATATCCGATTCTTGGTAGATAATGAGAGTCGAACGGGAAAAGTTGGTTCGCGTGAGTTGTCCCGCAGCCTGGCATTTCCCCTCGAACAAGGTTCTGTGAGGTCCCCATAATTTTCGTCCCGTTACTATATTCTGCTGCTCTCTCCTGAGGGAAAGTCCCAATAATTTATGTACTGCTGTCACATTTTGTCTCTCAATACGGAATTTTCCCCGGGGCGGCAGGTCCTGGACGTCACCTATCGGCAGGGTTCGTCAGTCTACTGCTCAACGATAAAGAAAAACGAAAATGGGTCCGTCCATGGAGATACCGGAACGCGAAAGGGAGGGCAATTGATTATCTTGGGCAATAAGCCCCCCCTCCACGTGATATATGTGTCGGCAGATCAGAATAAGTTGTGACCTTTCAAATAAATTCTATTCGTTCACGTTCCGAGGCACGACGAGTCTAACTACGAGACCCAGAATTATTACGGGTGGTAGAATAAAGTGGATTATGGGAAAGTGATAAACTGTGGCATTCACCAAAAGGTACACTCCATATACATACATGACTTAATAAATGACCTTAAGTATTGTTTAGCACATCATATTTCGACCTCTGAATTGCTTGTCCTCGGAAAAAGATAAAAGATAAAGATTTTATGATAAAAATCATTCTATCAAAGGTTTAAATCGCCCCGCGCCATAGGTATTGTCTTTAATGTTGTCACCACAACAGAAACCCATTGTGTCACACCACTAATTCCGCGCGCAATAAGTCCTTCAAGACCACTTGGCAGAGTCAAATTAAACAAATATTTCCCCTCAGGCTACTGGACGGTTAATGATGCTCCTCTGCGGTAGCGTTGCGCTCTTAGGTCTAGCTGTTACCTCAGTCTGAACTGAACGTCAGTTAGCCTTTCCTGCCATGACATAGAGACAATGCTTAATTTCGCTTAGTGCAGGTCTTGATTCATTGATTAGAATCTTTTGCGTACTTACGAAACAAAACGCACTATTTGCACAACGGCTTCTAAGATATTGAATTCTTTAAGCATTCAACATTTATCCACACTTTATATTAAGCATTACTGTCTAATGAAAAAAAATAGTTAATATATATTAAAATCTAACCCTTCCAATAGAATATTATGTTTTCAAAGGCCAGAAGACATAAAAAAGAACAGTGCAATGAGAAGGTAAACAGGCAAGATTTTGTTTCACCGTCTACGGCATTTGCACCAATTCCTTCTAGAAAAGCACCGGAAATTAAACTGAATTTTGTTTAGGGGGGGAATATCGCGGGTTGTTTGTTCTCTCGGAAGCAAAAATTAGGGCAAGTATATGCCTGAAAAGAAATTAGTTTGGATTAAGTCATATTGAATGCAAGAATATTTCAAGGAAATAATTGTTACTGTCAGTGTTCTCCTAATAACCAGATAAAATCAATAAATGTGGTGTTAGCATACAATTTATCTTACACCTACGATTCTAGCAATGAATTTTAAGAATTTTTGATACTTCAAATTCGTTTATAACAGAAACTTAATTCAAATAACTCTTTTCAAAGGGGTCAAAGTGGAGGATATACAGATACAGTAACAGCGCTGAAGAAGACGTAGCATGGCAAATACTTCCAGACCGTAAGATTTTTTCGGCAAAAATTATATCTATATCTAAATAATACCCCGCCAGCCGCCGCAACTCGGATAAAACTAGATGCAAAATAAACACATCTAAGCCAACCTATACCCACAGTGTCGTATACGAGACATCATGCAAAAACCTTTTCAACTTACAAGCATGTAAATACATATACTATCAACTAGCAAACAATCGCATCTTAGGATGCAGGAAAAATTTATCCAATAACGTGCAAGCTAGAATTTGAAAAGTAAGAAGACGAAATTCCACTACTACATAGACATGAAAAATACCACGGTCTCCTCCCCAAAGACACAGGTAGGGAATAGTTCAATAGACAAATTCAGAGATGATAACGCTGCGGGTAGCTGGAGGGTCCCCCGAAAGATAGAGACGAGGGATGGAAGGAAAATTATAGAACTTCTTTCACTAAATCACATTCTACTTCCGCCCGCCATATCTTAGGAGATACTGTCTGCATTTCAAATGTAGTGAAATCATTTGGTTTAATCAGATCAACAGATCTTGCTCAAAGGACTAATTTTAGAGAACCAACAAATATTTATTGTTACATGATGTTTGATTTCCGTACATTTTAACATTTTTTTAAGGCTTCCGCCGGAGCAATTACGCGAAATGATACTGAAAATGAATTTCCCAGCAACCTTCCTAGTATTCATATATATCTTTGGTCACTTGGCCCAAAAATATTGGTGCGCTTTTTCCTTTTTTGTTATTATTCCGATATCCACAAAATTCCGAGAGAGATGATGGAATGAGGTACGGAATGGAAGTTAGGAGTCTTTTTTTTCCAAACATCTTCCTTCAAATGAGATTGGTTAAGATGAGAAGCTCCTCATATCCTTGGGCAAACCAGGACAAGTTATTCTCGGAAAGAGGAAGCGATATTATTTTCCTATGCGCGGCTCCTGAAATTTTCGCGACAAGTGGTTTGTTAAGCGGGAAATTGATGAGAAGAAGGCTAAATCGGGAGGGGAGAGTAGGAGAGAGATAGCTTCTGAAGAGAAAGAGTCAGGAGTGGAATCACGGCGCGGAATCCTTGGATGTAGTGGTCCCATTCTAATTCCTTCATTTTAATTCGAAGGAGCAGCTTCGACGAAGAATTAACAAACGGTGCGGAATCTCTTTAGTAGTTGCGGCTTACACACTCCAACGACGCTAATGCGAAATATTAAGCGTTTCTACTTTCGAGGCGGAGTCTTATCATTAAGTTTCAAAACTTTCAACTTCTTGCGGAGGTCTGAGAAAATATGACGGCACAAGTGTAGAAATATAATCAAGTAGACGGCTTACTCAAATGATTGCCTCCCCATACTAATAAAATGCCCATCTCCAGCGTCATTGGAACTCTCTGCCAAGTAGCGCTCTGCCAATTAAACGGATTGTGTCGCTAGATTATGGCATTTTCCCAATAGATTTCCTCCCATTGTAATAAGTTTCGACCTCCTGCAGACGTAATTAGAGGCACTTGGAATACCAAAGCGACCAAAAGATTGCAAAGCATTGTTTTATAGTAGCGAAAACTATTCATCACCAAGTTGTCCATCGTATATGTTCAAAAATATATTTTAATTAGGGTTGGAGTATAATGACACTGACATTGTAATGACTACTTAGATCTCTAATCACGCATAAGCGGAGAAGAATTCATTTTCTTTCTCTAATGAAACTGGAACTGAAAAAATGCCACCGCACAATACATTAAAATGAAGGTTCATAGCAAAGTTAATTCATGGGATAAAGACGATAGCTAATATCCCCATCTACACACTATTCCTAACTTAAAACACACTTAAGTAGCGAGGTTGCTTAAGTAACGCCCATCGATGACAGTGATATACTTTTGAAAGTGCAATACTTGAGAATACAAAGAAAAGATACTTGAGTTATAACTTCGATTGTCATATGAATAAGGTTACCTTTCAATTTAAATCAAAGACCTGGGTTTACGATAGTGGTTTTAAATTCAAAAAATGTTATAATATGTACGTCTTTAATGTATTTATATTTTCCATTTTCTGCAACCTGACATCAATTCGAAAAAGAAGTTTTAAATTCGGCAATTAACACCATACTAATGTGACGTATAAACGGGTCAATCTTTAATATGTGCTCAAATGGGATTGTGATAGTCATTGCTTTGCAGGCAAGACAAAATGCCTTTGGTCAATTTAATAATATAGTTAACAGGCAAGCTGTTTGGGAGTGAGATAAATTTATATTAATAACTGTTGCTCTAGATTAATATTTGTATTATCAATACCTAGTTCATATTTTGCCTACCATTGTCATGTAATGCAAATAGGATTTGTATTCGTTGAAAAACATCCGGATATCCCTGTGTTCAAATATTTTTGACTTTCCAGGCTCTTCTTCTATAGAGACAATTGATCGATTCTGTATCTGATGAATCTGCAATATCACAAGGACTAAATATTCCCTCCAAATTGATACTGCAGCAAGTATTCCCAATTATTTCTGAAATATACTCTTCCGTATTTCTCGCTCGTTTGAATTCTCTGATTACTTCAATTTTAGATTTTATCAAATTGTCATGTCCCAGAAAATTCCCAATAATTTTGAACCTCCTTTTCTATATTTCCTTCTATGGATCAGCTTCCTCTCCCACCCCAATCAACACCTTAAAGATATGTTTCTTGACCCATGAGTTCTTCAAAACTATCCTCCAGCGCCATAATTCAGTAGCCCTTTCTTTGATGCTCTTTCTTCATTATAGTTCACGTTTCACACCCATATCCAAATAACGTTAGATTATGTTTTTAATGCTTAGCCTATTTTTTTAAAATTACCTATATACTCTGGCAAGTGATTCTTCTGTTTTTTATTATCTTTTTTTGGGCTGATTGATTATATCTTTAACGCATTTACCTTCAATTTAATCAAAATTTCTTGAAACCCTAATTGATTTAATTTCTTTTATTCATCCTTTGCATTACTCATATTTTCCCTGTTTTTTCCCTTTGCTATGTTGTTGAACCTTAGAATTTCTTTCGTGACATAGCTTTTGCTACACGCATGCAAATTCATATACTATCAGCTAACAAACAACTGCATATTAGGTTGCAGTAAAAATTTATTCAATAGCGTGCAAGCTAGAATTTGAAAAGTAATAAGACGGAATTCCACTACCACATGGACATGCAACATACAACGGTCTCCTCTCCCCAAGGACACAGGTAGGGAATTTGACCCAACGTTGCAGATAGCGGGAGGGTCCCCCCATAGAGGGCCTACCTGATGATGACGCCTAAGCGTTGAAAGTATTAGTACTAAAATGATGAACAGTGGAAAATCACTTTATGTTCTTCATTTAAGGATGGAATTTTAATAAACCGTTAAAAAATTAACAATAAAAAATAGCATTTTAATCAAATAAAAGCACATTTAATTCATTTAATAAAAGAAAAGCACAAAGCGTACGTGCAAAAACTCTCCAACTCTGGCTTTTGACCCACAAGTGACCCTCGTGATTCGCATGAACGCACCTACTTGGGGTTTACGGGGATTTTACTCCCTTGGCAGAGACCCTTAATTCTCACAAGAATATAAATATTTTTTCTTTTATTGAGGTAAAAATATCAGGTGGTATGTATTAATCTTTATAGCATCCGACTGCAAATAGAATTCATAAACCCTCTTCGTCTTTAAGTCCGGATAAAAGAGACCGGGGCAAAACCATAAAAACACCATGAATCCAAGTTAAAAGCCAAATATCACAGCAATAAGATTTCAAACAAGTATAAAAAATAATACCAAAAACACAATACAAAAAATATACCAAAAATACGAACAAAAGTGTAATGAATAAGTAATTAATGGAGGTGATTTTTTTTAACTTGCTACCAGGTAACTTCCCAAGCTGTTTGTAACGGAATGACCTACTTTATTTTTAAATGTATCCCTAGAATACCACATAGTTTTGTGTGAGTTGAAAATCTGCAGGAAATATTACTTTAACTGTAGGCCAACAGACTCCACTAAGTGTCGCAATAAATAAGAGATATGACGAAATTTATTTGTTACAAAATAACAATGAAGACGCCGATGGAGTGAGAAAGTAGTTTTTCTCTTTTAGGTATCGAAAGAAGCCTAGAAGCATTTATTTAGAAGAATGTGACTTGTGTGAATCATTGTTAAAGCAAATAATCCTGCAGTCTTAGATTAACATCAATTTAAATAATGATAGTGACGCATTCGAACCTGGTGATAAAATAACCAACATTATAATATTCATGTATTTTTTCAACTATTACATAATTTAAATACAAATATTATTTGAGAATCGATACATTTGAGCTAAATTTGAATGAATTTACACTACGCGGAAACCCTATAGACTGGTTATCCGACAGGTCCAAATCTTTAAACTTAATGGTAAGGTAAGGCTCATAAAATCTTTTATTGAAAAAATGTAAATGCGGTAACCTCTCATTTCATGGAAGATAAGAGTCAAATCGTGATGAAGTGGAGACTTTTTCCAGCTATCTGGATTTTTAATTAAGCTTTCTTCTAGATTTTGTAACCCACTTAATCTAGCAACGGATCTTGTTGAGTTTTTCTGATGCCGAAATCTAGAATAAATAGGATATCTGCGGGCGAAATAAACTATCGCTTTCTGTGTGGTGGCAAAGCAATAGGGCGGCGATCGAGGTGAGAAAATTCCAAATAATTAAACATATCGTAATGTCTTCCATTCGTTTTTGCCTGTTTTTTAGATTTCGAAAAAGCGTTTGATAGAGTGAATTGGGAAAAATTAATGCGTGTATTGCAGAAAATAGGAATGGATTGGAGGGACAGGAGACTGATCCGCAACCTGTACATGTCTCAGACTGCTCAGGTGCGAGTGGGGAACGGAGAGTCCGGATGGGCAGTGTTAGGAAGAGGTGTAAGGCAGGGTTGCCCATTGTCACCGGTACTGTTCAACGTATATGTAGAGGAAATGATTAAAGAGGCATGGGAAGAACTGGAGGTAGGAATGAAAGTCGGAGGGGAATTCGTAAAATCGGTTAGGTTTGCTGATGACCAAGCATTAGTTGCTCAGTCAGCCAAGGGGTTGCAAGCATTACTGAGTGAATTGGAGGTTCAGTGCGATAAATATGGGATGAGAATCAATATTAATAAAACAAAGGTTATGCGATTTTCTAGAAAGAAAAAGGATAAGCTAAATATTAAAATAGGCGGGGAAAAAATAGAGCAGGTAGAACAGTTTACATATCTCGGAAGTGTTTTGGACCAATACGGTAAAAGTAGTAGGGACGTAAGGAGAAGAATTGCGCTAGGCAAGGAGGCTTTCTCAAGGAGGAGGGAGTTGATGACGGGGACGTTGAGTAGGGATGTTAAGACAAGACTCGTAAAAACTCTGATATGGAGCGTAGCTATGTACGGCGCGGAAACGTGGTCGCTGAAGCAGGAGGATAGACGTAGATTGGAGGCTTTTGAAATGTGAGTGTGGAGAAGAATGGAGAAGGTGAAATGGACCGAAAGGAAAACAAATGAGGAAGTACTAGAAATGGTGGGGGAGGAGAGGGGTTTGTTGAGAGAAATCCTATGGATGCAGGAAAAATGGATGAAAGGCGTATTGAGTGGTAGTGGAATGTTGAAGAGGGTAATAGAGGGGAGAATGTTGGGCAAGCGTGGTAAGGGTAGGAACAGGATAGGGATGTTGGACGGGATGAAGGGAGGAAAGAAGTACATCGAGATGAAGAGGGACCTGATATAGATTAGTTTGCTAGGTGGGGAGTCACAAAATGTTTATTTGATAGTTGTGTCCATCCAAAAACCTACCTTGACCGGTAGATTACCTAATAAAAAAATTTCTTCCATTATTGGTACATTTCAAAGCCTAATTTGTCGACAGTTGAGAGGAAGATAGGCTGGTGAAAAATAAAAACCAATATTCGGAAACTTCAAACAATTTCAGCACCGCTTTCAAGTATCTTAAGCATAGTCAGACGTAAATTCATATTTTAAGAATGATCCCATACTTTTTTTTAAGAAAGGAGCACCGACGTTATGCAACGATAATGGTATGAAATGGAGACAGAACCAATACTGATCGAAGATGAATGCAGGCGTTTCGTTCGACAGACAGGGGCTGGAACATTTTGAGTTCAACGTAATTGCAAAACAATTCTTATGTTCGTGTTTAAACTATAAAATAAATGCAGAAGAAAAAATATAACATGCTTTTGGCAACATTATTTACGTCTAAACGTGATTACGTGATTAAAACTTGTCACAAGAAGCTTTGGAAAATGTAGCATCGTAGATTCCGGTGGAACATTTTACTAAATATTTCTATAAATTGTTGATTGATGATTTTTTCAGGCATTGTATAACATTTTTTGGAAATAAAACTTGCATATAAATCTAAAAATACTACTGTAAAAGCTGACTTAACATGGCAACGTAATATTGAAAGTGAAAGATGAGCAAAATTCAATGCACAAAGTCACTTTACGAATGTTCTCAATGTTAATTCCCATTGAAACAATGTAAATTGGTCGGTTAATACGCATAATATTTGAACTAAGTGATGGTTTTTGATACACCGTTGATGGGAGACACTTATTAATTGCTGCGTTGCACATTTTAATTTCTTGAGAGACTAGTAATACTTCTCTGTCGCTTTTGCAGAATTTAGCTCTACCTCAAAAAAGAAATGCGAACCGTAAAGAAATAAATTAGACCGCCGTGGAGAGGACTAACTTTGAGAAAACACCCGTAATTAAGAAAACACGGCATGCTAACGCCACAAATTTATACAATCCACAAACAAAACATGGTATACATTCATGAAAAACCCTTACAACCCACCCACGTGCAAACAGACAAACTACCAACTAACATACACACGCAACTACAAATATACCTGATGTCTTTGCAATGTTTAATTTTCTTCCGACTTGCAAATTAAATGTTTATAATATTTCCAAAGTAACTTCGGTTTCCTACTATTATGATTCCAGATTGTTCGGGGAAAGAATGAGTATTTGTATATATCTGTACAGAAATCTATCTCCCGTATTTTATCTTTGTGGTCTGTTCTACGTAAGTAGTGTGGAGTCATAATAATTTTATAAAATTATTATGGCTCCACACTAAATTATATATTTTAGGTAACGCGGATCAGCATATTGTCCTGATATGTGCTCCCCATGGAAGGCGTGGTGTTAGAACTACCCCCAAATATTTAACTTGATTGGCCGTAGTTAGCACTGAACCCTCTCTTTCATAGTTTATGTCCTGTTCGCCACTTCTTTTGTTCCAAAATTTCAAACCTGCGCATTTGTTTATATTAAGCATTAATCCCCATTCCTTGCACCATTCCGAGATTTAGTCTAAGCCTCTAGAGAGTAGCTCGGGATTCTAGTTGGCTCCTTATTTCCCTGTATACCATCGTGTCGTCAGCAAATAATCTTAGATTGCTACTAACGTGAGATCTTAAGTCATTAATATACATTATGAATAGAAGCGGCCCTATTATATTAAATTACATAATATAGAATGTTAGATTCATATTTTCTAGTTAAATAAAAACAATAAATACTAGAAACAGATATTTACTTAATACTGAGTAATATTTGAGTGTGCATCAATAAAATTAAAACATAAAATAATATTTATTTCCACATAAATAAAGTTTTTGAACATCGTGTTATTTTTCCTTTGATAGTATAGATGTACACAATCACCTATTAGCTTTGGGGAACACGTCTCAAATTTAGAAAGTGAGACACCAAATGTTTTCAGTAAAATTTCAAATATTCAAATTGAACAGTTTTATTTGCAGATTAGTGTATTTTGAGATTCGACTTGTATCCTCAAATTAACAGTCAAAATACCCTTGACCTAATTTTGTCTTAATCACAATCCTTACCTATCTTATATCCCAAGCACGCTTCCAAACTTAAAATAGAAATGCGTGTAATATGACATAATGAAAAACCAACAAAGTTCGAGTCCTTGTGATGATGATGTGTGATGTGTCGATGAAATATAGTATTTGTAAATGGATTGATTATATTATTTTATGATTACATTACTTCCTTCTTAAAACACCGACTACGTTATCCCACTTCTGTATTTCTATGTTATGCTCGTACATGTTTGGACGACAACGTAGGAAGACATATTTATGATAAAAAATTTTTTTAATTATATGTTATACTATAGGCATAATATGATTGTGACATAATGAAAAAAACTTAATCTATTGTGACATACATTATGATTCTGAGCTCATTTCTAATTGGCTCAGAATCATAGGTTTTTAATCAACGTCAAGTAATGCTTGAATAAATGTAGATCAGAAAAGGCCGCGTACAATATCAAAACAGATACAGAGAAACAGATTTTTTACGGTTAACTACATTTTTAACTGCATTTTTAGTGAGCGAACACCTGTGCAGGGCTACAACTAATTCCACATTCAAAGTCCCACATCATTTATATGAAACTACACTATTATTCTAGAGAAAATATTTTCCTATTAAATAATTTGAATGCCACGTTTCGATGCTTCATATTCAGGTTTTATGTGCGATACAAATTTTAAATAAGGACTGTAATAAGGCCAACAGCTTACAACACCCTGTTTGTCACTCTTAATGTTTTGACTCATAGCAATCTCATATTTGAGCATTAAGAAAAATAGATATTTTTGAAATTATATGTTATTAAAAGGTTGTTAATATTATAAATGACGGTATGAAGAAGTTTATTGTGTACTGTTAGAAACACGAAAATTATATACTCATTTGGCACGACAGAGAAATTAGAGTAGCGTTTAGAAGACAGACAGAAATCAGTTTTAAATGTAGTTTATAAAGTAATGACGAAATTTTAAAGACCTCCTATGAGAAATTCATAAAATTACGAGCAAAAGCAAAAAACACGAGAAAAGTCATGCGTAACCTTAAAAAGACAATGTTTATGCAAACCTTCAAAAAAGAGCCCTAATTTGCTTTCACTCAATGGCGTGATACTTAAGAATGCTACACTTACGACAAACGTTTAATGGGGTACAAACGCTTCAGCAGAATATGCGGTTCAGACTCAAAGCAATTATGTTTCACCAGATATGTGTTCGGAAAATTTAATTAAAAGCTAAGCGGGAGCCATTACTCCGCATTAGTTAGGCCACATTTGTAATATTTGGAAAGTATTGTGGTTGCATGAAAAGAAATCAATAAAGGAATTGAAAGAGGTTCAGGGAAAATCTGCTATAATCTTAAAAATTCCTAAGGGAAGACGGTAATTATGGTGGAAATGTTGGAGGAATTACATTTTTTCCCGAAGAGAGCAAGCGAGACAGTTTTATAAAGTTACAGGACGCCAGGAGTTTTCTTGCAACGCCGAGGGAATTATAACCATATTTCATATTCGTAAATTTGACCCTTAAGGATGAATTAAGAGAGAAGGGACCGTCACCCACAGATTCAAGGACTCGTATCATTCGAAATCATAACAAAATCGTACTCAAGCATCAAGATATTTTTAGTTAAAGATCAAAATTTTATGATTTCATTCGTTTATCAATTAATCTTTTTTTTTATATTTCTTCTGTTGCAACGCATTTCCACTCTTTCCGATCTTCTTATTTTTGCTGGTAAAATCAACCATGTTCCTCACCAGTAGAAAAGCGAACTCCGTAGAAAACCTTTGCCATTCCTTTTTTTAGCTTTATTCTTCCATGGCTAGTATTCTAGTTGCTTAAATAGTAAACTATTAAAGTTTTACTTTTTCATCGCATTCTCGAGACAGGCGTCTACCTTTGTCGGACCTGATGTCTGTTTGACATGTAAATCCCCGGCTTCCTCATGATTCCAGCATCCTGACTCTTTCTTCGCAAATGTGTACGCTCTCCTTTAATCTCATCTTACCTTCTCGGTGCTCCCAAGGATGAGGGGTGATAATGAGAAACCCAGCTCTACTGCTTTTTTCTTCTCCTCTACATTTTCCACATCTAATCACAACGGTCTGCTCTCTCTAAACACATGGAGTGTGAGTCAGTCATCTGTGTTGGTAGCATATTCCAATCTATTTTGGGATCGTAGAATTATGTTTCTAACTAGGTTGTCCAAAACTTTCTCCAGATACACGAATGCAATAATTGTTGAATAAACCATACTTTGCTACTTTTTCAAATTTCTTTAGCGAGCGATTATTATCAAGGTAATTTCTGTAGACCATAAAATCTTTGGGCATTCCGCCTTCATGAATATTGAATTAATATAGTATACTATTTCATTTCACGATATTCAACTAAGCTTCAACACTTATGTATTCAACAATTATAGAATTAATTAAACCAACAAATAACACCTCACTGTATCTTCATATTATACAAAAATTTAATTTCCCGTTTCGAAATAAATTGAAATGGTCAAAAGTTCAAGCCTTTCCTTGGGTATGGATGGCTATCAAGAATTTTATCAAACAATTCCGCATGTTCATTATTTTTCTTTCGTAAAAAAGCAAACTACATTGAATTCAATTCAAGGCACAATGGGATATCTATTTGGCTTCATTTTCGAAAGTTCCAAACGCCAAATGTTTAGAAAAACTCATATACGACTTTTGTGCATCTTAAATCAAAATCGGCGGATAAGATTAAGTATAACATCGAAATTTTTTAAGAATATTTTGATAATATATGAAATATCACTAATAAGTTTTCCACAACTAATTTGTGATTAATTCTTCAATCATAAATGACATATACAAATTAGAAGGTGAATTTTTTAACATTTTTCTCAAAGAAATAGAATAGAATGTAGTGGTCAGTAGTTTTTGACGATATTATGAAGTTGACTTGCAGAAAACAAAGGAGTGTTCTTCAAGAAAAAGGGATTAGAGTTCTATGATATCAATTACATCGTAAATAAACTTCTTGAATAATGTGAAAAATGCAGTGCTTGGAACTTCCATAATTATAGTTACATGATTTATATATACATATAAAAATAAACATAATTTCTAACGAATCGTCAATATGTTTAAATGGAATGAAATTAAATCTTAAAATTGCCGGAAAAATATCTTTTAGAACTGAGTGTGCAACACTGAAATGCAAAAAAAAATATCTCACAAAGAACATTTTGATTAGTTTCGAATTTTTTTTTGTAGTTTATTGAGAAAATATGGCCAATTATCCCGCCATAAAATCACTAAAAATGTATAGAGTGGTCCCCATATTCGCAAAGTGTGAAAACAAGATAATCATTTTTTTCTCTAGCGAGCATTATTGTTTGAATCGATTAATAGGGTTCACAACGTTGCTGAGTTGGCCCGGTAAGCTCACATTCAGGGCGCGTGATCAGTATAAATATGAGATTGAGCCAAGGAAACCTTCGCCCGCTAAAATAGAAAAGTTCATCTTAAAGCAGCTCCGTCGGAAGCTATTACGATTACATGGAATGTGTAACTTTAATGCTTTCAGGTTGATTTATTAATGCATGGACTCGATGTAAGATCCACTAGAGAAACCGTTGATGCTAGAATGGAATTATTTACAAAAAAACGATTAATGTCCATATTTCATCTCGGAAAGATTAGAGGGAATGTAATTCACCTATCCAAGAGAGAGAGAAAAAAATAATTTTTTACGATGCAGAAATTCCTCTTTGAGATGCGAGGTTAGGCAGTGAGTCCCGAGTCAAATTTAAATGTATTACATTGTGTAAATGATTACATTGTGCATTATTATGTTATATTTTATATCTATTATTACTTAATCATTGTTATTAGCTATAATTATTTGTAAAAGAATTAATCAAATGTTCGTGAAAACAACGAAACGTTAATGAATATGTCAACAAAGTGAAACGAAGAGGGGAAATATCTAAACGAGCCATGTTGAGTTTTGGAATATATATTCCATTTACTCAACTCTGTGAATATTTATTTGAGGATAGTTACATCGTGACAGAAAGGTGAAAATCGTATCGGCATATACCGAAAACTAAAACAAGAATCAATCCGAAGGCTCGTTTGACAGGCATATGTAAGATATATAATCTACATATATAATTATAACGAGACATGTGTATATATATATATATATAAAATATATGCATATTATCTATATGTATATATATATATATAGATAATATGCATATATTTTGTATATATAATCTATATCTAAGCCCAACGGACAGTAAAATACACATTTGATGACAGGAGAGTCAGTTCCTTTTCCTTAGCCGCTAGCGGTTACCCAGGTAGATATGGAACCCGAAAAAATCACACAGCTTGGGGTAACGTTGGGGATGTTGAGAGGCGTCACATGGCCCTCTGATCAGTAACCCAGTACACTGCTGAATGGACTACCAATCACCTCACGGGTATATGTAACGAATAGTAATTCACAGTAGGACATTCACTCTCGAGATATACGGGTTGGACTAAGACGAACCCAGGTTACCCGACGAACATAATCGAGGAATATCCTTAAGCATGTCTCTCACTGGCTCGAGATTTTGCAAATGAATAACCACCGAAAGAAACAAAGCAATGCATTGAAGAAGAAACGCAAAGAAGCGGCCGCAATGATCTTTAAACATGTCCACAGATAATAACAGCTAGAATACCTGTCTTAAGTACTTTGATTACTTCCATTAAAATATTTAAGAAGCAGCAACCTAGAATAGAAAAATTAGAAACTGAAACTAATTACAACTGTGGAAAAATAACGAATTTCCGAGAGAAAATTCACAGTTAACTGATTCAAACAACATAAATTCGATTCACGAAATATTTTCCAAAAAACAAGTACAAAGTGGACACGAGGCAACATGCAGACAACGCGAGCGATACCAGAAGTCCGGGATGAACTCTAGTCCCCGAGGGAATGGATTTCCCGGGGCTCCAGAGGAATATCCGCAACCGACAGGGCAACGTGTCGAAGCGTCGGAAGGGAGCGAAAATAAAAATGAAAAATAATTAAATTAAAGGAACGAAATGAACGCAAAGGATGAAAAGAGCTCAGCCACGAAATCCTCCAATCTGCTTATACTGGGCATCCTAATTAATTTGCCATGGAATTAACTTGGCCGATGAATTCAGCGGAAGTAAATAACTTATAAGCATCGAACGGTAGAGAAGGTGCAGAAACTACTAGGGGTCAGGGGTGCGGCTAGACGGAGAGGCGGCAGTGGTGGTATTGGATCTCGAAAACAATTGCCGTGCGTAATCCCGAGCGAGAGAGAATCGAGCGGGATGGGAATCGCACGTGAGAATGGGGAAAAGGGCATGGGTGGCTGTCCAATCGATCGACACACGTCATCCCCTTTCCACCCCACCACCCTGCTCCTACTCCCCATCCTCTCTCCCGCTCCCCCCTCCATTCACGGGGAACGGGGGCTCCGGTACTCCACCCCCTTCCTCCGTACCAGGTCCGGTTACTAATCTCGGTGACTCGCAGGGTCACACGCAGATTCGGATTAGCGGCGAGAGCAGGGCCTGGCCAGGGAGGGAAAGAGGGACGGGAGAGCCGGATGTCGCCGCCACCGACTTCCCCTGCCGTCGGAAACGGACGCGTGGGATTTGAAAAGAGGTCGTGGAGGGATGGGGGAGAGCTCGCATGTGCCACGCGAGGAAAGTTGCGCGACGGCGATGTGGGACGACTGCCGCGGTGCACCATCTCGCTCCCTCGCGGCCCCTTGGCTGCCGTCCGTTCGACGATTCCGCGTATCTCCTCCGCCACGACCTCTCACGCCCGTGCATTCGTTCGGCCCGAATTCCAAATTCGAACGGAAAAATTAACAATAAAGCCTATAAAGAACATAAAATGTGTATCTCGCTCGATTTACTCTCTTACCATTGAGCGATCCAAACGTTTTTTGCCGGATGTATTTTGATAAATGTTGTAATTTAGTTGATTGAACCACAGCTGTGATTCTGACTGGGAAAAATTAACACGAAAGGAATGGTGGTCATAAAATATATTTCTCACTCCATTTATTATCTCGCCAATCTCGCCAAAACATCCACGTTTTTCCGCTATATTTTGATACATTTTATAATGTAGCTAATTCATCTATAACTGTGACGTTGATCGGGATAAATTAACACGAAAGCGAATGAGGATCATAAAATATATTTGTCATTCAATTTGTTATCTCACGATTACGAGAGGAATGTTTTTTCCGAATCCGTTACGATTAATATTATTAATGAAAACATAACTCTGACGCTAACTTTGACCCTGATCGACGATTCATGCTTCCCGATCTGAAGTTATAATTATTACGGAATATGTCGGGGCTCATTTTGTAAAGCCTGCTAATAAAATCGTATTATCATAATTTTTACATAAAAGCGAATCAAACTTAAATTGATCGTTAAACGAAGTATGTCACCCTCGATGCATTCGTTTACAATGAAGGCCATATATGCACGTATCCAATACCGATCACGAACAATTAATTAATTTTGGAGATTACTTGCTCTCAAAATTACGATGAGTATGGAACATCATAAACCAGACGCCGAAAGCAGTGTTTGCAATCCGGCTTAGTGTTTAGTTAATGCGCTGTACACCGTAATTCTGCGAATCAAAAATATCTCTGAAGTTTGAAAGCTCGATCAGTAATATATTATCAATTACAAATAACCAAAGCCTTTCTGAAAAGTTTGAACTTTTGAGTTTCCTCCCGAGTACATATTTCATTTAGATTACTCTGTCGCAACACCACCATAACGGCTAAATACATCACGGACACAAAGCTGGGGGCCCTATTTCCATTTCAATACACAAAAGAACATTTGGATTCAATAACCTCAACGGAAGAGCTGATCTTCTTTATTCGCCTTTAAAGAGCTGTCTAGATCATGTCTCGTATATGTCATGGCATTCTTAAAAGGGTTATGCAGGCGCCTGAAAATAAAAATTTGACAATGACGGCGAGCCTAGTGCGTGACCAACAGGAAAAAACCCCGAATTTAGCCTAAATAGAATAACATACTCAAGTAAATTGACTTAATTTCGCATACCAGTATCAGTTGTTAATAATTCTGAATATATTTGAAAGGTGATATTGAGGGCGGTGTGGCATGAACTTGGGGAGTTCAAACATTCAAATGCGTAGGATGAAGTGGGTGAGATAACGCGATAACGATAAAAGAAATTTTGACTCAGTATATGGGAAGTTCCAAGTAGTAAAAGTCTGAGTGAGTCTGCTCCTTTATTTACAGCGGTAAAATATTGGGTAGCAGAGTTTAAATGAATTAATTAAAATTGGCAATTTTCCAAAAAATAAAATTTTTTATTACAGCCGGTTTCGATGATCTTCAGGTAACAGTCATAACTCAGTGTCTCCACACTGACACTAAGTTATGACTGTTACCTAAAGATGATGTAGTTACATCGAAACCGGTCGTATTATAAAATTTTATTTTGTGGAAAATTGCCAATTTTAATTAATCATGATATTCCGCCATATCACGCCTAAAACTTCTCTTTTTATAGGGTTTAAATGAAGCCGAACGAGCTGTCAAGATGAGCATCGCATTCGTCGGCCAAATGAGGTGACGACTCCAGAAACAGCGAAGAAAATCCACAAAGTAATACTGTATGATCGTCGACTGAAAGTGCGTGAGCTAGTAGACATAGTAGGCATTTCAAAAAGTGTAGTACATCGCATATTAACTGAAAATTTGGGCATAAGAAAGCTGTGTGCAAGAAGGGTGCCGCGTTTGCTCACACTCGAGCAAAACTAGTGTCGTGAAGACGTTTCAATTGAGTGTTTACCAATGTTTTACAGCAAAAAAGCAGAATGCTTGTGCAGTTTCATAACCATGGATGAAAACATAGGCCCATTTCTTCACACCCGAGGCAAAAGAACAATCAAAACAATGGATTCAAAAGGGAGAATCCGCTCCAAAGAAGGCGAAGACCGTTTCATCAGCAGGCAAGGTCATGGCGTCGGTTTTTTGGGATGCAAGTCGGATAATTTTCATTGACTATCTTGAAAAGGGAAACACTATCAAGGGCGAGTATTATGGAAACTTACTGCAACGTTGGAGCGAAGAAATTAAGCAAAAGCGGCTGCATTTGGCTAAGACGAAAGTGACTTTTCATCAAGGCAATGCACCAGCTCACAAATCCGTTATTGCAATGGCCAAACGTCATAATTAAAGTTTGATTGCTACCTCATGCATCAAATTTAGCCCTCTCGGACTATTTTCTGTTGGAAAACTTGAAAAATGAATTGGTGGTCACAGATTTTCCAATCGTGAAGAAGTGATGTCGGCAGTTAATGGCTATTTTAAGGAGCAAGATAGTTCCTACTACAAAAAGGTTTTCGACCTTATTGGGCATCGAACATAGGGAAAAGTATATAGAGCTGAAAGGAGATTATGTGTAAAAATAAATACATTTTTTTCCATAATTTTTATGTTTCTTTTGTTGGGTCGGGTACTTCTGGGACTATAAGTGGTTTGGAGGAATCAGGATAGGATCAGCAAGGCGAACGATAAAACCCTTCGCCTACGCTACACGGTTGATCCATGCTTCATCCCAAGGTCTTTAATATTCAGGAAACTACGTCATGGGCTTGAAAAGATTGCTCGAGGAATTTCTAAAGCAAAGATATTTCCCCAGGTGCCAGTAACAAGAACTAATGTGCATCATGCTGAAAACGCCTTGTAAGAACCCATCCAAACCCAGAGTCTTTCAGGGCTGCCGCGCTATTACCTGGGATAGGTAAATTATTACAGCGTGTTATCCATATGAAAATTGATAAGGCAATAACGGAAGAAATATTATACCATGAAATTTTCTAATTGTTATGTGAATTCGTAAGCAAAATAAAATCAGCGCTTAATTAAATGAATAAAACACCGTGAGATAAAACATAAAGCTGAGAGATTCGTGAAATTCGAGGCGGAGCTTCATTTAGTGTCATGTAGCTCTCGAGGGAATGAGGTGCGCAATAAAGTAAAATATGATTACCTATTAGCTTACTTAAGTGAACAATGCCTCATAATCGGAACAAAGACTGAATAAACAAGGCCGTAACAGATTACGCCACCATTTTAATTTCGGATTACCAAGAAGGAAAACAGACATGAAAGCAATGCCAGGAAAATATTGAAGAATAGAGCAAGAAAGAAACATAAAATTATCTACGAAAATATTTATTGCACTCTGTACACATACCTCCATCCCCATTTTTGCAGAATCCCCATACTTCAAGGGTGTTTAAAGATTAAAATAAGAAATAAAATCAATGTGTAAAATAGTTTATAAGGCTTTGATGACACAGGTGTAACACACAAGTAGATGAAAAAACAAAAACATAAGAGATTCGAAAAAGAAACATGAGGATTGATTTCATTTTCCGATAGCACAACCACTTTTGCAGCGAAAGGAAGGAGAATACTAGGCATTTCATGTTATTCCGTGTTCGGATAATATAGTCATATATATTATCGTTCGGGTTCGGATAATTCGGATAATATATATATATATATATTTAATATGTTACGGCCCATATGTGAAAGGACCATACGGAGAACTCCACGGCAAACATGAACAAGATGGATTAGACACACCCTCATACATAATGGATAATTTAGAAACAACAAGAGGGAAAATTGAAGGGAAAATCCCGCGAGGAAGACCGGGAGAACATGGGACTAATTAATAAGAATGTAAAACAGAGAAGCTATCAAAGGTTGAGGAAATCAACACTAAATAAGGAAGAATAGATGGCTGCAGTAAACCAATCTTAGAATTGAAATACTGATGATGATGATTATGTTATATATAAGGCCCACTTTTAAAATATAAATCCTAGTATATTGCAAGCCATCGTGCTTGTATACCCGAGAATTCTTGCTTTCATTCATAAAAATGAACTTCGGCCTTTAAGCATTAACGGTAACCCAATACCATACTGCGAGGCTGTGAAAAACCTATGAATTTGGATATATGACAATCTATTGTGGTCTTCTTATGTAAATAAGATAAACGAATCAGTACATAAATCACTATTTCCTCTGTTCAAATTCAAATACGTCATTCCCACGTCCTTAAAGAAACATTTTGTATCCACGCTCATCATACCGCTTTTCAACTACGTCGATGTAGTTTGCCAAGATTTATCAGATTAATTATCGTTAAAACTTTAGCATTTGCTCAATGCCGACATTAGATTCACATTTAATCTACAGATATCTGATCACATCATAAACGTGTGAATATTCACACATCAGGGGAGGGGGGTCATTTCCTTTCCCTGTGACGGTTATGGTATCCGAAAAATCACATAGCTTGGGTGGAGCTAAAGGTTCCCTGAGATGATTGCTTGGGAATCAAACCCAGGCCCTCCGATCATTAGTTCAACGCTCTATTCCCTGGATTACCATGACTCATATATATAAATGTATAAATATCACTTCAATTCAATACTAAATTAGATATAAGAGAAACATTTCAAATATATACATAAATTTACAAGAGCATTTTAAAAATACGTGGAAAAACAAAAACACCGTGAATGTAGAAACGTAACTCATGAATCAAAAAACTTTGATTGGAATACTTAAGAAAGTACAATCCCCAATAGCTACAATTCCAAAGATATAAGATAAAAGATACTCTCTTTGAAAGTTTTTTGAAAGAAGTTTTGAAAGAGGAACTAGGAGTTGGGTTTATGATTTAAAAAATTTTGCTGGCCTTGAAGCATAAACACTATTGAACAACTTAAACAAAATTAAATAAATTAATTAAAATTAGAATATTACTGAAAATATAACCCCACTTCGACAATAAAATTAAGCATCAAATGAATTAAATGTTCCATCGAAATGGATTTCAGACATCCCGATGTCCAATTCGTTCTTGCGTGAGGAACACAATGTATGTATATAGTTTCCCTGGTGGTGAGTGTCACGACGACTACAATTAAAAATTTAGTTGCGGATGGAGTATCCTCTCACCCCTCTTCTCTCTCTGTTATTTTCCACTTTGAGTTTATTACTATCGTAATTACCGCAATCGCAATGGAAGTCGACATCGTCCGCTTTCCAGCAGATGCTACTCTTTGACAAGATTGATTTAACTAAGCACGGTTGAGTCCATTCCCTAAAGTCGCGCAACTAACGTATACCAACAATTTCACGATTGGGGAATATTTTGGCAATTCCTGTAATATTTTCTCTAGATCACTTCCGACTCGGCAGTATGAGACGACCTTTCGCAGTAACTAGAGTGAAGTAAGCAATAAAAATGCTGGTGTGGCTGTGACGTTCTATGACGGGCACTGCATCACCGAACAACAGCTAGCGAATCCGCTCCGTAATACTGGAGGTGGAAACATCTATCATTCGAACGGCGCGATAAGCATGAATAGTGGTTGTTATGATCACCTATAACCTCGCCCATAGTAAAAGTAATTTCCACCGAAAGTGTGTGAATTTCATTTCCCTTTTGACTTTTTTCAGCATCTCACATGCCTGTTTAGATCAAACGGAATGTTTAATCTACTTATTTTTTAGCATTTCCACAAAAATGGAATTCTACCTTAGCTTACAAATAAAAAATACTATCCTCAAGTGAGACAAATTAATTTTATATGATGGTACTTATTACTTTTTAATGAGTTTTTAGGTAAATTCAAACATATTTGTCTTTTGCTTGCACTACATCTATGTTTGTAGAAACCACTTATTTCGTGAATTAGTTTAGCGCAAGTTTTGTATTGGTTAAAATTCGACCCACGTGAGATCTTTCCATTACAAATCACATTTTCGCAGAGACTCTGGCATCTGACGACTTCGTTTTATCCATGTGACACAATATGGCGACAATCAGGCGCCAAAACATTTCTCGGGGGCAAAATGAAGTAGACCCGAAAAATTTTCCGCTAATAATGATGCACAATTGTAAAGACTCTCTCGAATAAACTTGAAAGAACTTTATTTCAATGGACGACCTTTCTGGCGAGAAGCGAAAAAGATGAGCAGATGTGATTCGCAAAGAAAGAGGATGATGCCATTCCTTTTCACTTGGAAAACGTTATATATGAATTTGAAACACTAAATAAATGACTGACCAGACTAAACCATCTATAACTTCAAATCTGAGGTTGCCAAAGTTAAAATTTGGTAAAAATATTTTGATCAAAAAAGCTGTTCAACGAAGTGCTTAAGGGGGGAAATCAGGCATTTTTTAGTTAATGGGTCTCAGTGACAATGTAATCATATCTACTTTTTAAAAACAACTAAAAAATGAATAGCAACAAACCTACAGTCTACGACCCTATGATGGAAGGAGATATCTATGAACCTAAAATAGGGTTAGGTGGCGATAGAACAAACGCCCCAGCTATGGATATCCGGACATTCTAGAACCTCTCGAGCACACGTGATTAATATGAATATTGTAAAACTTATGGTTGTGCCTCGAAAACAGAGTTTATTTTTTTCTTCAAACCGATCCTGAAAATATCATTATTTTACATCATTGATGTTAGAAACGGGATTCGAAATATTCAGCTTCTTTGGAGAGTGCGTTCCTCATCGAAGAACACCCTGGGATAGAATAAATTTGTGTAACTGGCCACAGGCCAGTTGCTTCTGCTTCCTGCTAATTGCTAACTTATCCTCATAAGAAATAAATACGGAATTTTGGCACCAAGTTGGAAGTCGGTCGCGCATATTTGCGATACAGAAGCTCCTCAGTACCCATCGACGTTGAATTTTAAAATGAGTTGAGACATTTCTTGAGCCATGCGGGAAGGGTGCCAAATTTCATAAATTTTCATTAAATAATAATAAACATCACTGCGAGTGGCGTGGTAGGATAATTTTAGAAATCAAGTATATAATATGACCTAAAAATTAAATCCATTGCTGAATATACAGATAAAATAACTTGTAAAATAACCAGTTATTTCACGACAGACGTATCGTGCATCAGGGTCTTGATAACGTTCAGTAAGAATTTTAGGGAACTAATGTTCCAAATATTTTAGCTTAATGTAATTAACGACTGAGGTGCACCCCGAACGTACATCCCCGCGAATTGCTACACTAATTCCAGCCAATTTAGTCAAAACAGAGATGGAGCAAGAAATCTGAAAGAAATCAAAATTCGCGAGGTTATTTTGCAAATCTCTCATTTCCACGCATAAATTCATCAGTTGTGATCAAGAATTAACGGGATAGAAAAAAAATTGTTTTCGTAAATAAATCAGGCAAACGACGGAGAGTTGACGAAAATATGCAAATTCAAACGATCAGTCGTTGCCTCCGCTCCAGCTGCGACGAAACATCGTTTTCAGTTGGCGTCACGCATCCAAACTGACGTCATCGCTCTTGATTCGCTCGTTTAAAGTATTTTAATGATTCGACATTTATTTTACACTCACTCGACGACGCTGAACAGAAAAAGAGAAGTAGATCTTATTAAGTACGCGTCTAAAAGTCTCAGGGTGAAGCTACTTCAGGAAAAAAATCCTCGCATGTGAAAAATCAAAATGCTAGAAGTAAAATTTCTGCTAAGGCATAAGAGTATACCAGAGGACAATTTGAGGAAGGTAACCACCATTCAGTAAATTGTTTCTGAGAGTTTCTGCCGCACGCTATTACGCACATTCTGTTATAATATACTTCTGGTAACGTACGCTTAAATGAATTCTATAAAAATTAAATTTGCTAACCGAGAATAATTTCACACCTGACGCCAAGAGCAGGATTCAGGTTGCTAATTTGACGCATGCATAAAAAAGAAGGTGATCCAGCCATTTTTCTAGGCACCTTCGAAGATTTTCGACTTAATCACGATCTTATCTTACGTTGCAAATAAATCGATAAGTAATATCGAATAATTAATGTGAAATTGAATTGATTATAATAATTTGTTCCGATTCGAACATAGCCACAAAAACTTCTAAGTGTTGTCTATGTGTGTGTGTGTGTGTGTATATATATATATATACACATATATAATATATAATTATATAAACACGCATATATGTTCTATAGGGTTAAATTGAGAGTAAGGTATTATTACATTTATTCTTCCAGAAATGGAAATTAATAAAATGCTTCCAAATTATTAATGAATTAAGTGATACAATAGCATTTTCCTTTTCGTTCAGCTATGTTAAATTTACCCGCTCAGCATATGGTATACATGAATTTTCAATTTTGAATCGGCCGCTTAAGTTTTATCTTCTGTCAAACTTTCGCCGGTTTAAGTAAGCACTCACGTGAATGGCCACAAAACAGGCCATCCAGATTCTTCAAAAAGAAAGCCATTTACCGATTAAGTGAGCCATTAAAAATTCATTCAAGTCGCATGATGCTGAGCTGGGCAAAGCAGGACTGTAACACCAACGTCGTGAATGCCGCGCTAATACGGATTACACATACAGTCGCGTACCACTTCTTCCGAGCCCTTTGCTCTCCACAGTATTCCCAATTCCCCAGATCAAATTTCAGAGCATGAAAAATAAAAGCCTTCCAGGGAAGCCTTTGTTTACGAGTGTTCCTTCGGCTTTTGTTGAAAGAATTGAAAGTGAGAACAATATAGGTAAGTAGATAAATATGTGAACCTTGCGTTGTTTAATGTTCGAATGAGCTTAAAAGGTCAATCCATCACTGATTATTCCAGGTTTGCTTTAAAACATTTTAGAATGCCATTCCAAACATTATAGAATGCCATTTTAGAATGACATACATGATTTTTCTCGACCATTCAATCATCTCTATTTTCTTCCCTCCTATCGTCTTTAAGTTTTCACAAGATTGCATCATAAGGCACCTTTCAAAAATACACCCCATTCACAGATTAGGCTACGTGTAACAAGTAAAGATTAACATACATATACCTTGTACAACGCTGTAAAAAAGTTTTATAATCCTTATGTTTCCCTGAAAAACATCAGTCTCTGTAATTTCCCGGAAAAGCCGTAGCCGGGATATTTCAAGATAAAATGAGAAGTTAACAAGAAAAACTAAACACGAGCTTGCGATACAGACTGACTTCATTATTTGTAAATATCCCTTAGAGCAAAATTTCTTTACTAGCAGACCACATCCGACCTTTGATCCTTTGAGGATCGCCTACACGTGGCTTCCAAAATATATTTTAATTTTCGAAGAGGAGACGAAAGAAGTCAAAATTAAGTCCCATACACACTACGATACCCTACCTACAGTACGCTGGAAAATACCTTAAAGCAAAGGTAGTAGCCCTTTACTGAGCATGAGTCACGTTTAAATTTCATTTTATCTGGAAAGCCACATTCGATGACCAAACGGAAGCCACGTGTGCCTTGCGAACCAAGCATTGCACACCGAACTGGAGGATTTCCAGGAACGACGACGGGAAAACTTTGTTTTCATTTTTATTAGTGCTTTTACACAGCAATATTTTTGTCACTCTTGGATAATATTTTGTTTATAAAATATTACAAATACTTCCCGGTGCATTATAAATATATCTCCCATCACCGTAATATTTACCTGGTTTTGGTGAAACCGAATGTCACATAAAATTAACAATATAATAAAAAAATAAAGAAGGTAAACTATTTGTATCATTAATTTTCAAAGTGCTCATTCGTAATGTTGATTCATCTTTATTTTCACAAATTCACACACCAAGTGTGAAGCAAATAAAAATCTTAGCGCGTGATTCGAATTCATAATTTTTAAACTTAATATTAGTTTCAAATTTTAGGAATTTATTTTGATCGACAGTCTCCTCACTCACTGGTGGCTACGAACGACTTGGACCTCACCCCTTCGTTAATTCCACAGAGTTCAAAATTTCACTAAGCCATGCATCCATTTCACCGACTTAGGAATCAGAAAAATGGGAAGTCAAACATGAAAACCCTACCAGGGTGGAAATTTTCGAATTAAAGATAATTAAATTCGGAGATGAAAACGATGTCCGCGCGTCCCGTAAGTCGCGACCTACAAAGGTACTTTACCTACAACGGACAAAATTAGAGATTCCAGACTAATGAAGGCCTGTCAGAAGACTTAGAAGAAAATAAAAGGGCATTTATTTAACAAGAGCATGGCAAAATAATCACTTGAGGATGCGAAAAAATGAAGTCGCTGAACGCCATAACATTATTACCGCCAGGTATAGAGTACATTTTAGAAAACTTTAGAAGGGCTCATAACTACTTTTGCTAACTAAAAACGTACTCCATTAATTAGGAGGAAAACAGATGTTATGGTTGCTCGATATGGTAATGGTAGCTCGATGCATCTACATGTTTCCATAAATTTCGAACGGCAGATGTTTTGTCCGTGGAAATGTAACTGCAATATTAGTTCATCGAATCCAAAGTGCAAAGCAGGCAATAAAAGGAAATGCCAATATATCACTCCCTATACCAACCGATCCCTTTTCAACGAATAGCACAAAACCATTGGCATCAGCTGGATATTCTCCGTATGCCTTTAAACCACCAACTCTTCCTCCCCAACAATTGGAATCATGCTTCCATTCAAATAAGCAATGGCTTCCCGCCACGGCCAAACGACCCACTCTTTGCATATGCATTCATAACCGCTTCCTTTGATCGAGGCGGGGGAAGCAGGTCGGGTGGACTAGACGGGGAGAGGGAGGATGGAGTGGAAAAGTGGGAAGAGTGCGTGTGTACTGACTGCCCCCCACCTGCACTCTCCCCAGCATAACTCCCTCCCCCTCACCTCACGCCGCTATCCCTATTTCGCCTTTCCATTGTTTCTTCTCCTTGGACCCTTTGTCCCAGTCGGCCGCCGTTGCGGTCGTGGCGCCTTCGTCCCGTGGCGCCGCGGCCAAAGGGGGACGGGCGTTCCATTCTGATGGCCACCGGCGGGCGGTTTTCGGTCCGCTTCCGTTTGCCCTCTTGACCAGCGAGAACCACAAACTCCGGCTCGGTATTAGGTTATTCATCGCAGGGGCGGGCGAGCTCGCCATCGGGATAAAGGCCTCTAGAGAGAAAGAGGCAAAGAGAGAGAGAGGGAGGGCGCGCGAGTCCTTTTCCAAGGCGTGTAATTGCGCCGAAATATCCATTCCGAAATCCGTTTCGATGAAGGCTAAACCATTCGAAGTGGTTTCAGGAAGATATTCCCGAGCCGCTGCGATGAATGCCTACCGCACACGAACACATACACTCCCGCCTACACAAGGCCGTGTCCTTGCGCTGGTCATATTTAATAGCGAAGGTAAACGCAGGCGTTAATAGCATTGAATGCGCTGGGATCATTCAGATGCGGGAAGGGGCGGTGGGGAAATGAATAGTGACGCACAATAGAGAACTATATAACTCAAGACGGAATTGAGAAAAGAATTTCCACCGAATTTTTCTACTAGCCCTCCGAAATCTGAGGTAATACCTAACCAGAAACGGGCGTCGTAGCAGATTATCCCTACGCTCGCCACAATGGTGGTGGATGTGGAATTTGAACCAGAAACCGTAGCCGGCAGTCACGGAACTCAATAGAGCATCTTTAGCGGAGATATTCCAATTGATGAAATTGAGCCCAAGTTACTTCCGGAAAACCTTTTGCTTTCCATGGATTGTTTTTGTTTGAATATTACGCCGTCCACCTGTTTCAGTTAATAATTAACCAGGATGGTTTGGATTCCACTTAAACCATCTCAGTGTTTTTCATCGTGTTACCAATCACCACTTTACCTTTCTATTTACAATTTACATAATATCTCCTCTTTTTCATTTCCATGGGCATGTTTTCGCCATGGAAAAATATTATCTTATAATATTGATAAAATATGAATGTTGGAATTGAAACAATTTCTCCATCAACATGTTTCAGCTTACTTTATATTATTCTTATGCTTACGCAGAGTGCTCTGAATGTTATCTTACATCCTTACCAGAGAACGCATTTCAAATTGTGTTAGTCAGCAATAGGTTATCCATCAAAAAGAACGGGGTGGTTAATTTCTTGAATTTTTAACTTTGGGTTTACCTAATTGCCATTGATTTTATGATATGAATCCCATTATTAGCCATTGTAGTACATGTTTATGAGGCTTTTATTAATGACACTCATTTTCTCCCGCTCGGTATATTATCAGACACCCCCTCATTTAATCTCACCATTACTTTTCCAAATTAGAAAGCCGTCTTACATCCAAATTTACCACTACTTCATTATTTGTGTAATCGCTCTTCCGTCTTTCTCAAATACCGTAAGCACTAGCAATTTTAAGTATGCTCAGCAAAAAATTAATCAACTGCCGTTAGTAAGAAGTTTTAACCCGTTCCAATAACTTCCACCAGCGTATCAGGGTTCACTAGCCACCCCTTAAATGTTTGAAAAGAATCCATTAAGTACGTCGTAGTCATCATTTGCAAACTTAATGCGCAAAAATGTTTAGGATTTGCATTTCAATTCGATTGCAGCTCATGCAAGCGGTTCCCAAGCTTCCAGTATTGCGGAAGTTTTGAGTACTTTACGAATAAACTCCAGTTTTCGATTTCGAGCTTTCAAATTAGGTATGGCAAAGTTTCGTATTTCATTCAGTCGAAGGGCGAGGATTTATTCCCATTAACTCCATGACGATGCCTAAACATTCGACTGCCCCACACTAAAAAATTACAAAAGTAGACGACACCAATTTCCTACTCGGCCAACATTATATCAACAAACTTGGTCGCCATGGGCAGTAGTTAGGCTTTCATTTGGCACCAGAATGCCAGCTTAGGCTTTCAGAGGGCATCTATTTTGAGGATGTGAATGCGTTGCAAATAGTGTGGTCGTCAAATAATATTTATCAGGAGCATCACCGTATTCTGCTTACATGCGTGATTGATCCTATGCCCGCAATTAAGTCGGTTCCACAGAAATAACATCCCGATATGAATGAATTTTTGGTGAGGGAGAGGAAATCTTCTCACATATTCTTTCACTTCAAATCAACCAAAAATCTGAATGGAAAAGATAACTCTAGGGAAGTTATTTGAAGAAATATGAATCTCGTTATAATGTAAAAATATCGTTAGTCTATCAATGAATCTATAGATCAGTGAATAATCACTGAATCTATAGATCATTCTAACATTTAACATGTTTAGATTGCTCAACTGATCGATCTACCGATTTTCGTATCTCTCTCTCACGCTGATTTCGACTGGGACCACCGAACATTATTCCAAAAACAAAAGAACATTATAAAGTTATTCTTAGGGGAGGAATAATAAACGTGTGTGGGAATGAGTGGTATATCCACTAAACTATAGAGATATTTTTCAATTCAAATAATATTTTTATTAAATGAGTTTCTACAACCCACCACCACAGCATACAAAATACGACCGTCCCTTGTCCCTTTCCTTGTGTAGCACTCCAGGCATGGATTGACGCAAAGGTAGGTCGTGTTTACGAAACCAATCAAAGAACGTCGCGCGTGCAGGTGGAACGGGGGAAGAGGAGGGTGAAAGGAAGGCAGGGATGACAGGAAGCACATAAGAGAGACGGAGAGGGGGAGACGGAAGAGTGCTTTCCCACATCCGATATATCGATTACTTGGCCAATTTCGCAGCAATGAAGACTTCCTCCCAACCCTCTCCACCACTCCAACCCCAGCTCGTCGGGTTGACTCACTGGAGTCCCGAACCGCCGGGGCGAAGGAAAATCTAAAATTCAGGGCCTCGGTAGTCCCGTTCCAAAGTGGCCACTGCAATGAGTAGAGAGAGAGAGAGAAAGAGGCGCCGAGGCGCGATGGTTCACTTTTAATGGGGGGTCGATGTCAAGGAGTCGCATTCCTCAAGTCGCACTGGGGCGGCGGAGCAAATATTTGCCCACCTTCGACGCGCCCTTGCCCCTTGTCGGCCTAAAGGGTCCCCAGCGGATTGACGGAACGAAGGGAAAGAGAGAGGTGGGTGGTGGACGGCGAGGAGTGGGCAGTAAATCAAGAGATGGGAGGGGACCGACGGGACAATTTTACGGATAGAGGGAAAGCACAAAGAAGGGGTTGGAAAGATCAACTAGGAAGGCTGGCTCCATTTGATGGAAATTGGCAGAGTCGATTTGATAAATTCTTAATATTTTCCTCGGACCAGAAGCTATAGGACTGAATAGTTGTTGAATTAAGCCGTGAAATTCCAAAAGAAAAGAAACACTGCGTGGACAAAAGAGAATCTCGCCGGATGTAGTCGACAGGTACGAAAGAAATACCCAAGTTATGTTCATTATTGGCTCGAAATGTTTTCAATAAAAGGATTTTAGGTATGTCAAATTGCAGGGATTATTCAGAGTCTTAAGTAAATTAAATATTTCTACAAAAAAAGTAATGCCAAAAGATAAAGCCTTGAAAGCTTAAATGAGTTTTTAACCTCTGGTTAGTAGGTGATCGCAAAAAAATAGCTACCATAAATGCTAATGTCCTAATGGCAGTTTGCACTGAAGGAAATTTGACGGTTAGCCTTGATCACTTATCTATACGCAACTACTACAATATACTTTTAAAATAAAGTATATAAATAAGTATAATATGTTTAGCTAAGTGTAAGTAAAATATGTTTATCTAAGATAAAATGTATAGAAACAGCAAAATATAATTAAAACCCATTTGGAAGCTGTGCCTTTTCTGAAACGAGATAAAATGCAATTGAGCATTCAACAGCCACCGAATAATTTAAATATGCATCACTAAGATAATTTGTGTTGATAAAATAAAGCTTAGTTCATTTTATATATTAACAATAAAAATCCATTAATCCATTAAAGTAACAAGAAACATGCCCTTATATGTTTTTATAAAATCAGCTACTCCCACTCCAACGTATCTACAGTAAACACTTCCTGAACAGATGGTAAATTTACTTCCTGAAAACAAGAAAGTACTAAAAGACTATTGAGTATTGATCTAAGGAGAACGATGAGTTTACAGTAATTCATCCTATTTACCACGCAGTGCATCAAGTTATGTTTTCTATATCTATTTTTAACAAAACTTATATCGAGTGAGGAAAGACAAATATTGAAGTATTTACTTAGCAGATCAAATGAAATATTCTTCACACAGCTCAGTAGCCAGTTTGACGGACGGGGATGATCAGGCCTCACCTGGTGCTAAGCCGCACGGCGTTTGAAAGTCACGCATTCGTAGAATGGGTGGGGGTCGTACCCGTTTAACTGTGCTACCTACTGTTCCGCTGTGTGTTCCTGAAAACCAAGAAATCAAAGAGTCTTACGAGTGTCAAGAGTTATGACCAGGTTTCAACCCAGGACCTTAGGGTTGATGATTTGACGCTCTAACAACCAAGCTAAAATGCCGTCTCTTTTCCAATAAGTACGTAAAAACAAATATAAAATCATACACTTAAAATACTCTTAATGCCGCTTAAAACGGTCTGACACTAAACCCATAACGGATGAATAAGTGCTCCAAAAGATGCAAGAAAAATATGCATCAACAAATTCTAAAAATCAGGAAGTGATTCTTATTTCAAGTGCAACTAATTGAATAAAATAATATTTTGCCTGCCTATAGAAATGTACTATAATTTAATTAGTAACAATAATTGCCCTTTCCACTCAATCTAGGCGAGCAAGGTGAGCTAATAATTACCCTTTCCAGCATATCCAGGTATTACTGTATGCAATTTCAAGTTGTTAAAACTTGAAATTGCATTGTCATCGAGTTAATGAAAAACGTACTACTGTCTGTATTATCGCCACCAAAGTCCCTCTAATGATATTTGAGAAAAAATAAAAACACCAATAACTACACCGCATAAGCATACCAGCACCAAATTGATCATGCACACAATATTTTATTCTTTAGGACCAATTTGTGCGTCATCACTTCACTTTTCCTCTTCAAATACTGTGAAACAATGCTTTAATATTAAATACTGGAGTGTTCCACGTCACTATGCAAATATCATTATTTCCGAGATAATGATTTAAACTAGTAAAATTTTAGCCTGATTGTTAAAGAACTTGTATCCTTGTCGAAAGCAAGTTGCTCTTGATTTTAAAAAATAGGTATATATTTTGTTTTTTTTACGTTTTAATTACTTACTTAAATAAGATTACAGTTACTGAGTTATCAAAGTTATACATTATTTACAAAATTCCCCAAAAAAAGTTACAAACAAAACATCAAATTTCACCTGATGTGAGTAGCGGACATGTTATAGATGTCGGAGCAGTTTAACTCATATTACTCATATTAAATATTGTAGCAGTTTAACTCATATTATTATCCTGTAGGAGGCTATTTAAGCAGACTGCAAGTGCCTATACAATGAAGCTTAGCTTCGGTAAACGTGGCCCGATTTTGATTAATGATGATAAATTTGACTGTTTTTTTTAACCCTCAAAATCTTAACTTTTGTGGCCTATAGAAAATGTATAGCTGGGAAACTCATTCCCATTTGTAAATACCACTAAGAAAGCACTTTCCCCAAAAGACCTCTGTAGTCATTAATAGAACTAAGGTAATAAAGATTTCTTCCACACAATAGTTAATAAATAACACAGTTTCTGGTGTAACTTGGTGGAAAATCTTCATATTGACGTGTTTTTTAAAAATTAAACCACTTTGCTTTTTATGTGGTAAACAAAGTGGTTTTATTTTTAAAAAACGTTCAAAATAATTAATAAACCTAATGTAAAGTAACTGGTGCCGGACCATGACCATTACCTTTGTATAAAAAAATATCAATGAAAATTTTTCAAGTAATAAATTTGTTGAGATGACCTCCTGAAAGTGTTTCAAACATCCAAGAATATTCTACTCGTATTCATTCAGACCGAACATGAACATTGGGAAATATTTTTGCTAGGTTTATGAAAATCATACTTTAATATCTTAGCGTAGGTCCAATATTATATGTGGGAAATAAGGTCTAGCGATTCAACTACCAGAATCACCAAAGAAAATCACGGAACAGGTAAATTCGCAAGTTACAAATTCATGATAAAACTTAAAGGAAACAATATACATATCCCTATATGCTTCAGACAATGAATAAGACCCAGATTAAAAATTCTCTGTCAATTTTTTTAACAGTAACATCTGCATTGTTGGATCTACTTAGATCCTCAGTTAACTACTGCTGAAAAGAAAATAATGACACCGATGACAACATTGATCTTTACTCCAGTTATTACTTGTTCAGGCTCATGAGGAATAAAATTCTCACACCGTTTTGCATATTGAGCTCTTACAAAAGCTTTTTATGGATTTTCACGAAACATCTTCCGTCGTTTTCTACGAGGAAAGAGACATATTTTGGCTAATAATAATATAAATAACTTAAAACATGCTTTATTCACCTGGGACCGTAGTTGAAAATGTTTTTGACCACAATATTACGACCCAAAAGTTTATTTTTTATTTAAACTTCCACGGCTTCATTTTTTATTGGATGTAAAATTTGCTACTTTTACAGACTTTGAAATGAAGAAGGCCAGATGGACGATGCAAGATTTTTTTTCCCACCAAATACCTTGAATGATATTCATTTTGTTGAGCTGAACATTTTTACCGGCAAATTTTTAACTGCGAATTTGAAAAAAATACTGAATTCAGTTAGTACGCACAGTAAACCATAACCCGTTAAAAGTGGACAAACTATCCTTTGTAGCACTGGAAGGATTCCTGGATTAACCATAAGTTGTATGTACACTGTGTTCTTACCAGCATATATCTCCTTAAACACCAAAATTCGCTCACAATAATATTCAAGAAGATATTTCATAGTTACTGCCGGATCTGAATCATTGCTAAATGTGCCATTTAATCATCATCTTCTAAAGCCGGAGCCTTGTGGTTAAATCTAAATGCCTCACTCCATAAAAAGAGACGTTTCAGGCGTGACTCACTCCATGGCTGTTCATTCCAAATCCTAATATTATGTTGTGACTCTCAAAGCACTTTTGATGTCATCTCGAAATTTTCTTCTTGCCCTTCTTCTTCCTTTTTTCCTGGTACTTTTCCCTCCATTATATTTTCCAAGAAGATGCTATGCCGCAGAAAATATCCAAAAAATTCCATTTCACTCTTCTCCATCTCTTCCATTAAATTCCTTTCCTCTTTAATTTCTCTCAATGCTGCTATGTTGCCATATATATATATATATATATATATATATATATATATATATATATATATCTATTTATTTAATTATTTATTTATTTATATCGTGCATTGAAATTTTTATTAAAAAATAAATAAATTTATTGACAAATCGTCTTGAAGGATACACTGCATACACGTAAATTCTCGTTGAATGAATTTAGATTAACAGAAGCACACTAATTAACACCATTATGATTTCGAATGAATTATAGAAATCAATGAATTAGGTAAGTTAACCGAAAGCTCAGCCATGTTCTTCTAGAGTTCGGAATTTCAATTTTAATAAGTTGGTGAATTGGTGAAAGGTGCATTTCCGAGCTAAATATCGATTCACAGAACTGGAAAAAATATTCATTGTTTCCATTGTTAAGGGGCGTTTACGCAGTGACGACACCTGAGAGCACTTCCTGTCGCGTTTTACTACTTAATGTGCCGCGGACCGATATACCGCGAAACACATTTGCTTCTGTCAGACGGGAGTTAAAAGGGTTGGGCATACGGAAACGAACAGAATGCTTTTAACTGAACCTACAAAAGATACACTCGCAGATTTTATTCAAAGTGCTTTTTCCATATAACTAGAATTATCAACCCGAAGGTAGGTTTCATAGGTGAAGACAGTGCTCACCTAGTGCCAAGTCTAACGACGTATGAAATTTACACACCAGGGTTGGGGGAGGGGGGGCTTTCTTTCACCGAGCCACCTATAGTTTCTCCGGAAGATCTGGTACCCGAAAAAATCTCATAGTAATAATGAGGGTGTCTAGAGGCGTCCCCGAGAATCAAACCCAGGCTTCACAGTCAGTATTCCAATCTTCTATACACTAGACTACCACTTCCCTTTATCCCATAAAACCCTTTTAAAATATGGGTAAAAATATTGAAGAATACACCGGAATAGTCGAAGCAAATACCTCATCTAGGAGCGGATAAACTTCCATTCTATGTTAAATGTAAAGCAAAATGAATTTAATCAATCAAATATAGATGATACAACACCATCAGATGAAAGTAAATGGATACACAACACAACAGACAAATCAATTCGTTATGGTACTCGACTGCCGACCACCAATTACTTCCACGAATCAATGATGCCTTGAAAATAGCGAGGAAATATACATGCGGTCTCCAAAAATTTTTCTCCAATTTTGAACTTAAGTGTCATGTTTTCTTTAATTAAAATCAGCGCGGGGATGATCATTTAACAAAAAAATCCATAAAAAATCCCTCCTCAAATGAAAAATCAAACGACATAAATGAACTGCTAATTACACCCCAGTCCCAACCTCGACCTTCATATAATGACATTTTTTTATTATTCTTCTTGGTCCGAAAACAGCACTTTTGACCTTTTAATCGGACAACAATGACAACACAACAGTGACAACAATACTTGGAAAAAATCCCACCCTTGCGGGAATCGAACCCGCGACCCTTGGATTGGCAGACGTGGACGTTACCGGCGACATTTCGTTTATCAAAGAGCTCAAAGACATGAAAAACGCGTTTATCATCAGCAACGGTAATTACCTCATGCATTTTCCGCCAAAATTGGTCACTGCGCTTAATAAATGTAGAAACCACATCCAGAAAACGTTTAAATCCTACTTCCATTCCTGAAACAAGATTTGAAACTGACCTCTTTGTTAAGTCGATAAATGACCATCAGGGCTTAAAATGCTACTCTGATTTACAGACTAATGCTAATTTTGAATTACCGAGTAAAATTAGTCTTTTGCTAAGGTAAATACTTCTCGATTAACTAAACAGTCATTTGTAAGCATCGGACCTTGAGTTCAAATTAAATATACGCATTCAAAATAGCGTATTAAAAATCTAGGACATACTTGTTGAGTTATTGAGAGCTGGGTTATTTAATTATTGAGTATCATTGAGAATAATAAAGCAACAGTCAGACGGCCAAACTACAAATCTGTGTGCCAACGAATTGCCCCGAATGTCTACGATTAGCGACTCACAAGCAGGCAATATTTCTTTAGTTAACACTATTATAAAACTCCCCTAAGGAAATAATTAAATAAGTAAAAACATACTACAAATCTGGGCAATTGAGATTAGAATATCGGCTTTGGTAGAACAATGGTCCTTCGTGGTGTGTGCTAAATATTTCTTAACGTCAATTTTCAAAAGGCGAAGATATTATCGACGTGAACCTTGGAACATTGGTAGCCTTTATTCTCAGTTTAAGCCACACTTTCCCTCATCCCCGCACTATCTACTCTTTCTCATTGGAAGCTTTCCAAACCTACTTTGACCATTAGTTCATTTGAGTAATATAATGCTAATATGAAACATCATACGTACATAATGCGACTTAATATCGCCAATCTTGACGATTCCGTTTTTCCAAAATATTAACAAATAACCGACCAATCGTTTGAACTAAAAAACGCATATCATAATCATAGAAGACGTGAATCTTCTAGGATTTCAAAGGATTTTCTATGCTAAACCTTCGACCGGTCTGAGTAAGTTTTTGATGAAGCCGAGATCTAAGATCTCCTGTATGTTCAATTAAACGGAATTATAACAGCAAAAAGTGAAAAAAAAAACTGAATTAACAGGCTGGAAACCGCGATACTGATGCACCTGGACTCGCACAAAGTGACGCCATCGGTACTCACGCCAGTCAGCAATATTTATAGGAAATGGGCGTTAAGATTGAGTGTTTAAAAATGTATATATACACAAATGAATAAAACTCACTGACTCTCTCTGATGCAATACTCTTTGCTGCAACAATAATTTGTCTAATGCAATTGACGGTGGGTCAAAGAGATAAAGACTTTAAAAAGAACGGAATAAAGAAGTAGCTCACCTCATCATCTCCTGTCGACTGATATGGTAAAAATGATTCTTTTTAAGTCTCATAATTACCCAAAATTCACTAATATCGAATTGGATCTTTGTCCGGCAAATAAAGACCTACTAACTTTGAGATTCTAAAAAATCTCATTAGTAGGTATGTTGAATTTGCTTATGGGCACCCAAACTTAAACCTTTAAAATATACCTGCCCATGATTTATTTTCATGGTATTGCATAAATATAAAAGCAATAACAGGCCCTTCACGTCGGTATTTGAATTTTTTAGCTGTTAATCATTGAGCACGAAATGGATACCAAAAAAACATACATAATAGTTTCTCTTTAACATGGAGAAAAACCCGTCTCTGCGCCGGCGCATTTAGCAAACGAATTCCGCAGAAAAAATAACTCATACGTCAAGTCACATGTCATAATTCATTTAGCAAAAAGCTACGCGTGGCGGATGATATACATTTTTCATTCAATGGTCTAGATAACTCAACTTTATACTTGATATACAACTGTATCCGACATCACCTCGTGTTTTTTTCTGTTAATTTCCAAAATCAGCCGCGATGCTTTCTACTCCAAAATATAATTGCCTGCACGACCGTTTTCTCGTACATGACTTAATTGTCTGCTATCGACCGTTCAATGCGCTTATGTTGTGAAATATTTACTGCAACCTTTATTGCTTTTTTACAGAGTTGTTTATTGTATCACCTTCCGGAGAGTAGGAACGGAAATATTGATATTACGGGTTGATATTTTGTAAATGCCTTATTTAATGTTTCTAGTAGCACAGAGATAAATCAAGAAACAGATGTGAAGAACTCAAACCTCTTATGTGATCTTAAGAAAATCATACTCACAAAATATACACGTATGTACGAACCTCGATACGCTGGCTCATGAAGCTTATGAGAATGTTGATCAACAAGCGATGAAATTGGCAACGGCAATTTATGACGTAAAAACAGCGCAACTGGCCATCATTTGATTAGACCACCGGAATGATGAGCGTTATTCTCACTGAAACCTACGAGCGAAAAAGTTCGACGGAAGGAGAAAAAATCGATGAAAATGGTCGGACGGGTAACTCCTTGCAAATATCACCAAAAAAAATATGAAAACAAAACGACCACATCAAACGCTGGGCGGAGAGCATCCGACCCGGAAGACACATCCGACGGATAGGATCGACGTGGCGGCCAGGGTGAAAAATTAAATGGAGGGAAAAAGAAAACACAACAACCGAGGCAGCCGTTGGAGGCGGGGGGAAGTGAGGCAAGAGGATGCCAGAAAAGCGGAGGAATGGTTACACAACAAATTGGCACAAGCTTATGAGAGCTTTCTGTTTTGGTGGACAGAAAGGAGAGAGGGAAAGTGGGAAATAGGGAGAGAGAAGGAAAGGCGGAGGTGGGGAAAGAGAGAGGCCAGAGAACAAGGGGGTTTCGGTTCATCGGGGCGTGGCCAGAGACCCGTGGGAAGGGGATATATGAGGGGGAGGAGGAGAAAAAGAAAGAAAGGATGACCCTTCCCTAAAATAAGAGCCCTATAAAAGGAAACGGACGAGGTAGGTGCGAAAAAGGAGACGGGACAAAGAGGAACAGGGTGGGGGGGACCATGGGGAGGATCGCGGGGAGAGAAAGATCGGGAGGGGATCGGGTCGGTAGGAGGAGATGGGGGATCGATGGGCCATCGTTTGAATATTCATGACGCCCCGCCGGCCCATAACGCCCCTCCCCCTCGCTCCCTCCCGTCCCGCCTCCACCCTCCATCCTTAGTGTCACCCCACCGCACATTAGAACCCACCTCCACCCTGACCACCCCCGCCGCGGGGACCCTTTTACGTCTCGAACGCCTTAACGACCCTGGATACACTATGTTCCCCTCGGAAGGAGGAGATGGCAACCTCCTACGCTTCCCACACTTCCACCTCCTCCGCCGCCGCCTGAACCCTTCCAAACGTCTGTCTCCCCCACCCTAGGCCACACATACGTACACACCCACCCAATCCAAATCCCTTCCGACCCCGGCCTACAAATCCTTCCGAGCGGGGGACATTTATCCCCTTTCCCTGCTACTCCTCCTCCCTCATCACCGCTTCCCGCGTCTCCCACACCCCTTCTGACTACTACTGGTAGGACTGTTCAACCCCAGACCACCCTCCCTCTATCCCATCCTCTCTACCACACCCCTTTCTGTGGCCCAATCATCTCCCCCACCTCGATTCCACTTCAAAAAGCGGTCGGCTGCCCGCAAACTATCTGCAGGGAGGCGGGTCCGACCCTTCGGGAGTAAAACGGCTACAGCCCCCTCCCCTCCCACAGGGCCCCTCCGGGACAAGAAGGCAGTCCAGGTTGAAGAGGAAGGCCGCCGGTGAGCGAGATACGGCCGACGATGGGTTGACGACAAGTTGGACAAGGGAGCGCGAAATATTAATTCCGCAACAGCGGCCACCTCCCACACCCAGTCGCATACCTCATCAAAGACAGGCAGCGGACTCTCCATAAGCTCAATTAAATGAGGCCACGGCCAATACAGATCGCAAGGAATGAAAGTCGAAGTTATTGATGTTGATGTGTCAACGCAAGTTAAAACATCATTAGATAATACATCTCTTCAGGGCATGCCGGTAGATGTTTCGGAGCAAGTTAAATATTTATTTAGTTTGGCAAAGATGCCACTTTTGTTTGAAGAATTCAAGTGTCCAGATTAATAAGTAAGCAGTGCAAATTAAACTTCAAGATTCAATCTCTTTCGGGCTGTTATCAATCTATACTCAACAGCTTAATAGATGACAAATTGACATCCTGCTTAGGCTGAGAACTTGAATATGATTTGATACTTAAACTCTATTTCTATTCCTTTTAAAATGACTTAATTCCTTTTAGAACTTGAAAAATGTGATTTTTGATGAATTCCTATTATTAGCACTTCTGTCATGAAACAGCCTTCCTCTCATTTTTCGCATCGTTTTAGTGAGAGAATGAAAAATATTCCATTCCTTTCATAAAAAATAACTATGTCTTTATTATTATGGACATACAAATCCTCCTCCCCACCCACAGCGCGGCTTCACACCACACCATTCTTTGTGTGAGAAAACTAAATAAAGAGAAGCGGACTGTGGACCAAATGAGGATTTTCTAACCATTAGTATGCGCAGTTTGATTTATTATAATATAATTGTGAAACTCCAAATAAATATGGTCAATCTGTTAATAAATATTGCGATTTCACATTTTATAAACACAATTGCACTTCAAAATAATATCATTTTTACATAGCATTTCATCACTGGCGAACTAACAGTCAATTATATAGTAACTTATGCAAAATACCGTTCGTAGTCTGACAGAACATTTTACTACATTAAAATTTCACAATAATTTACCATAGAAATCCAACTCTAAAGGGCGAAATATAAACGTGATAGCTTGTTTGATCTTGATGTTTCGAGAAATCAAAAAATTATATCTAAGTCCCCAAAGAAAATGTTATTTATGGTTAATCAAAGCATTGAACTCGACATCTAATAGCAATTAATTGCACATTAAGGTATTGATTGCAATTATCGGTCTATTTCTATACGTTTTGAAAAAACCAGATTCAACAATAATAAGTTTATTATAATAATATTAACTTATGAAACGAATGCGACCAGTAATGATTTACAGTTTCCAAATTATAAACAATTATATATGATTCGTGGAGTTGAAATTATAAAAAAATGTAATTCAATTTGTAGCACAGCGATAAGCTACGTGAACATCATGCACTTCTGGAAATATGAATTATTGTACCTAATAAAAATAAATAATTATGCGCACAATATTCTGCTTCGGCAATTCATTCTACCGAAAAAACACCGCAAAGTAACAATTAGTAAAAAAATCTAAAAATTGCTTTGCAAAGCCATTTTTAGCTTTATCCATTTCGATACATAGTCTCTATTCATTTTCTCAGGCCAGTTTCAAAAATAAAATCCAATCATCAGAGGACATTCTCTCAAAGCTACAATAATGTCTACATGTCCTTAAAACCTCCACACAGCTGATGTTGATCAATGTCGCTGAACTTGTCACTTGCCTACATCATACAGATGTACTATATGTATGATTATGCAAATCTGAAAGTCACACATTATATTTAAGAATATTTTCCGAGGCCTTTTAAATATATATGTAGCTCTGAGAAATTGCCTAACGTAAAAGTCAGTTTCCCTTCATACATCGGTTGACAAGAGTTTTCATATCTCACAGGCAAAGTTATTTGAAATCTATGAATAAATTCCCCAAAGTTGCGAAGCGAACTAATGATTTTACCGGAGAGAAATGTCGATGTTCGTTCAACATAATACAACTTAAAACATGAAATGGCAGGAATTTCCTGCTTGTTCAACATGATTTTGTCTGTACAGTAAGAATTTTGAACAATTTTGTTAAATCAGGACTCGCTCAGGGTGGTTGGACAATTTGAATCACGTTAGTCCCCTCAGTTTGGACCCTCTTTCAATCCCGTCCCATTTCTTTCGCCTTTTTCTTATTCCTGAGTAAGTTCCCTTGGCTGCACTTTTCAGCATTCTCCTCTCCAAAACCAAATCTCGAAGGAATTCTGCCTAATCCTAATCTTCTTAATTGGATTCATCTCTTATCTCCCTCGCTTCTCCACTCCACTCAGCGTAAGACCGACATTAGTGAGCATTAGACCTCCCAGGTTCTTAAAACCGCGAAGTGGGCTTCGCAGGTGGAGAGCCAGGGACACAACCCACAAATTAAGGGTCCCCTGATTTGCGAGGAGAGTTCCCATAAATGAGGCACTCGGGCGTATTCCAGTACAGTGAATTAGTAGCAAGAATTGCAGCGAAGCTCCGAATTTTCAACTTATATGATACATCTCCACGAAGTCCCATATTATTGGATTTAAATGTTTTTGTAAACGCATTACAACTGCGATTGGAAAACTTCTGAGTACACTGCACTTCTGAAGCAATAAATCGCTCCTTACACATGCCAATCTGGTTTAATTTATCATAGCTGAACTATTTCAGTGTAAGAATATCCTCTATGCAATCTAACAAGCGACCAATATACGACTGTCAACGAAAAATGCGACTCTACGCCACAGCGTAGCTCTTATATGCTAGTCAAATAGTAATCAAATGGCGAATATCATGTATAAAGCCAAGTGAAAAGAAATCAATTTAGATGCCAGGTCCGTGAGATATATGTAAAAATATTTTTTCAAGTGAACAATATGAAACGTTGATATTGCAAAGCAAAATGAAATAGAGGAACGAATGAGTGCAAAGTAGATGAATATGAATCAGCGCTCGAAAATAACTAAAATATACTGAGGACGAATTAAAAGATAGATGGATCAAAACTGATTGAGATAATCAGATGGACTTGTTGTTCACACGATGAATGAGATAACGTTCAACATTTGAATATAAAAGTTTACAAGAGAAAAATTTCAAAAATTTTAATATGAATGAAAACACACTATGTGTCTGTCAACTTATCATAAGATAAAATGTACAAAAAAAAACAACTAAAAATAGCAACCATAAATAAATAGAAAGATCAAATTACTTCTTTCATTTATACACGTACAATATTGTTCCAACACGTCGCGGCGAACGCGATGTTATTAATTAATCTTTTTCAATAGAATACTTTAAATCTCTAGCAATTTCTTAAGCGAGTGTAACAAAAATGCCCACGTTCAGCGTAAAATATCTATAAGCATAATGGTAAGTTCGAAAGGTCGAAACACACATAGATTTTTTACGTTTAAATTTGATCTCGCCTCAATACTACGCACACATTAATGTTAATGAATTCTAGGCATTACATGTTTCTTAACTACAAGGAGAAAAAGTGAATGAAAGAGAAAAGAGAAAAATAAAACCTATTAGATACATTAGGCATATTTTTTTAAGGAATGGGTAATCAAATGTATACGAGAGTGGTCCCATAAGTACCCGGTATGACCGAGAGATGGCGGTAGTTGTTTAAAAAATATCACTGCATTAGAAATAACGCAATCCATAAAGCATATGTTTCAAGTTTGAAGACGCCACGTAGTTTAGTCTTCGTTTGACAGCCATCAATAGTGAACGTTTTCAGTGAATTTGTGAAAATGGAGAAAATTGGTCATCGTTATGTGATATAATTCTTCTATTTGAAAGTCCTCAGCCCAACCAATATAAAATCTGGACTGGAATCTACTCTAGGTGAGCCTGCTCCTTCGTTTAGGACAGTAAAATATTCGGTGGCAGAGTTTAAACGAGGCCGTAGGAGCTGTCAAGCGTCGCATTGGTCAAGTGAGATGATGACTGCAGAAACGGTGAAGAAAATCTACAATGAGATACTGGATGATTGTCACTGATGCTGCGTGAGCTAGTAGACATAGTGGGTATTTCAAAAAGTGCGGTACATTGCATATAAACTGAAATTTTGGACATGAGAACGCTGTGTGCATAATAGGTGCCTCGTTCGCTCACACTCAAGTAAAACCAGTGTCGTGAAGTTGTTTCAATTGAGTTTTTAGCAACGTTTCACAGCAACAAAAGAGATTTTTTGCGTCGTTTCATAACCATGTATCCATTGCTTCACACCCGAAACAAAAGAACAATTAAAACAATGGATTCAAAAGGGAGAACCAGCTCCAAAGAAGGCGAAGACCGTTTCATTTGCAGGCAAAGTCATGGCGTCGGTTTTTTAGGATGCGAGTAGGATAATTTTCATTGAATATCTTGAAAAAGGAAACATTATCAACGGCGAGTAATATGCGAACTTACTGCAGCGTTTGAGCAAAGAAATTAAGCAAAAGCGGCCGCATTTGGCTAAAAACAAATTGTTTCTTCACGGCAATGTACCTGCTCACAAATCCGTTATTGCAATCGCCAAACTTCATGAATTAAAGTTTGATTGCTACCTCATGCATCAAATTTAGCCCTCTCGGACTATTTTCTGTTCGCAAAATTGAAGACATGGCTCGGTGGTCAAAGATTTTCCAACCGTGAAGAAGTGTTGTCGGCAGTTAATGCTATTTTGAGGAGCAAGACAGTTCTTATTGTAAAAAGAGTATCGAACTTATTGAGCATCGCTGGGAAAAGTGTATAGAACTGACAATGGATTATATTGAAAATTAAATACATTTTTTTCCAAAACTTTTGTGTTCTTTGTGGGGTCGGGTACTTCTGGGACCACGCTCATATTTTGGACATTCTCAGCCTTAAAGTAAAGATTTCTCAGTCTTATGTAGGTGTACTGCACGTAGAGTGAAACGTTTAAAACACTCTTGATAGGAACGGATAATAGCCGCACTAAAAGTGTGATAGCGTTTTGGCCCGATACAACCATACTTCAATTATTGAATTAGCAACATAACATTAACATCTTTCTATTTAAAATAAACGTCGTAAAATATCATTATACGAAATAGAACTTTTCATTTGATTAAATCACAAGAGAACACAATTGCATTAAATTTTCCTCGATTTTTTATCCATGATTTTAGGAAAAGGTTAATGAAAGACTGGCAGAAAAGAGTGCTTTCATAAAGTACCAAAATACACCTAACTCTGTGTGCCTAAAATATTTCACAGTTTTAAGGCTTGAAAAATTCCTAATCTACGTCGAATGAACCTTCTGCGGAAGAATGTTTCCGTCGAGGTTTGATGCAATGTCATTTACCCCGGACTTCATATGCCCCCAGCAGAAAAACGGTAGAACGCCAAATCTTTTATACTCGCCTTTTCAAACGGGACGCGTCGAAGATTCGCTATTCTATGGCTTCAGATTCCTTCACCGGCGACGGAATTGTACTGTTTTACTTTTCGTCGGAGTTACTGTTGGCCCCATTTTCCTGCAAAGTATCTTTGATTGTTTATATTTCATCGGCTAACAAGTTTTTCGAGAAAATTTTCAAAGTTCCCTAGTTATAGGCTTTGTCTCTAGTTTCAGTTCACCTTTTGTACAAACTCTCTTGATTTCCGGGAATTTCGTTGGCTTGCTGTGCAGCCACTACATTGCGGAAACAATTAGTAATGGGCTATGCTTCAACTTCTAAACCAACCGGGCAGGACGTAGTGCGTAGCATAATACAGTTCACCTTACTTTAATAACGGGCTCTGAGCTTACATACACGACGCTACTCAACTTTTTTTTTTCATTATGGCACAGCCGGAGATACTCAAGATGGACTTTTTTCAATTCACTTCCATCAGGAGGTTCAGGCAGTGCTCAAAAAAAATTTAGTTTTACTTCTACCATATTATTTTTGAATTCGTGCATGAAAATCGTGGACCAATTTCCCTAAAGAGCGACCAGTCACTGTAAAAGCGTACATGTGTAATCAGATTATCGGATTTCAAGGCTAGCGGACGATTTACCAAAGTTGCTGCGTAAAATAACACAGTCCTTTTCACCCGTTTCTAATTTAAGGTTTTATGCATTTATTCGTGGACAGATGGTCTCATTAACATGATATTAAAATATCATTGAGGCCTTTAAAAAGGTTCGAATAAAAATTTAAAAATATTGGTAAGATGTCTAGTAAAATTCAATGCCCAAATTCATTGACATGAAACTCTAAAATAGCTATCATTGAAAAATTATGGTTCATGTGCGGGTCGCATCGCTTGGAGAGTTTTTTTGAGTGGTGTTATTGCATTACATTAAGCCAATTAAAAATTTATGCCCAAGAATATATGAACAATTAAACGCGTATAACTACTCGCTTTACCGCTCGCATACATAAAAACATACCCACAGCGCGGATTTGAAAGTTTCAGCTAGGACAAGTTAATAAAAATCAATTCCTGTTATCACTTTCTGTCTCGAGATGGGGCGAGGACATTAGGAAAAACGGAATGTCTATCCCAATTTCTATTCCTTACCTTTCAATCACTTTCTCTCTTACAATCGCATATTTTAAGTCATATCTTATCCGTCCCCTTCTCATCGTCCCTTCTCTGGCACCGATAAGTAGGGACCGGACCGTGGTCGTGCCATTCCTCAAGCCCAAACATTTCCCAGTAGGTCAACGCCACAACTATCCGACAGTGAGCGTCCTATCTACCACTCCCACCTCCCTCTTAATATTTCGCTTCGTTTCGATGAGATCCTAAAAAAGTCTATCCACTCATACACCTACAACCTCTCCCTCCTCCAGTCACGTCCGTACCCTTTGCAAATTTCTTCTTCAAATCCCCTTCCTCAATCCGACCTCATCTTTGACCACACCCACTTCACTCTGTTCCCCTACACGTCGCCCACAAAGCTCTTGGTGAACGGTGCGACCCACCCACTTTCACAATCTGCGGCTTTGGTTTCACTATTGATTGCTCACCGAGGAAGCGCAATGAGAGAGTAAAGAGACCATGTTTGTTGGTCGAGCATTCACAGACGAGAGAGATCCCGGAAAATGAACACACCTATACATAGAACTAGCGCGTGTCTGCGGTCTTGAATTTTTGATTGACTTTGCATGAGAATCGAAGGAATTGAGAGTTGATCGTAGGCGTATGCAACGACGGGGGATAACTGCTACAGTCAAAATCATCGGTCCTGTAGTAAGGCTAATCGCTCCATTGTTAGCAAGTGGAGTTTTATGACCATCTTCAAGAGCTACAAGAAGAAAACAGGAAGGGGCCAAGATTCGTTGTGGTGGAAGCTAAAGGACGTAATGAGCAGATGACACTAGCTGTAATGATATAACTTTAGTAGACACCACTTTCTTTGTCACACTAAATGGATTTGTGTGCATACGTTGGTTTCATTTTTCATTTTAATCATTTTCCTGATATAATACTTTATTATACTTAAGATATTCACTTATATAATTGAATTTAGTGGTAATAATGTTTATTCCCTACGTAAAATGGTTTACACATGTCTCATACTGCGCATTTTTCGATTAATTTGTTCTCAAGTTAGAATCTACGCGTAGAAAAACTAAAATCTTCTGTGCGGAGCATCTCTGAGTGTAAAAAATTAATTCAGTTCTAATTGTTAAACTAAAACAATATTCGAGTAGTTAATTTAATTGACTTATTGAAATTTTCAAAAATCAATCAGAATTTGAATTGTTTATTTCCTTTGGGTTCTCATAATTCATAAAACTAAATTTCTATAATAATGCGACCCAAACTGCATACCCATGCCTTTGTAATCAAGAGAATGTCCATAGAACTAAACCAATTTATTCGTGAGGAAACAAAAATTGCAGACTTTTATTTATCAATAGCCAAGATTATTTTAAATTAAGAAATTGGGAAAAGTATTGTAACAAGAATATAATTAATGGTTAATTTCCTGTGCTCTTGCTTCGAAAAATAAAAAAAAGAAAAGTAACTACATCGCATCCAGCAGGAAAGGTCAAGGTTGAGGCCGTTAGGCTATTCAGAAGACTCGGTTTCAAATACCGGGTGATGCTATTTTACAAGACTAGTTCAAAAATTTAAGCGGTGCATTTTTCAGATTACTAGAACTTCGTAGGAAATCTAAGGGTGATACAGGGAAAGGAATAGCTCGCCCCCTCCCCCACCATCCTGAGAGTGTGAATTCGGTAAGCATTTGGTTCATTTCGGGGCGAACTCTAATGCCAACTACCAAAACCAAGCTTATTCATTTAAATGGATGAATTGATATCGGATGGATCTGATTAGTACTCTAAAGAGAAAATATCACCCTTTCTCTGAAACTAACAAAGCCCTCGGATATTTAATACGCAGCGAAAAGGCTTGATTTAAAACACATTTTCTTTTATGAAAAATATTTTCCTGTCAGGTGTCTTGGAACACAATGGCTACATGGAAATGAGTCCAGGATATTCATTCTACACTAAACCGAAAAGCTTATAGTTCCCTGTTAATCCAAACGCTAAACTTAACACTCTTTCACCAGCAACAGAAATAAAAGGATGATGAAATAGTTTGAATTTTTACACAGCCTTTAAGTGGGTTTTATTTTCAGCATTGTTAAATCTCCGAATGTCAATACCAAACTTTTGCAACGGAATCAATAAGTTAAATTATTAAAATGTTTTCCAAATTGTTAATTCCACGCTCATTACTGCTGAGTATTAACGTCAATTGAAAAAAGATAAAATCATGCAGGCACACGCTTTATATGCAATTCGTCCATTACATCGTTTCGTTCGCTAAAATAAATGAACGAATTCTCATTAAACCCTATCGGCAAAAGCGGCAACAAGACCGAAGTCGCCTCTACTGTATCGCTCATGCCTGAAACACAACTATTTGAAATACGAATTGAGGCTCAGGGTATTTTCCGAGGAATTTTATGGAATTGAAGCAGCACCAAACAAGTTCAATATTACAGCCGCCTGCCGGAAAGAGTTGATATTTTTTCACGCAAAAATACGTAATGCGAGCTTTATGCTGTTTCGTTTTGTCATATGTCAAGGAGATAATTATTTTCATTTGACGTGGAAAATATCCAAAGTTCACTTGATGAAATGACAAGAACAACTCTCCTCAATATTGTTCATATTGAATGCCCGCGCCCTTATATTTTGTTATTTTTTTCGACCACACTACACGGAACAGCAACATTAATAATTGCATCTTTTACCCTTCGAACCTTCATTCTACCAGACGGAAAGATTTACTCCATATTGGTATTTGCAGGAAACATCTCTAAACCTGTTCACACAAAAAGATTGGCATTGTACATATCACAAAGCGTTAGCGTTTCTTCAAAGTAGGACGCTAGCTAAATTGCAAACAGGAAAAAAAGAAAAATATGAAACTTCTTATTCATGGCATAGCATATTCTTCCAATAGCTAATATTCTCATCGCTCCCGTCTTTTGCTGGCTATGCCTTAGGGGACTCTCAACTAAACTCAAGCTACATGATTTTCTGGACAACAGAGAACCTCATCGGAAACCCTAAGCAATCGTCACGGGGAAAGGGACCGAGCTCCTTACCCCGATGTTTGAATTTCACGTCGTGCGGCTTAGTACGAGACGAGCTCTGTCTGCTCCTAGCCATCAAACCAGCCTGCGAGATGATTATCTTGGATGTTTGATGCTCCGATCTGCCGATAAAAATCTGAAGAATTCCAAACTCTAGGGACTAAGGAAACGGCACGTGCATCTTTAGCAAACCTCTTTAAACGCTAGTCCCATCCGTTTGTGCACCTCTGACACGTCTTGGCCCCAAGCAACATTTCCGACAGCGGAAAAAGTATATTGATAAAGACGCTTCTTTTACTATTTCGGCTAACAATGTATTTGAAAATATAGTACGTATATCACGCTTACGAAGCAATAACGAGAGTATGCTCAATAGCTGGGATGTATAGGTAGTAGTTATGTGAAAGATTAAACAAAAGTTGTAGTAGTTTTCCATATTATTCTAAAAGGTACTTATCAGCTAAATTATAGATAGGAACCGTTAATGGGAAAAGACAAGGAAACCATGGATCAGGAATGTGGTGATTAGAAAGATAGATGAGGGAAGAAAATGGAAGGATGTAAACACAGAGTTAGGCAAAGAAAGCCTAAAGAGCTAAATAATAAATTGAGACGGGCTACAAATAAAACTAAAGAAGCATTATGGAAGACGCAGTGCGAGGAAATGGAAAGTTTGCAGAGAAAGGGTGAATTGGGGTACTATACAGCAAGTTAATATCACTATCGGGAAGTAAGAAGAGAAATCTGTGCTAACAGTTACAAATAAATCGGGAAAGAAAATATTTGAAACCGAAAAGATCCAAGAAAAATAGAAGGAATATATAGAAGCACGGTAAGGTAACGAGCTTAGACCTACAGGATTAGATATTAAAAAGGAAAATGGCGTAGAGGAGGACAGCTTAGGTCTAGGCATACTCGATGATGAGATAGAAAGGGCGTTTAGGGAGATGAAACCAAATAAGGCCATAGGAGTAGACAACATTCCTGAGGAACTTTTCAAATGTTTAGGAAAATGTGGGAGGAAGACTCTGTATGGACTTATTCGTAGTATCTATGAGGAAGGGATCTCGCCGGAAGACTTCGTAAGGTCAGTGTTAGTTCCCATTCCGAAAGGTTCTCAGAGTCATCAACAAAAGGATAAAGAGTAGGGCAAATGATTACTTAGGGGATGATCAGTTTGGGTTTGGGAAGGGGAGAGTCAAGTGCGTGCAATACCATTGCAGCAATGATATCACCAATCAAGAGGAATACAGGATATGTACAATCAGGATGTATTTGCCTGTTTCATAGATTTCGAAAAAGCGTTTGATAGAGTGAATTGGGAAAAATTAATGCGTATATTGCAGAAAATAGGAATGGATTGGAGGGACAGAAGACTGATCCGCAACCTGTGCATGTCTCAGACTGCTCAGGTGCGAGTGGGGAACGGAGAGTCCGGATGGGCAGTGTTGGGAAGAGGTGTAAGGCAGGGTTGCCCATTATCACCGGTGCTGTTCAAGGTATATGTGGAGAACAATGATTAAAGAGGCATGGGAAGAACTGGAGGTATGAATAATAGTCTGAGTGGAATTCGTAAAATCGGTTAAGTTTACTGATGACCAAGATTTAGTTTGTAAACCAGCCAAGGGGTTGCAAGCATTGCTGAGTGTATTAGAAGCTCAGTGCGATAGATATGTGATGAGAATAAATATAAATAAAACAAAAGTTATACAATTTTCCAGAAAGAAAAATGTTAAGCTAAACATTGAAACAGAAGGGCAAAAACTAGAGCGGGTGAAACAGTTTACGTATCTCGGAAGTGCTTTGGACTAACACGGTCAAAGTAAGGAGAAGAATTGTGCTGGGCAAAGAGGCTTTCACAAGGAGGGAGTTGATGAAAGGGACGTTGAGTAAGGATGTTATGAAAAGACTTGTTTAAACTTTGATATGAAGCGTAGTTATGTATGGTGCGGAAACGTGGTCATTGAAGCAAGAGGATAGAAGTAGATTGGAGGCTTTCATAATGTGGGTGCGGAGAAGAATGGAGAAGGTGAAATGGACAAAAAAAAACAAATGAGGAAGTGGGCGACGGTGTTAGTATGGTGGGCGACGAAAGGGGCATGTAGGGAGAAATCCTAAGGAGGCAGGAAAAATTAATAAAGGGGGGTGGGATGCTGAAGACTGTAATAGAGGGGAGAATGTTAGGAAAACGAAGAAAGGGCAGAAACAAGATAGGGTAGTCGGGCGGTGTGAACGGAGGAAGGAATTACACAGAGATGATGAGGGACTTGAAGTAGAGTAGGTTGCTGGATTGTGTTTTGTTAGGAGTCACAACATATAAATTTGGTAGTTATGTTCATGCAAAACCTACCTTAACCGGTAAATTACTTATTATTAATAATATTTTTTTATTATTCATTGAAAATATAGAAATACAAAGAAATGGAAACTCATAAAAATATGTTTGACGTTTCAACGGGCAAGCCACCATCCTCAGAATCAAACGTGTAGATTGAAACAAATTTTGGATCAAAAAGAATCTGTAGATCAAAATAGAATATGGCGGATTTCATGAAACTGCGTGAGATGCCGCAATAGTAACTTTGACGGAGTCATCCGCTACGTTTGCATTACAATGCAACAATTTCAGAGAGTAAAAATCATTTGCCTTGACCGGGATTCGAACCCGGATCCCAGTCAAGGCGAATGATTTTTACTCTCTGACATTGTTGCATTGTAATGTACACGTAGCGGATGACTCCGTTAAAGTTACTGTTGCGGCATCTACCCCAGTTTCTTGAAATTTGTCTAAGGTATGAACAGCCTAAGTGTTTGAAATTGGCTTTAACCTCGTGGACTGTGGCGCGTCGCGCACGACTACGAATGCCTGTGATATTGTATGTCCGGTATTTCGTCACAACATCTTGTTCCTTTAAAGACTCCAAAAATTCAAAGTTTAAGAGGGCGTCTCGGTAGCTTAACTGGCTAAAGCACTCGGCCGGATATCCGACCGGGATCCAGATTCGAATCCCGGTCAAGGCGAATGATTTTTACTCTCTGAAATTGTTGCATTGTAGAATATGGCAGTCTGGCCGTCGAAACGTCAAACATATTCGTTAGTGTCCTTTCTATGTATTGCTGTGTTTAGTTAAATTTTGATTCAAAACTTTATATTTGTGTCGACGCTGTCGTCATTTGTCTATTTGTTCTTATTAGAACCATGACCCGTCCAACGCATCTTGAAAGATTATGCTTTTAAAGAATACCTTTTAGAAGCCTTAGGACTTTAAGTATAGCGTGACATTAGGACACGACTCCTCAACCTCTTTGACACGAAACAATTGGCCAAACATTAAAACTATCATATGAGTACCGGACAAAGCTCTTAAGCGTCTGAACGTGATGGAGTCCCCAAATGGGACCAAAAAAAGAAACGGAGTAAAATAGGATGTACCGATTCCAAGAAATAACTATCGTATTCAGCTCGCAAAAAAAGTCGCTCCTTACACAGCAGCCAAATTTAGTCTCGAATTTCTCCCTTTACAACACTCTCTTACGTAACTACTTATGTAATTTCCATGCATGATTTGAATATTACACCAAGAGCCCACCCTGCACAATGCCTTGAGGTGGCGTATCGACGTGCTGGTTAGTTCATCACCTATTAGGACAGTCTATGATTATTTAACGTGTACTTAATGTAACCCGAAATGAAAATTATAATGCCAATACTACAACTGCGAAGCCGGGTGCTTCATCTAGCAGCACTTATGATGATCACGATATTTTAACACATTCCATTCAATTTTAAATATTTTTTAAAATTTCATTGGCACAGATAATGCAAGAGAACTGTGCCCTGGATTGAGATATTATTTCAATGAACATTATGATCAACTTCACACCGGATGATGAAATCTCTTCAAAAACATGGTAACTCTCCTACCATTTTCTTCCTTGTCGTATCCTTCATATCCAAAGATAGTGATAAGTTTCACGAGAGAGATTAAACGGCTTATTAATCTCTGTTTACGGCTCTCACTTTCCATTCTACTTTACTGTAAAAATGTTATTTGAAGCTAAAAGTTGGATATTTAAAAAAAATCATTTGAACTGAGGAAACTGAATAATTAATTTGACTATTCCCCTTAACTTTGAATGAAGCCACAGGATAGAAGAGGCTTGATCTACTCAATTATGGACGGATATACGCTTGGATGATAATAGTTCTATAATTTAACCATATATAGTATATACGTCCCACTTGTATTTCTAAAATGCATTTATGTGATGCTCAAAATACAAATAAAAATGATCAAGAACTGGAAAGGTAACACTCACGGCTAACAGATTCCTTCAAAATAAACTATATAAGAGTTGAAAACTTACTGCTTTTGATTTAAATCCTACTTTCAAGTGACTGGATACCACTTTGAGAAATGAAATACTTAACATCGAATCTAAAAATAATATAGTTACAACATTAATGTAAATTTTCTTCGCATAGGACTGGCAAATTTTAATTTATTGTTTTGACGCAAGTTGAAATAAGACTGGAAAAAATTATTTTCCAACTTTTTAGCGTCTGGTAATGTTTTCGTTTGGCACCAGTACACCGAAAATACTATTTACTAGACCAAAGAAGACAGAAAATACTATCAAGAATGACTGACCCTTTCCCCAAGCTCAGGGTATCAAGCGAACGCTTTTAGCGGCACCTCTGTCCAGTCTCCTGAGCTGTCACACCTTTGTAGAAGGGCATTCGGGGTTTAACGCCCTACCGCTCTCACCCCCAATTCCTCCCCCTATGCCCTCTCCCGGAACGCCACCCGACTCACGCACACCTGCCCTTTCCGCCTTTACGTATCGACCTCTTCAGCCCCAATGACCCTTTAACTCGCGGCCCTTCCGAAACCAAATGTCACACACTGCGCCGGATTCAGTCGTCATATTTAACGCGTGTTTAAGCGCGTTCCCGGGGTTCCAATGTTGAGGTTTGTCACTCTCGGCCTTATTAAGAGGTCCCTCTTCTCTCTCTTTCTCTCCACCTTCCTCTCTTTTTCCTTTCTCTACTTTCACCTCCCCATCCAACCTTCTCACATCCCTCACCCTTCCCCCAACCTCCTCCCTCCACGCCTCTACTCTGTCTCTTTCTCTCTCTCTCTCTCTCTCCCCCCCACCACCGAACCCTCTTCCTTTTTTCCTCCTTCCCCTTTTGATTCTACACTCGCCTCTTCCTGTCCCTTCCATTCCAGTCCCTCCCTCTCCACTTCAGTCTTGGCATACCCTTCCCCAATGCCTCTGCCTCCCTCTCCATCTAACTCTCTCTCTCTTTCTTTCTCATTCCCTTGACGCTACTCGTCGATCGCCTCTACCGGCGTCTCGATGCACACTCGTGGCCCATCGAGGATGCCAACCTGCCCTTCCCGTGCTCCAAGGATCCTCATCCCTCCCTCTCTATCTTTCTACCCGCATCCCCTCGAACCCCCTGAGGCGAGGAAGGCAATCGGAGTGAATACGATCGTCGTTTGGTTAAGCCGCTCGTAACAACGTGCAATTCATCAGTCCCCTCCCCCGTGTTCCCTTCACCTCTCGGTCCACCCCATCCAAGTCACAGGAGAGCCGGTACGCGACGCCGCCTATGGTGTCACCGTTGTCCTTGTTCCCCGCACTCTCCTTACGAGATATCCTCGAGAGAGAGCGAGAGAAAATCGATAGTTATGGCCGGTTAAAAAAAATCGTCACCCCGAACAAAGTCATTTAAATAGAAAAATTTTTCACTTTTTATCGTATACATTCGCTTATAAATTCGAAAGGAATCGATAGTGAACACGAGTAAAGAAATCTCCACGGAACAAAATTGTAACCTTAAAATTAGATACTTTTATTTTCTCCAGTTTCTATCTTGTGAGAAAACGATTAAGAAATGGAATAAAACTGGGCCCGAAAAAACCAAACGCGAAACGTAATTTAAATTACTGATTATATTCAATATAGAAACAAACAATTCAAGTACAGGATGAGTTCAGTTGGGTAAACTGCCCGACCGCTAACCCGAGGTCGGGGTTCTAATCCCGCCCTGAACATGGGTACTCTGTAAACCCTGGTGGCTCGACCCTTGGGACGCCCGATGACAAGCCAAGAGTGGCTCATCGGGACTCCGTGGGCATGCGGATGAACAGATGAGTCCGGGAAGAAATGAAAATATATGATAAATGCGAGTATAAATATCGTTGCAAAGGAAAAACTTACGGCATTAATTATTTTTCGTAATCCAGAAAAAAATGACTCTGTAAAAATCAATAATAAATACATTTAAGCTAATAAATCCAGTGGTTTAATTTATACAGGCAAGCAATTTGAACAATTCAGAAGGGTGCAAGGATTGAAATGAATTTTCCTGAGAAGTTGAAGTGATATTACGTCACGATTACTGCTGCCCTGAAGAAGTGAAGTTTTACTATGAAGTTAACGTGATAAACAATTGTTTATTCATTTTTCATGCAATGTATTCCTTAAGTTTTTTTAACTAGTTAGTGATTTGGGACTATAAGGTAACAAACAAAATATGTAAAATTTCTTATTCATATGCAACTTTTTTATTTAAAATTTTGTATCAAACTCAATTCATTTCAAACGTCAATATTTTTCGTCCTTTTATATAATCGATGAGGTTTAGCTAGTGGCAGTTCCCCAAACTATTCTTTTCTCTGCCTATCTCTTAATTCCCTCACATCTACGTGGGTGGTCTGAACAGTTTCCGGCCTAAAAAATTTCAGAACATTTCAGAAAAGATGTCTTGTATCTTTGTTAGGTCGGAATCTTTTCAGACCACCCTTGTACTTGAGTTGCCATTTTCCAATAGCTGCGTCTTGCAGTTCAGCCTTGGCATTCCCCTGTAATTCTTCTCCTTCATTTTCTCTTTGATTTCAAATTTCAAGAAGTTATTTTCCTTGCGATGTGTCCAATTAGTTATCGTCTTCTTCTAATTAGTATCCTCCAATGAGTCCTCTCTTCACCTACAGTTGGAAGTATGTGTTAATTTTAATTCATTCAATTTTCATAAATCTTCTGTAGCACCACATTCCATTGATTCTAATTTTTTATGATCTTCGTTCCTAACGTCCGACACTCCCATCCCAAGAAAATTACACTGCATAACGAATCTGCAGATTTAATGAATCGCTTCATTACGTATTTGATTGTACTATTTGCCCGTAGCAGTTGTATCTAATAGAAAGCCTTCATTGTCATTCCTAATCCGCTTACTCTATCCCACTTACTTCTTCCATCGCTAAGGATACTGCTGCGTAACTAGCCAAATTCATCATCTTGTTCCAGTGTGTCTTTTCCTAGACTTACTTGATGATTTTCGTTCCTACTTGAAATGCAAATATATCTGAGTTAAAATCCTGTTTATCTTGTATCTTGCCTTAAATTCCCTTCTCCATATTTTCTAGTGTCCTTGTAGGGATTTATTTTTTCTCTGTCATAGTGGCTACGTTGTCTGTAAATCACAGCAACGTACATAAATTTCCTTTGTGCATTCGTACGCCGCCTCTTGTCTTTTCCTGGTTCTCGTTAATTCCCTACTCTATGCACAGATTACATGTAAATATGGAGGCCTATATTGAGAGGCTGTGCCATGTTCCTTTCTTGATTCGTTCTCCTTTCGCCAAACCTAAACTGCCGCCTCTCTATAGAAAGAGCGTGAATTAATCTGCTGGTGTGTTTAGTTCATCCCAACTTCTTTTAATTTATTCTTTAGTTACTATCCCAATGATTGTTTGAAGCAGTCATATCTTATTCAGCCCGGGACCTGTCTCTTCACTTCTTCGTTGATTAAACTTCCTAGCTTCTTCGTCAAATTTCGTATGTATTGCAGTATAGGCCCGTCGCCATGCCTTCCTTCTTCCACTGTGCCCTCCAATATGGTCCTAACAACCCTTGCGCCATGTATAGGGTTAATCCATTTGCTTATTTTCTTCTTTAATATGCCGAGTTGGCATGGTCTTCCACTGTTCCTCCGAAGGACCTCTTCGCTTGTGATTCTATTTTAATGGAACTGTCAGAAATTTGCAGTAAAACCATATTTTTAAGTTTGAGTTTGCATCTCTTGTTATTCTTTCAGAATATACACGATCATGCTGCACTCCACGTTATCAAAAGCTTAATTTATATCAACGAATGTGATTAAAGTCAGTTGGTATTTCTGTGCATAGCTTTTTTCACACTTTGCTGCTTTTAAATCCAAATGTGTCCTTCTTTAAACACTTCCGCTTTCCTCTTCATTCCTCTGTAGATTATTCTTGCCATAATCTTCAATTCATAGGTTTTATTATAAATTGTTATGAAGTTTTCACATTTTTCTGCCTATATCTTTTTGACATCGGGACGATTGCATTCTTCTTATAATTCATTGTTATTTATCCTCTCATTTATATATCACATGTATGGTTCCATAGCCGAGTCAGAAATATTTCCTGAATATTTTATTAGTCCCAAGGGTATATCGTCCATCCCAATTACCCTGTTTTCCTTGAGTTCTTTGCTGCAATGTTAAATACAGACCTTTCCTTTATAATCTTTGCAGACACGTTTCATACCTTACAGCATTGTAGGGTCCATTTCTTTCCGTCATCATTATTCCCCAAATACTCTTTCAATGTATTAGTATCAAGCTTACACTCACAAAAATTTATTATTTTATCCAGTAGCCATTGTTTTTATTTACCCTACCTTCATTTTAGTGATGTCTCTTAGTTCTGTAAGCTGCTTTAACTTTTACGTGAACATGCTTATGCTGCATTTCTTCCCTCAAGATCTGTATCCTGTCTTTTCTCGCTCTTCACCTTAATTCCTTTCGCTACCTTTTGCAAACAAGTCTTTTCTACTTCTATTCTCGAGTTTTTGTACTTTTTCCCTCTTCTAGCATTTGTTTACTTATATCTATGTATTTTAAATAAAAATCATTTCTTTCTACGATATTACGTATATAATCTAATGTTATGCTGAAGTTTTGAGGGGAGTTCACAATAAACTGCACTATTTTCAGAGACGCTCCTGAACATCTCAATACTAATGCAACCATTTCAGAGAGTAAAAATCATTCGCCTTGACCGGGATGATTTTTACTTGATGGCGAATGATTTTTACTCTCTGAAATGGTTGCATTATAATGCACTCATAGCGGGTGACTCCGTTAAAGTTACTATTACAGTTTCTTGAAATCTCAATACTAGTTAGATTATCAAATAAAAGTGATTCTTATAGTAATTGCAGCGTTTTTTAATGTAGTCCTAGAGAAGAATTGTCTTCTGGCAACGGATGCAGCGTAAAAACGTCAAGAAGTCTAGTAACCGAGAAAATATCGAGAATGAAACGTTTCATCAAAACTTAAATGTAATGAAAAATTATAATTATCGTAGCACTAATTGGAAGATTGAAAGCACCTTCAAGTAAAATACGTAAATATAGTTCTCATAGATATTTTAACATCAATGTAAGGCAATAAGTCAAATAGCTAAGTAGGGAACTAAAGAGATGCCAAATTAAAATGCTTCAACTTGAGGAAACATCCAAACCAAAAAAACACTCAATTAAGAAGAAGCAACAAAAATCAAGACGTTCCTTTGGGAAAATAAAGAGAAAATTTAGAAAAAATGCAGAGATAACGATTCTGCGCTAGAGTCTTCCAATAACCGATCACCCACACTCCACCAGATCACGGAGCGAGCTCACTCGCGAGCCTTGATGGAAGGAGGAGAAATGATCGAAAATTTTCCAAATAGCCACGCCCTCGTGATTACACCGTAAGGAAATCCAATCTCGGCCTCTCCGCGCGTCGACACGCAAGACATTCGCCAAGGGATTTATGTTTTTGTCCACATCACCACTCATCCTCCCTCTCACCTCCCCCCCATTCGTTCTTTAGCGAATTTCCGTCGGTTATGAGCGGGTTTGGGCTGAAGGTGTGGAGGCGAGAGGGAGAGAAATAGGGAGGAGGGTTTGCCATGGATAGTGAGTCAGGAAACGAAGAAGGGTGTGAGGCACTCGAATGAGTCCAATTACCGCGATCGACTGGCTCACTCGCTCGCTCTCTCTAAGAAATGTGGCGCTGGGGCATGCAAACAAGGAAACAAGCAAATATATGCGCCCGCAAAACAAACCGTGCCACCAAACTCCCCCCCCTTTCCCCTCACCCCAGCCCGCCAACGGACATGACTCTCTTTCTCACGCGCGAGCACACACAAATACACACACATACACACACTCATAAGCTCACACACCCCGGCGCGCTCTGCAGTGCTTGCTCGCTGCCGTTGCCGCGAGAGTGTGTCGAATTGAATGTATCCATCGCCGCCTATCGATCAAATACGATGTACGCCGTAAACGGGTGATCTCGACAACGAGCGCCGCTGACGGCCGAGTCGTGTGGGGTGAGGAGGCAAAAGGGAAAGGGGTGGAGAAGGAAACGGAATTGGACGGTTGGTGGACGAAGGAGGAGGGGTAAAAAGAGGGAGGGTTGGCCATAGAATGTTAGAGAGAGAGAGACGGTTGGTTGAGGTTGGATATGGAGGAAATATGGGCTGGAGGACGAGGGAGGAAGAGGGAGAGAGATAGGAAGGGAGTCACGGAAGCAACTGCTTTTTTTATCCCTCCCCCAAGCGGAAAGAATTCTCGCACTGCTGAAAGCGAGCGCCAACCAAAACCCACCATTTCCTCCCACTCCTTCCTCCCCTCACCATATCTCCCAAATCCCCCTCCTACACCCTTCCTCAACCTTTAAGAGTATGGAATTGGTCTGGCGCTGCTTACTATTGCCACAACCTCCTCCCACTACCTCCCCCCCAATTTCTACCGCCATATTCTTCGACCCCCCTCACACAGACAACGGGAATAAACCCTTTCTCCTCCCCGCGCTGTAAATGAGGACCCGATGACCTGAATTTCGCCCAAACTTAAGCCACTTGTTTATGACGATCTTTAGTGCTTTCGCCTTCTCGCCAGCTGAATCCAACTCCCGTCTCTTTCTCTCGCCTCTCCTTGTCAAAACTCACCTCTCTCTGTTTCCTTTTCGACTCCAATTCTTTATCCTATTCACTCCAATGTCTCCCTTTACCTACATCAATACTGTTACTTCCTTCAACCCCAAACCCGAGCCAATTCATAGTCTCCCCCTCCATCATTCTATTCTTCCTCGAACTCTTCTTCATTTGCGATAGGTTACTTCGCGGCGGGGAGGAAGGCCAAAAAAAAACACGAGAGAGTCAGTCGATCGCCAAGTGCTGGTCGATCAACACTGATTCATTTTTGGTTCATCGCCACGGTATTTTTGAATGCACACACAATCGACGGGAAACGTTCTCTGCCGTCCTTGAAATTCTTAATATAACCTCAAGAGGTTACATTTTTTATTCATAAATTTTCCCAACACATTTCGGTTGCCCTTTCAAAACTTGAAATATCTGGGTTATACGTGCATTCTTTTTCTCTCAAGAGTTATACTTCGGAGCCTGGATTGAAATGCAAAGAGTAAGGAAAAATTATTTCAATTCGCAAAACATATTTCAGTTCAGTTATCAAGGTGCTCATCCCCTTTTCCAAGTAAACTACTGTACTGAGTACTGAAAAAACGCATCTCAAAAATCTGATTTTCCAATATAACTCTTATGCCCTTCAACTATAATTGAAATGCCAAAGTTCCGATTTACGCTGAGAACTGCAAAGCAGCATTCCCATCCGCGAGCCAATGACTGACTCCCTATGCTCAATCGATATATACCGTTGGTATATGCGGAGGTACAATAAGATTAATATCATGAATAATAATTGGTCAAAGGGGCTTCTTTGCGGAAAAACACGCGGATACGGTTGCAAAAATGATAATATATTTCATTTGTAAAATGGCATGATATTCTGAAAACATTCTCTTGAACAAGGTACAACCAAGTAAAATATAAAATCCATAGGATTCACTTTATGAAATTAGTTTGGTTTTCAGTCAAAATTTGCGCGTTTTGGTTATCAGGAAGCATAATAATAATACGAGGCTTAATACTTCCGTAGTCATGGATGACGAGTATGTTCGCGGATACTGATAAGGATTGAGGTCACACGGGTGTGGATCAAATACGAAGGCTTTTTGATTATCCGTGCAGCGCTCATATTGACAGGATAATTAATTTTTTAAATTGACTTATGATTAACTGGCTTCAAAATTCCGCACGCGTGTTTTGCAATGTCCAAAGAGATCATTGGATATTAAGGGACGAAAATGTTTATTCCTAGTGAAAGACTTTGCAGACAACGAAAAATACTTCTTGGATCCGGCCAGTATCGACTGGGCTGCTATTTAAATACCACGTACACAAGGGCGACGAAAATCACCGGCCTGACCCACAGCTAGTCCCTGATCAGGGGTCGGAAATTCTCACGCGCCGCTGAGGCCGAGTGCTCCATCCAACGGCCAAATTATGGTATCACCGTGCCCTAAAACGGCAACGAACTTTAGCAACGGATCTTTTTCCAGTTTCATCAGCACGCGCAAGGGGTCGAAGATTTTGCATGCTCATTATATCCATCCGGGAACAAAACTTTGCCCACTCCCTTTCCGAGTCTCTCGCCGTTACTCATTCCTCCCCTCTCCCCACATCATCTTCATTTCTCCCCAGCCTTCATCTTTCTCGTTTCCTCTCAACTTCCCTCGCCTTCCTTTCGCTCTCTTTGTTTCACGTCCTCTTCTGTGAATGCCTTGTGCACTCACATACACAGCATACGCTTCCCTGTCCTTATTCTCTCGTTATATTCTCCATTTTATCTCTCTCTCTCATCTCTCTTACAACTTATCCTACATTCCTCTTCTTCTCTTTCATCTTCTTTCCTCATGTACACACACACACAACCTCCTCTTCTCACCGACTGGATTTCCCGCCCGCTTGGATTTCCGACCCAATTAGTGCGCAATTGAAGGCTCCTCTTGGGGGCGCGAGGTAGAAAGGGAAAGATACAAATGGTTAATGAAACGAAGCAAATCGTTACGAAGTTTACAAACATGTTGGTACATTAATTAAGAGCCGACTCATATCGATGTACGGCAAGAAACAACGGGCTGTGGATTTTTATAGCTTTTTTTATTCTTCTGCCCCACTCAACCCCCTTTTCTCGCCGCTGAGCCGATGGGTGCGGGGGAAAAAATCATCACGTGCTTTGCCGAAACTAACTGGTGCCGGCACGTGAAACGCTTTATCTGAATTTCATTGCCTCAAATCGACAAATGTTGAAAATTGAACCCAAATGACCCAGATTACTAAACTTTTAATTTTTTTGTAGGAAAATGTTTAAATTAGGGTTACGAGTGAAACACGTCGAGGATATAACCTTAATGAATGGAATTTTCTCAATTCTAATATTGCCCGCTTCTTCAATTTACTTATAGGGGTCCAAAGACACCCCAAAGCCTTCCCCATTTTTAATCCCTCCTCAATCGATATTCAAGGATTTATTTTCCTACCAAATAATGGATTCGTTTGAAGTTATTTGAAAACCTCTTCCACGTGAAAACCTTATCCATTAATTCAATTCGATGAATAAATTTTTATTTTTCACCAATTTCCACGAGACTAACCTGGAGAGCACGGTGATCAAATTTTAATGAACAGTGAGTCCTAACGAAGCAGCATTTACTATTCGCCACATCCTCCCGGTGGGGGAGGGGAGGGTGGAGTTTAAACGTGAGCCTTCATTAAGGGAGCAACCGGCCTCAGACCGTCGCAAAAACGTCCTTTCTCGCCCTCTCACCGGCTGCTGGCGTGAATTCTTTCCCTGTCTTTCAGCAAATTCCGCGTCGACGGTGTGCGTGCGTTTACGGAAGCAATACCGCATCGTGTAACGGCTTCAAGATTGGCCGCGTGGAGGGTGGAGGAGGAGGTGAGGAGGGGTACCCCGCGCTCGTTTTATTACCCTGAGGGAATGGGTCGGAGTAGGCAGGAAAGAGAGAGAGAAAATTTTTTTTTCAAACAATTGCCTCGAAACAACGATTTACTCCGTTCTTCCAACCACCTCTCCCTGCCACCACTCCTTCACACCCTCCCTCCCTTGCCCTACTCGTCCCACACCCTTAAAAAGAAAACTTCCACCGTTCGCCGCCAACTCCCGAGGTCGGTCGAGGGCGGGCGGCTCCGTGCATTGAGGAATTGAAAGATCCCTCGCACCATTCAATCACGCACTGTGGGCCTCCCTTCTCCCCGTTACATCGCCACCAACACCACCTCCATCGCTTATTATCACTGCATACCCGACCGTAGTTATCCCGTACATCGGCGAATCGATCTGCTTTTGTGGCGGTTGCTTTTCGGTCGCTCAATAATCACTCAAAAACGGGCGATAGTATGGTTTTGCGCGTTCTTATCGCAAACGGGGCCACGTCTACGCTGCGAACCGCATGCCGGCCTGGATGATAGCCAAAAAATGGAGGAAAAAGAAAACGCGGCGGTGGATATAATTTTTTTTCTTCCGCGCTCCTTGTTTTTTTTTCTTTCTCTCTCTTCGACCTACCGACGTGATGGAGCTGGAAATGCGAATACTCACGAAGTCATATCAGCTCACGGGCAGAATTCAAACATAGTCCCCCAGCGGTGGACAAGGTTAACCTGAGAGAGCGAGGGTGATGATAGCAAACAGAGAGGTGAATTAAACGGATGAACCAAAAGGGCAAGAAGATGCTTTCACAATCTACCCACTCAACTGCGAGCGTAAAAATTTCAAGCCATCATTTTGCAAGCCGTCGATGCAATTTTGACGATCGAAAAATCTTCTGCGCCATAAAAAAATTGTATCCCACTTTTAGTGCACCACATAAAACTCTCATATTTGAGAAAATGATCATATTGCTGTTGCCTAGAAAATATACGTGGCTACATGACTCCTTTATCTCACTAGATCCATTATCCTTATGGTTTTTAAGGTGTCTACGAGGGGTTTATAGGTTACATTCATCTTAGACTGTATATTTTGAGGTCCTACAGGCTACAGGATTCAGTATAATTTATGAAATTTAAGGCACTGTGGATCGCATAACAAATTTTAGAGTTATTCCATGGGTTGGTCAAATGTTGGCTGTAATGCTACACAATAACATCATAATGGATCTGCAACGTAAAAAGAGCATAAACGTGACAAATAACGCAATAAAATCATATGAAATTGATTAAGAGGAATAAGCTCTAGAAACATAAACAAGCATAGCCCAGTTATACGAAATAAATCTACCAAGGAATCATTCTCCCTGACTTGAAAAAAAAACTGTTAAGAAAACTGTTAACTGTTATAACCACGACGTGAAATATTGGAATGACACACGATTACACCTCATTGACTTAAATTTTATGTTTCTATTGTTACACTTAACTCTTAAGATTTAATAAACCTTTTAACTCCTAGGGTACATGCAGACACTCGTATGTTTCGGGATTCAGAAGTTACGGAATAAAAGAATTGCCGAGATATTTTGGGGAAAACGTTGGCCACCACTGGGAGAAAAATGTAAAAAGAGCGTGACACTTGAACAGATGAGTTTAGAGTCAGTGTCCGTTTTCAGGTGCGTCTTTAAGTTAACAGAATTGGAGGGTGAGCGGGGTTGCGGAGGATGGGGTGGCAGAGGAGAATAAGGGGTTGAGGAAAGTGGAGCAGAGGGAAGTTTGTGTTCTTGTTTTACTTTTGAGTGCTCCTGGGTTTAGCATTAACTTTAAAGCACATTTTGCTGCTAAGTATGGTTTCAATAAATGTCTAGGTGAATATATGTGCTAAAGGACAAGGTAAACTGTTGATTCGGCAAAACAGCCAAATCTACAAGGAGTGGAATGATTGATCTCTGAAGCTGACGACGGATTTGTTTATGGTTCTATCCATGATCATCAAGAATTGTTTTTGATTTGGTAAGCTCAGGTTTTTTTTTTAATTTCTGTTTTAAGGGAGCTTGGAAGATCATTGTTGAACTACCGATCGGAGGGTCCGGGTTTAATTCTGGGCGACACCACAGGGTACCCTCAAGTTCACCAAGCGGTGTGATTTTTTGGGCACCAGACCTTCCTGGAAAGTTGCAGACAGCACAGGGAAAGGAATTGGCCTCCTTATTCCGATGTGTGAATTGCACGCGCTGTTGGGCTTAGTAAAAGAGTATCTTCACCTATCAAACCAACCCTCGGATTGATAACTGTGGAGGTGTTTTAAGGGCCCCAGTAATTCGTTTTGGCTTGTGAATGCCTCGTAGCTGTCCTCTTATTTAAAACCTTTGTTCCGAACATTATGTTTACCTTAGTGGAAAATGGGAATGAAATAAAAGGTTTTGTGGCACGAATGTGATGTGTTTGCTAACGAATTTTCTCTTTTTGTTTGTTATCATTTTATCTATAATTTGAGCGTGTGCTTCGTGTGTATACCTATTTGTTTGATACGTTTTAGTTCGTTAGTGTAGCGTTATTTGCAAAAGTGATTGCTGAGCTGCTTTTATGTCAGAAAATTAAGGACCACCGATTTTACGCGTGAATAATTGCCTATAAATAATGTTTACTAGAGCGATTTTATTGGTTATACTTGAATACTGGTGATATCACTTTGCTTTAATGCAGTTTTTGGTATGTGACATTCCTCTTTAATTTTCAAATTTTGGAGTGTCCTGGTTTTCAAAAATCAATAGGGACAAAAATGGAAGAACATTCGATTTGATATACCGATTTTATCAATTCGTCTCCGTTTTTCAGTTTGCCTGCCCTAAGAATAGAACTTCAATCCTATTCATATTTTCAAAGTTGAACATGTTAAAAATGAAATAGCATTTCCAAACTGAAAATATTATTAATGTGATTAAACCAATATAAAAAATAGTGGAAAAAGGTAACGTAAAAAAGCTAATTGTTAGCTCTCTATTTAAAGTTCATGTGTCGCAAAAGCTTCTCCGCCGCAGAGATTTCTTTCTCACAATAACAGTGTGTCAGATAGGTTTTGTAACGAGAAAAATTTGGAAAACAATAGCCCGAAGCACATTCTCAAAATTATTTTCATACTTTCACCTAAATTCAAGGATCATTTCCCCGTTTTATTGCCATATCATATTTCACGGCTTCGGTTCCCTTCAAGATGATAACCATATTTAGGTTTACTTTATAAGGGCGTAGGCACCTCAAAATGAGCGCTCAGGGATAATACTATATTTCATTTTCTTTGTTTATTCAACCAATTTTTTTCATCCACTCTTTGTCCTCGCGTTGCGGATGCCCGAACCTTATTGTTGTACTCTTTTGACACGACTGTTTCGTTTTTCCCTTCCGAGACACCCACATAACACCGTAGAACATGGTCACACCACTGTCATACCACTCGTTGTCTGCGGGGCTCGAACCTCCATTTTTTATTCAATCATCGTCGTGACATCCCGATTTTCAACAGGTCCAACCGTAACACGCCCGTTGAACACGAAGCATGAGCATATACTGGAGTCTCCCGCTAATCACGACCTCGTAACAGTGACCACGTTTGAAAGACGGGCTTATATTTTTTTGAATTGAGGGACCGGATTGTAAGAAATTATTCAAACTATCCCCCAGGCACCTCTCCATTAAGTCGTGTCTCTCAGACACTGTTCGCCTCTAGCGGATGCAGGTATTACCAGGAGAACAGGAAGTTTTATTTACATGAAATTGTTGGATCTCACCCTTCGAGCTCATTGTAAAAAGATTAACATTGGAATAGAGATATAATGATATCTCCAGCTCTGTTCCAACATTGTTTTTTAATCACAAAAAACCATCAATCACGTGCAAGGTTTTACAAGTTTCACAAGATGCAATACAGTAATTTCTCGACGTTCTAAGGATGCTTTGTTCCTCTAAAATAGCGTGGTTGGCACAATTATGGAGGCAATACAACACAAAAAAGTAATATGATAAGCAAAGATTGAGGTTTTAAATGTAATATAGTGCGAGAATGAAAGCCATATATTAAAGTTTTCTGGTAGAATAATAACCAAACGTTGCTATTTCAATTCCCATTTCGTCTTTTTAGACCACAGGTAAATACAGGATTAAAGAATACTAAGTTGTGGCGCATGTGTCTGCAAACAACACAGATTCCTAACTTTTTGCATTTCAGAAAGGAACATGAAGAAAAAAACCAATCCGCGGGCAGGTTTTCAGAGCCGCTGACTGGAGTGGCAAATGCATACACATAAATACGTGCATGTTCTCAAAACGCTCCTGTTCCGATAATAAGGGTAAGTAAAAAATATTTCCGGAAAAATCGGTAAAAAACCTTCAATAAACATATTTGATTGATTATATTATGAATTGCAATGTCCATTGTACGTATTTATGAAAGTTTCACTCAACATATAGTATTACTCGTAATAAAGCCAAGCATTCTTATTCAATGTTGTGAATAATATCTTAATTCATTAGATACTTGGTTCACCAATTGGTGAGGGGTATGTGTTTTTAAAGCTCCGAGTCGATAATAGGTGTATTACCTACATTTTTCCCGCTGCGAGATACTGCACCTCGGTGATGATAGAAAAGTAACAGACGTCACGTTCCAGAGAAAATATATTTGCTCTTCAACTAGTTCAACCACACTGGAGTTACTTCAGGAATAATGCCAAATGAATAGATTTTCTATGGAACGCAAAGCCTATTTATTAGTATTTTGTTACTTTCCTATCACCATAAATAGAATTTTACAAACCGTAGGTCTCAAATGTCTCTCAGAAATTGTCTGTATGTTTAACTAATTTCTCTGCAGGCCCCCTTTTGCATTTATGCGTATTTCCGGGTCGGGACTCCCTGGTACATTATCTAAATAAATATATCGCAGGAGCTCCGCAGTCGATAGTAGGAATAGCTAATTCGTAAATTAAAATCTCCAAGCATTTCTTCAGCAAAGCATGAATCTGAATTCAAATTACCTAGTGGTTCATTTTCTTGGTGTCCTTCCTTTGCAAATATATTCATAGGTAAAACGATTAAAATAACTTCTATGACAGCAAAGTGAATATTGCAAGAGCACTGCCTCACGCCTGTGTATATCACGGGGCAAGAAACCTACAAACAGACTGATGGAACAGAAGTGGAACCTCTGCTACGATAGCAAACCTTCACTTGAGGCACTTCGGGACGACAACCGTAACATAAAAACCTATTATGTGGCTCCGCTACGTTGATGGCACATGTTTCCGCACGGCAGAAACAAAATGCATCCTTGAATAACTTGGAAGACACATGGGCGCCAAACTCACCTAAGAATCTAAAGAGGACGGCAAGCTCCCATTCGTGCTGTTTTAATAATCAGAAAAGCGATGGAACGGTTGGGTATACGGTTTATCGGAAACCTATAAACACCAACAAATATCTCAACGCGACATCATACCAACACCCAAGACAAAGTAATGGCGTCGTGAAAATCTTAATCCGCCGTTTCATAAAGCTAAGTGAAGACGAGCACCGAATCTTGCGAATTGATCCAACGATGAAGGCTACCAGACAAAGGAAATCGTCATTGCCATAAAAAGATAACCCAAAGATATTGCAAAACCCATTGAAAGAAATAGGCGGGACATATAATAAAAAAGCCATTTTACTAATCTGACTGACTCATGTAAGAAACTACGGACCTAAATAGGAGATTTCTGGGGAAATCCCATGTAAAAACTATATTTAAAACAAAGAAATTACGTGAAGTTTCCATCTGCAGTCTTACTAAGTAATAAGAGAAAATGGATAGTCAATGAATTTTAAAAATCTAATATAAATGTTGCGAAAAGATACCCACGACTAAACCCAGAAGCAAGGATTGTCATCGGTCAACTATCGCCGAGCATGTCACAGGGGGCCACAAAATACTTAGACGCAGCCTGCGCGAGTCATCGCGAAAGAGAAAGTGCCTATTAAGGCGAGAGGGAGAAGAAATGTAGAAATATAAAAATAACTTTTTCACCAGAAAACAAGAGTCGAACATCGGTGACAAATGGTTTCCGATACATTTTACGAAAGCATTTATGAAGAGACTCCTCTTTTTCTTCTGAAAAATAGTACACATATAAACTTATAACTTCACAAGAAAATTAATCGATTACTCAGACGAAGTCAATGTCAGGAGATATGGAACTCGGGTAGGAAAATCTAACATCGAGAAGTACTCTACGTAAAATCCTGCTTCTCAACAATATACTTGTTAGCATATTGTGGGAAGTTTTTCCCCCGTTATTCTAAAATTCTAAATGAGTCAACTGAGCAAAATTCAATTACATATCCTGCCTGAAAAATCATCCCCAACAATCAAACTCCTAGTCAGTTCTGTTCCATTTTCTCCCATACCACTTTCAATTATATTACTGTTATATATCAGACCCATTTTTTGTGAGGGATTACCGTGTATTGACGATAGTAAGTGACATCTACTCAAATTTGTCTAATTAATCTTTTCCCTAATCCTCGCTTTGTTTTAAATGTAACACTTAGATGCATCGTTCTTGCTAATTTATTACTCTTTTATATTTAACCACTAAAATATATTATAAAAAAATCATACTGTATCCTAAGTGCGCAATGTATAATAGTTATCTTTGTAGATAACAATGTACATACTTTAGAGTCTAAGTGAATATGATGGTCTGAGCAGGGAAAACTATGAGAAATAAATGGTAAACCTTTACATTTACGCATTTAGCGGCATCCTCTCCAATATTACGTATCAGGTTAAACACCTCTAGTAGCCGCATACACCTAAGATCTTCCTTTATAAGTGGTATATTGGGATGCAAGACGCCGCCAGAGATTTTCGAAAATTGTTTAAAATGCCGTGTACTTACCTAAGATAGCGTTTTGAGGGAATATACTGCTGAGAAAGTCTACAATCTTTAAATAATGATTCTTAAAATGCATTGGTCAGAGTGTAAGTGACTAGTATATGTAATAATATACATGCAAATAAGATGAACTGAATTCACTGATTTAAAATAATTACTGGGAGAATATTATTCATTCAGCATTAACCATTTCTCAAACTTTGAATAATATTTTAATGTAAGACATCTAATATTTAGATTATTCTAACTTAGTTTATTTTTCTAATTATCCTGCAACTTCCTTAAGGTAATTACGCGCTTCCCTGGTGTGCAGTAGGTGAATGACTGTTCATTATGCATAACTCGCAGGTAAAACATTTAACCAAACGGTTCCTTTATAGTGCTATTTTCACAGTTGAATTAGTTTCAGACAAAATTTCCTTTAGAAGATATTATTTAATTAATTAACACTCACTTATTCAATCCTTACTGAAACCTTTTAAAGACCATTCAAACTACGGGATTTTGTCTCCCCTTCCCTCGATGCTAGTCTAAAACGTTCCAATTAATATTCTTCGCAGCTATTTGTGGAAATAACCTCATATTATTAACTTGAAATACGCTAAAACAGCAGATCAATGTCTCAATAAATAGTAAATTTCAGGAGATAAACTGAAAATGACTGCATATTATGCGCACCTCGTTCCATGGAATACAAATCGTGTCAGGTTAAACCCTAACTTCAATCACGACTAACGACCTCGTTTCCAAAACGTAGCTCATCGCTCCAGCTGGAGTAACCCCGGTGTAACTTAATTATACAGTTTAGTGACATAAACCCATGCCAATCACGACTGCGATTTCCAGCAAGGCATACGCTGCTCCACATTCGTTATTGCGTCAAACCGGTTATCGTTAACCCTACCAGGTAAAAATATAATCGGTGAAAACTAAATAATGCTTGAAAGCCTGATTAAAGATTTTAGAACATTAAAAGGACAAAAATCAAAACTTACACGCTAACCAGCAAGTTTGACAATATTTAGTCAAATACTACAGCCTTTTTGAAACATTATATTCATTGAAGAGAGACAAAGTAAACTGAAATCATAGAAAGTCAAATATATTTGCAAAAGTTGAGTCTGCATTTATCTTGTATCCTGCGAGCCGCCACGAGGACATATGAATTCATGTTTTGGGACACCATCCTTTATCATATTAATTCCAACGAATGTGATTTTCCAGTAATAGGGATTTTAGATCACAAGTTCTTTGAGCTCATTGTTATCGCATTGAGTCTTTTCCCTTCTCTGTTCGTAAACTGTGCAATGATTGAACGAGTACTTTTCTCCGTGCTCGTGTTTATTTTTCTTATTTTATTCAGCTAACCTCATCTAAAGATATAATGTGGGGTACTAATAAACCCCACAGTTTTATAAGTGTAATATATAGTTAACTGTACCTTTTAAAAAGTCTTCATCTCTCTTATTTCCTCCAAGTTTGAAATACCTCGCATCCTAGTGCTTCAGTAAATCCCAACATACAGTCATTTCCTATCAATGTTTGACGAATCGAACTGGTTTTCTTTCAATATTATCTAATTCCTAAGCAATACTTTCTCCGATGTTGTACCCCCATATACTTTTTGCATATCCCAAATTTAGCCTTTCAAAGTTTGAAAATATTCAAAAGCAAAAAAACATCATACCTCCTACTTCCCCTAATCATTTGATAACATTTCCCGGGCAGGCCCGCATCTATGTCAAATGTGACCGCCTTTTTCAACCGCATATATTTTTTTAAGGTGTGTTCTAAAGAAATAATTAGTTATTAATGAGCAGAAATATTATAAAATATCAGTGAAAGCATTAACTTCGAGTGCAACGATGTGCGGTCAGAAACGTAAACTTATGGATTAATGTTCACCGAAGAGTTTCTGGATGCTGATTTAGTATCAGTGGTGGCCATGGTATTTTGGTCAACGCCTGAACCTGAACTCGACTCAGAAAACTCCATTTCAAGTCAACAAAAAGTCTTCGCCCGATGAGGGATTCGCAAGGCGAAACCGATCGGAATAGCCGGCGATCGCGTTGACCGCAGAAACAGTCATTTCTGTTTGGGAAGAGGAATGAAAAATGAATGTGGAAAGAGAAGAATATAAATGAAGTAGAGTAGAGGGGAGAGGAGAAAATACCGAATGTTCGACTAATAAGAAGGTAGGAAAGGTGAATTTATGATTTGCTATTAACTGCGGTACATTGAAAAATATGAAAGAATCAATGCTAGATGATAGAGGAAGAGTAAGAAAAGAACCACAGACTTTCAGATGAGTTTTTCTCTATATTTGCTTAAATGTAGCGCACTTCTCAATTTAACGGAAACTTGTAAGTTTTCAATGCTAAAGTGCAATGCGCAATTTGCATCGTAAGAGCATGCACAACTGAATCCCAACAAACCTATTAAATTGTAATGAACATTTGGATATTTTCAAGTATCAGAATTAATGATATTGCATAAAAAGAGAATAAAAAGAGACGCTTCAGGCGTGATATGGTGAAATATCATGAGTAATAAAAATTGGTAATTATTATTTTGTGGCAAATTGCCAATTTTTATTAATAATGATATTTCAATGCACTGTTCTCATGGGACAATGGTAGGGAAACCTATACACTTGCATGGGGTTTTTATTACGATATTTTAAGATAAAAAGGGTCGGTATTTAGCAAAATCTTTAAACCACTATTGGTTCAAGGAAGCTTATTCAAAAACTCTAAATAACACTTGGTCATTCGAATACTAATTTTTTGTTGCAGATTCCAAATTTCCGTCTTTCGGTCTCTCAAGGTTCCCTATTTCATCGACTTCCCGCTACATTTAATTCCCTTAGCATTCAGTATCCTTCCCTGGACCTCTCTCCCTCCCTCAACGCTTTCACTTCTTCCTTAAACGCCAGATAGTAGCTTCGCTCTCCTGCCATCATATATCTGTTCTTGACATTATTTGTTAAACTTTCATTATTGTTTATTGCTTTTACCCTTTCTTTTTCTTAGTGTATAATAAATCTATTGTCTGTCAGCCAATTTCCTTTGTGCCATTTTTGGCTGCTTTGTTAAATAAATAGATACATTACGCGTTTAAGGAACGGCAAGAATTTCTCCAGCAAAGAGAATTTCACATAACAACCTTCTATTACTTGATTCTCACTTAACATCTTTGATGAATCACTATTTACCGAAATAAATAACAAACCCATTTTTCCTGTCTGTGCGTATTTACGCGTTCCTCATTTCCGCGTACATTAAAAACATCGAGCGTGTGATGTTAACATCCTTCTTCCCATGCCTTTGTAATTCTTTCCCTTAATCCAACGCCTCCTTGGAATTCGCTGCTGCCCGATTTCGCCGACTAAAGTCTTAATATCTCGAGAGGAAATTTACACCACCCCTACTGAACTAGGGGGGAAATCAATAAACAAATAATCGAAGAATCTATCCTGAGAAAAATTCCATCGAGAAAATGTTATGTATTATTTCTTACTTTAAAGTTTTATTTCCTTTATTTTAATCCAATAAGCGTCAATACTTAGGGTCTAATACCGTATTCTTTACTTTCTTTCTTTCTTTCTTTCGAAATCTAACAAGAGCAATTAAAATAACGTAAAATGTGCTTACCCTATCATCTCCATCAAAATTGAGCAGCCGTTATCTTTAAGAATCGTAGCTACCTCATTTAACGAGGAAAAATCGTCTATTATATCAGATACATTTAAAATGAATTAATACACTTATATTTTCACAAAATATTACAGATATATATAGTGCTAAGGCGTTTCAACAAACGATGAACTGATCGAAAGAGATGATCAAAAAACTACGATGATAAGCATCAACTATTCGACATCCGAAATGGTTCTGATTAAACCACTCCTAAGTGATGGACCGGAATAGTTTCCCTCATTGCTAGTTCCACAGATGGGCAGAATATTTCTCAGTTATAGTCAACGAACAAAAAAGATAATTCGCAAAGTCATAAATGTTACTTCATTAAAAATGTGACGCTTTCCAATACGAAATCAATGCATGATACAGTATATGAATACATTGGTTAGAAACTTCATTTTTTTATCGGAAAAATTAAAGTAATGAATATTAGTTTTTAACGTTACCGAAAATTAGTTCTGTCGAAATTTTCGAACACAATGTGTACCAAAATTTCAAAATCCAGCGCTGCCACCTTAAAGATAAATGCATCATGGTATATCCACCATTCCACATGCTTTGCTATCCTCATACCATTCTCCTTTCACGATTCACTCACGTTCCCCCAACATATCCGAAGTTCCTCTTTCACGTATACCACCGACACTCCAACTACCCTGAATTTCCAAAATTTACGTATCATATGGATATCCCCTCTTTATTCGCCTGAATATGGCATGAAGGTGGACCAAGAATCATAAGAACCTACTAGATTTTACAAAGTTATTCATTTCTATATTTTTAAAAAAGAAAATGAAAAATGTCCTCGGTGAAAAGCCTGAGAATGCTACGTGAGTGCACATTAAATTTTTGGTTTTAATAATAAACGGAAAAAGAATAATCGTAAATGTCAACCAAATAATTTATGGATATATCCTCAGATGCATATTTGAAAGTTGTATCTTCTAACATACTCAAAACAGATGATAATGAAAGCATAGGCAGAATAGTTAAAACTAAAGACTGCCTCGAAAAACAAAGGCTAAAGGGTATAGCATTGATGCTTGAAAATAAATTGGGCAAATCATCGTCAATATTTAAATTCTGATTGGTTTACTGCAGTCCTCCATCTTCTATTTTCAGCGATCGTTCCCTCTCCCCAGCTGATTGATTTTCTGCTTTACGTCTTTCTTTAATTGTCTTATGCACTTGTCTCTTAGTCTTTTTCACCGGACCTTCCCTTCATTTTTTCCGTGTATTATGTTTCTAAATAATTCATTGTGCCTCAAGGTGTGTCCAATCCATTAAGTTCTTTTTTTTTTCGTAGTTCACCATATGGTCCTAACCTCTTCTGTTCTTCTATATGCTGTTCCACTTTTCCAATGCTCCATGTCTCTGTTCCAAAAAATCCCAAGCACCATACGAATGTTTTGACGAAGTGCCCCCTTTTTGGCAACCTCAGATTCTTTGAACTTCAATGTAGTAGTTCCCTTTTTGTTATAAGTGCCTTCTTAGCGTGAGCTATTCTTCGATTAAGGTCGGTAGAACATCCTCTATCCCAAGTTAGCTTGCTGCCCAGGTAGATGAAGGATTTGAAAATATAATCTTATCTTTATTTCTTTAAAAGTCTACCAATCATTCTGGATAAAATCTTGAATATTGCCCCTTCCGCATCACACAAGTTTTTTTCTTCAGCTCCACATAACTTCTACTTCCTTTGATTCCTTCTAAATTTTCATTTTCGTTCCCTCTCCTAATATTATATTTACTTGCAAAACCCCTCATTTTTCAGTCTTTTTCCTCGAAAAACAAATACCAGAACCAATCAGCTAGCGTTATGATCCGTATCAAAGTTTTCACAGGCCTCTTTTCCAGGTTTTTTGAATGTTCAATTAACACCCAATATTCTGACATTCTTATATTGGTAAAATATTTTTCATGGATAAGTGAATGTCTGCCCTAATTTAGACTATGCTACTTACTCTTCCTACTGTAATGATATTTGATACGTCAGTACCCTGGAAGCCCCCAATAGGGTGTGCGGTAGGGGGTAACTACACACCAGAATAATTTTGACCCGAATATGACCCCACCGCAGTCGGACAATGTTATTATGATCCCTTATTATTCGTGGAAAAAAATGACATCTTAAATCTCTTGATGTACACTTCATCTCTCTAATTTTATTGACATGTCCGGTCCATCTCCAACCGTAGTACGATGGGGTGATAATACACTTTCAACATCATTGCAAAAGAGACATCCTTCCAATACTACAGATTGTTGTACTACAGATTGGTGTTTGGAAATTTCCTTAAAGTGTATTTTTTTCTGACTTATTTTATTTATTATCTTTTGTGATGTTGATTGTATTTCAGAAACCATGTCATTTTTCCAAGGCAAGTTTATTGTAACCCTTGGGACTTGTGTGCCACCTGACATTTGTCTATTTGCACATGTACATTTTAATAATAATAATAATAATGTATGCAAGAAATTTAATCTGTAATTCAACATTTGCTCCGTGAGAGATTAGCCTAGCTCCTCTAGTACTTTGGATACACTACTAAGTTTATCATAACAACGTTTTATAAATCTATCTCCTCTACGCTATATGCGATCCTATTCGGTAATCAATCCAACTTCGTGAGAATCCCATAAACTAGCGACATATTCTAAATGAGGCCTAACCAACAACAGATAACATTTTTCTTTGACCTTTTCATCACATTTACCTAGTACTCTTCTCATAAATCTTAATTTTTTGCCGAATATTTCATTATTTTCTTTGGTTATGATTTATCTTTATTCCATAAGGCTCATGCCGATTCACTTTTTTGCTAAAAAAACTGTAATCCCTTGTCTTACTGGCTAAGTAAAGTTTTATAATACTCAGATATAACTTGATGAACACCGCACCCATTTCATTTCCACTAATTATACTCCTTGAAGGATTTTCTACTATCAAGTGATTTTTACAATTTGTTACCGCATTATATATATTGCATGGCGTATGGCTGAAAATTGTCTTAAAAAAACCTTAAAAACTCTGTCGTGGAAATGTAAAACAGAAGGAAAAAATATCACATGTCTTCTCTATATTACGTCTCTCTTCCCCATTTTGGCTCTCCTGGCATTTGGCTTTGGTCCTCTTTTTTATTCTCTCCCAATCACATTCAGGGCAAGGTCTTTTGACATCCCGTCCTCCCCATCCACTAGCTTTCTAATTCCTCAACCCCTCCCCTCAAGTCCCCGTATAGTCCCCATATGTTCAAAGTCTCTCCATCGTATTAGATCCATCGATATTGACTTGAAAGCGTCGGAACAGTAGAGGGTATCATCGATTCGTGGAATGCAATTCTAAAAAATTTGGTTTTGATCTCTTCTCCTCATACTGCCCACAAGCATCTTTGCCTTTGTTCTTGCCATCCCCTCCAACTCTTTTGGCTCCAATAATAACTATCCACTCTCTTATGTCATAGTTGGCACTGTTGTTCCTTTCTTAATTCCAGGAAGTTCTTTTACCTTCGGTTAAAATGTGCCCAGCAGGCATCCATAATTTTTCTCTGTATCCACACCTTTCTCTCCATTGTATACACAAATGCTGAAAATTTCAACAACCTGGTTTTACGCTGGGGAACAATGTTAGCGGGATGAACAGGGATTTGGCATACGGTCCTTCTATCAGCATGGTTCCTCCACATTTTCAGCTGAAATAAAATAGTCTGATGATTTGTTTAATTAAATCAGACGTATGGGTAACCCGCTGAGGGTACAGCAAAGGTGATTGACTACTTGACCTTGATTTTGTGAATAATTGAGCCGTTAAGCTCAAAATTACCGCGAGGTGAGATATTCATGAAATTAGTCTTTGGGTTCATGACTAAAGCTGTAGTGGTATTTTCGCATTGGTCCACGACTACCTCTGACCGAAAACATATGTGCGTCCATATATACGAGCAGCTACTCCTACGACATATTGGATCATCTGAAGAGCTGCTTAAATGGTATGTGTACTAGGGGCGGATACGAATAGTTCATATCAACTGCGTAATTATAGATTGGTGAGAGATCTTTACGAAGTACTTAGGGAGCAGGTAGGATTTTCAGGGAAGTGGGGAAAGGTTGAGAGGAAAATCCGGCTTCCAAATCTGCCGACTCTTAACAACAAGGGAGGCCGAGGGAGACAATTGAGTATCATATCCGACGTAATGAGTACTGCACCTAAAAGTGCACTCCACGTGCAGGGATCAGTGTGCTCCACTTAGATGGAGAAACTTCAGCTACACAATGAACGAATGTCAAGGTTGGCATGAGAACACGTTGATTTTTAATTCAAAGCAGAAATTTTTAATTACTCTCGACAGCGTCCAGTCAGCATAAAAACTACTCCAGATCAGGATCACGCACGAACGTGCTGTTATGCAAGGAATGCGGGGAATATCATCTAATACCTCCGGCACGAGCACGTGAATTCCTATTTAAAAACTGGACACGTCGGCCGCGAGTGACTAAATGTGAAACCGCATTTGTCACATTGACGCTTTCAACTGACGTCCGTCCGATTTGGACCCAAACGCCTGGATACGGAGATGAGTAAAGGTACGAATTGTCGTAGGCAAGATTAGGAACCGAACACGGGGCTAGGGAGACGGCACGAAGTAGGCCCCGCGTCGCGGGGAGGGGGGTGCAGAATTGGGTGCCGTCATGGTGAAAACCGAAAGTGGAACGGAGATGAGTTGTCAATCAAGCACCCCAGCTCTGGATATGTTTTTTTATAACCACAGTCACTGCATATTTTCCATTATCACCATACCCAAAACCGAATATCCGAGGTCCGGTTGCCTTTGGCGTTCAAGGGACCTGATAAAACCTTATACTCAAAATATGCTGTTGAATCCTTATTTGTCGAAATAAGATGCCATTATAATAAGAAACAATATACCACAAAATCATTCGAAAATGTCCGTAAAGCGCTATGGCATCAGTGTCAAAAGTGAGCTGTGACTTTACCTGATGAGCTTTCTGATAGAAGTGTAACTTCATCAGAATAACAACTGCCATTCAATCGAGGTGACCAGCAATCAAATGGTTTTTGACTCCATGGTTTTTCCAAGGTTTTCTAGGATAAAAATTCGTTCTTCGAAGTTTGGTGTTATCAATTTTACTACCTCGTTTCCCCGATTCAATTCAACAAACATTCGTGGCATATAAATTCGTGGGTTTATAGTGAATTCGTAAAAATAGGTTTAAAATTTTTAAATTCCAAAATAAAAATCCCACCTACGGTATAGAGATTAATCACCTGAATTTTAGGAGTTCTTCATTGGTGTTTTTTACCTTTTTAAGCACTTAGATTTAATGTAAAGTGTGCTATGACACCTTTCTGCGTTTTTCCATGCTAGCCTTCAGGGAGTACAAAAACGCGAAAAAATTTTAAAACAGAAAAAAAACAGTAACCACTTAGTAATTGTGAAAAAACCATTCCTAATATTGAATTTTTATCTTCTGTAGTATTCTCACTCAGAGAAGTACCTAACGGTCACTACTTAAATCATAGTTTGGAGGGAAGTGGACTTGTTTCGTAGTGAGAAACTCAGACCGAATAACTATACTAATTAAGCGTACTTAAGTATACAAAAATGCTACCCATTATTCTTTGGCCTCTACCAGATAAGCTGAAAGCCAACTATTTATGTATAATTGCGAGACTATTTAGTCATATTAAATTTAAATGACGGAAAGAAGTCAGTCATTTTGCCCTCTACAGTCCATTTTCTGTTCGGGTAAAATAACATTAATTCTCAAAAATTACAGGTTTCACTACCCAGTTTTAGATTTTTTCCAGCATTATTTTGAGTTTTTCATTTCTGGTTTTTTAAGATTTGAGGACGACTGATCACCTTGCTAAATACACGTACTATTCCGGAAGAAAATGACTTCAGTCGCTTCGATTGCAGAATATTAGGAGTCAGGCACATAAGTTTAGAATGGCTCCATTGGTACCATAGAGTGGAAAATATAGCAAAACGTAGGCAATATAGACTATGTCAACAGTAATTCAACTGTATAGTTTAATAAATGGAGTACATTTTTATTTTCAAAAATACATTCCCAAATCTCCGTAACTTGCCTCCTTTGTTTAGAGCTCACCGAAGAACAAGATACTTGTACAAGCTCGTAAAGCTATTGAAAATAAAAATTACAAAAACCTCATGCGAAATATGTATGCTTATGAGTAAAAATATATAAAGAGTTTTTTTCAACGTAACATTTGTTTTCGTAAAACAACTAACGGATATTTGCGGAAGATAAGCCGATGTGTAAAGAGTACATGACGCGCCATTCTCGTTTCGGGGAAATGGCACGCCCGCCGGAAGAAAGACTAAAAAGAAGCTAAAATAAAAGAACTGTATTTGTTCTCGCAGGTCTCGCATTATGAAGGGAATGAAATGGCTGACAATAAACACCAACGGTTCCTTAAGTGACTCGCTTTATTAGGTCTTTATCCAGGCTACACCTTGAGCACATGTGTTAATCGACGTGTCTGCTACACACTGAACCTCTAACAATACATGCTACGTCTCCCTCCTTTCCGAGGTTATAAGTAGAAATCAATAGAACATTCATAAGGCGGTCAAGTATCCACAAAAAAATCATGCCTGGATCAAGGAGAAATAAAAATCCACCACTGTAACTGCTAGTGCTAATTGTCCATCATCCTATTCCCTATCTAAGACTTGAGAAGTATCTAAAACTGTGTCAAGAGCGGGGTCCACCTTAAATATTTGTGGCAGAAAAGTGTGCGTAGAATACACTTGTATACATGAGTGATCCAGTGGAAAATGGTGATTGGAAAAAGTTAAGCCAGTTATAAATAACGAAGGAAGAACAACAGCTCAAATTGAGACGAAGTGCTGATCGTAAGGGATAAACCTGTCAGTAAGCAAATTAATGATAAAGTTGAAGCCCGTAAAATTATACTTAATGAGAACATTTCCCCTAATGGGTAGTTCTTTAAGCAAAAGTGAGGTTTATGTCAAGGTGTCGGAAAATGATAGTAGGAGTGACGAGGTAAAAGCCTCCTTGCTTTTAAACTGTATAGTTGAGAGTGTGTTAGAAGTATTTAATGCATTCAAAGTATTTGCCAATGGTGCTAAGGAACTAAAAATATGCTTAGACTATTTTATGGCATCTATTATATACAGCATCAAAATGTAAAGCATCATCGGTACAGTTAGTTTTCAAGAACGCAAGAATTAGGTAAACCGTTTGAACATTTTTTTCACCACACTAAGGCTGTTGGAAAAAAGAGTAAGATTTCATCGAGGAATTAAGTTGGATATGAGGAAAACATTGTAATAGGCAATAATCAATCATAGTCACAGACAAAATTTTCATGAATTAGCTCGCGAGCTATTAAGCTCACAGGTGTGGTTAATGTTGAAGAATGGACTACTTAGTCTCAATCTCGCCCTAACGACGATTTATTGTTGTTATCATAACTGCTGTAGACTAACAGAGACAAGTAAACTACAGTCAGAAAAGCTTAAGTCGCTCAAGATAAGAAGTCAACGATGTAAGGACGAAATTCAAACTTGCAGGACGTAAGATTTATTATGAATGAAGTGTATTAGCGCCAATGAAAATTGCCTATAAATTTGTAACCGTCTAAAATAAGTAGAAGTACACGTTATGGCGAGATTCTATCGATATGAATATCAAGCATGTTACACGAGCAATTATTTTGTTATTTTTCAAAAACTGAAGTAGAGTTTATGAGACTCTTTCTAAATAAATCGAATGATCTAATAATATAACAACATTGTTACATTGTTTGCTATTGTAATCAGCTAGCCAAAATTAACTTAGGCGTTGGCGTCCGAGTTCATGATGTTTAGATTTATGACCAAACGGACGAAATTATTTTCTGTGCAAGAAAATGGTTTTGTTTTTATACCTTATACCTATAAAACTTCATACGTATGTACGCAGATTAGAATTCTTAGTTCAACACACCTACCGATGAATTCTGTGCAGCGTAGCTTCTACATTAAGGTAGCCACAAAAATCTAAGGATAAAGTTTCAGGGAATTTCCAGACTTTCCAGGACACTCGCAGGTTTTCTAGGTTTCCCAGATGCACGGTCCCCCTGTATATCCGTATGTGGTGCTGAAGTTACTTTCACATTTGACACAAAATCGTCATTATACAGGTAGGCCATTATGTAATACGGATTAGGCAAACCCTTCGTTATTCCTTGGAAAAGAAGCCTCAAAAGTAATTTTTCCATTTTCCTTCACAATGATGACGAAAAAACGTAAGCTTTCAGTTTTAAAGAATTGATTTTTACTAGTCCTCCGTCCCTTTAATGCTCTTACGAGGTCTGTCCCAAAAAAATTAGGACTGAGTCGATTAAAAAAATGTTATAGCCAAAATTTTGATACATTCACTCAAATCTTTGAAATAGCACACTTGTGCGCCCACACAACACTGACGGTGGGTTTTCCACGTCTCGTACGACTTCTGGAAGGCGGCACCCGGAATGCTGCTAAGCTTCCCTGTCACGGCCTGTTGTAACACTTCCACCGAGCCGTGGTACCCTTCTTTCAGCACGGATCTGAGGCGGAGAAAGAGGAGGAAGTCTGGTGGGGTAATTTCAGGGCTGTAGGGTGGCTGAGGCATGGTCCAGAAGCTCTTGGCAGATCCGCGTGCGAGTTTTCTTTTGTTCGTCCGAAAACACTCGTGGCATCCACTTCGCACACACCTTTCTCATGCCCATGTTTTTGGTCACAAGTCGATGCACATCATTTTTAGGTATGTCAAGTTCATCAGAAACCATGTAAATAATTAATTATTTATCCCTGTCCAACAAAGCCTTCACTCTTGCAAGATATTCATCACTTTTTGAGGTCGAAGGATGGCTTGAACGTTCTGCGGCTTCTTTACCTATTCTCTACCCTCCCGAAACAACTTTTTCCACTAAAAAACACCCGATCTACCAATGGCGTTACCACACAATAAGCTGCCTTAAGCATGTCATGAGTCTCTTTCCCAATTTTACCCAGTTTCACGCAAAATTGGATAACGTAGCGCTGTTCTAATAGCCGGTTCATGACGGAGCGTAAGGAGGTCACATTATAGAGGTTTCGCAAACGAACGATCCGTTCGCCGCAAATGCTGGGAGCCAACTGCTATCGGTCTTTCCCGAGAATCTCCTCCCTCGAACCCAGCCAGAGGAACCGCCGCCCGTCCGTCCATCAGGGACAAAAATACTTCTTTTGGAACAGAGATTTTATTCAATTTGATAAAAGGTGTTTTTATGGTGGTGAGAAATCACTTAATCATACATGATTAAAATCAAAACTGTGAGTAATAAATAATTTAGACTAGTATATTTTTCCTTTGCTCAAACTGAGTTAGAAAGTGAAGATATTTATGAGGGGATATTGTTATTAGAAATTTCTTGGAGTAAGCATTACTTAATTTTATAAAGTGTAGAATAATATTCTTTGCTCTAACTCTACGGTGCGGTACTCTAAAAAAATGTGGTTTGTACGATACGTATAATTTATCACGTTATATTATAACGTGATAAATTATACGTATCGCACAAACCACTTTTTTTGGAGTACCTCACCGTAAAGTTAGAGCAAAGAAGTTAGGCGGAAAATTACGCACACATGTTGCCACCAGATCTCGGTCCGCAATAAATTTTAGAGAAATATTATTTTGACTCTTTTGTCTTTATTTTTATAGAAGATGAAAGTAGAAGGCACATGCAGCATGCCTAAGGAAGAAGCCCTTCAAAGTGAGGGTCCAGAGAGGTCTATGGAAAACCCTGGCAAGAAGAAGAGGAAAACTAATTGGACAGGACCTGAGGCACAACAGCTAACTAAAGACTGTAATGAAAGGAACCATAGAGAATATGAGCTACAGAGGAAGGCCAAGGGTGAATTATGAGAAACAAGAAATGGACGTCAGCGCAAACAACTGCGATAGGGTGAAGAGAGTGGCAGGGGATAAAATAGCTCGGACGTCTACTCCAAACCAACCCTGGGACTGAAAACCTTCGATAATGTCTACATTTTAATGGCCTATATCCAAATTTCGTGCAAAGTTATTTATAACCCTCTCCAGCACGCTTTGAGTGAACCAATACTTTGCCATTCATTTCAGCTGAGAGGCGTAATACATCAACATGAGCCGATTCTTTTCAATTTTCGCGATAGCTAAATTACCAGTTTTAATTCACTGCGAAAAATGAAATCCAACGAGCCAAGTTCTGACAGCTCACCATTTCTTCTTTCCCGTGAACTTAATTCTTTAATTTTCTCATTTATCACGAATGGTCTCAAGTCCTCATCATGTCAGGAAAGTTTTATTTCACGCTTGAAATGTGCCTTGCAAAGACCTATTCCTTAGAAAGGGAAGCCATCTGACTTCTTTAACCGGAGACCTTGACTAGAATTCCCAAGATAAGCATGTTACAAGAGCAAATCTCAGAACGACTTTTGAGAAAGAATTCATTAGACCCGCTCTGGCTTTCGTAAGGTCCACAGAGTCACTTTAGTTGCCCTCAACGCAGTGGTGAGAATTAATGATGGAATTCGAAGTGACATGGAGGAAAGGAAGATAAACTCACTTTTTAGATTTTTTAAAGTATTTTGTCGCATTTCCAACACAATTATATTCACATGTTTTTCGTAGAAGTTATTTCGTCCTACCTTCTCGATTCGGACAGGCTACAATAACCGGTTCAGAATATTCTTTTTGGGGACGGATTTCTGGTAATCGTCGACACCTCCTCCTTCATCTCATTTTTTTTCAATGTAATATCACATTTGGGCTAGAAAAAATATTTTGTACTCCATTTATTTTCAACATTGAAATGGAAGACAAGACCTCTCACAAAATATCGTTAGCCAAAATATTAAATAATGTTGAATTTAAAATCAAAAACCGTAACTCCGAGCGAATGAACAGTAACGTCCACCAAAGTAAGGATCAACATCCAGTCAAACAGTATGTATTTATTATGATCCCGACCGATCAAGTCCGACTTTTACAAAAAAAACAGCCATGGTTTAGGACTTTGCTAAAATACTAGTTCGATGCACTAAAAAGTGAACATTTGCGGAACCAATCGAATGAATTGGTTTTATCCAGCAAGAACAGTCTGGATCGCTAAGTAATGATCAAGTATTGGAAACTCCTAGCATGTAGTCTCCTTGATTCTTTGGCAAATGATAAATTGCCTTTAACATTGCTCCGAGTCAATAATAACCTCGTAAGCCTGAGCCTATCCAGCTACACTGATTTATTACATACTTAGTATCAGTTGATTGGCTCAAATTTTTAGAAATACAGAACACTCCAACCTTTGGTTCTAAAAATATAGTCACAACATCTCTCCTTCTCAATGTAAAAACTGCAGAATTGTGGAAAAATAGCTTCATTATTCAGAATACTTCATTTTATTTCAAAGGTGAATCTTAACTTCAAACAAGACCTCCTCTTTGTTTTACATGAAACTATTATATTTTTTGAAACACAAGTTTGACATACAGTCCGACAACGCTCCAGAAAAACTACAATCGTTATTTTTTCAACGATGTTTTCCTCCAAAGCGTTGACGTTGGAGCTACCGCAAGATAAATGTGAAATTTGCGGTAGCAAATTTCACATTTACCTTGAACTGGTAATTCACTACGTGTATAATAGCCGGTTAAAATTATGAAAAATAATTTAGACCGCACATTGGGCCGCGAATTCAGTTATTATTCATGTAATTCTACGTGGTAAATGGCGATATTTCGAAATGCCTAATTTATATTCCGCTCGTCGCACTCATTCTACGTATAGCTGGCGAGATGAGTCGGAAATGATTCGCCACACATGGCAGCCTGGAGGGTGGAGGAGCGAGCATACTAATGGAGGAACGGAGTCCCGAAATCTCCTCTTTTTTATTCGATGATGTCGATAATAAACAAAAGATGACCTCCCTTTCCCCTATTCCTCTCTTTTCCCGAAGAGACTTCACCTCAATACCCCTGATCAGATTCACACTCCATTCGATAGCCAATCAAAATCCACGCCAAGACTTCCTCCCGTACACTTGGTATCCCATTCTTATCCACATCTGAGCCCTATTCATACATTATTAATCAAATATTTGCACCAAGTGAAATAGCTATTAAAGAAAATAATTCCTAAATCATTGCCTCAGCTATTTCACTTCATGAAAGTTGTCCACCAGTGTTCTTTGCAGCCACTTAAGGAACAGCACATAGTTAACAGTATTACCAACCTAGAATTATTTCATAGTTTAATATTTCATCCTTCATTTCATTAATTTATTTCAAGCAATAACAATTTATTCGCGATAAATCTAGATGTTGTTTGCCAAAATAAAACGTAAAATATTGACATGATATCACATGTTCGTATTATGAACTGTAAAAATCAGTCATAAGTTTATTTTTTCTAGCTCCAATTTTAACTCGAACCATCTTCCGAACCACGAGGCAGTTCGACTTATTAAAAATTTCCCCTCTAGGTTGAATACATTTTTTTATAAGATTGTGCGTAAAACTATGCCCAAGCACCATTGTAAACTACGTGAATCTACTTACGTTACGCGTCTCATCGTTTGATTTTGTAGTCACATTTATATACCTCCAGCGTCCGTTGGGTATTCGAAATCACAAGAGTTTATTACCACGAAATAAGAATATAAAAGTCATAAGATATTAGTATACAGGTTTATTTCCAAAATAGCCTTTCTCTTCCACCCTGTTTTCTCACGAAACTTTAGGAGTAGGACGGGGTAAATAATTTATAATTGAGAAAAATTTCACTTATTTATTATGGCGATCTTTTAAAAGAAGCATGCGACATGAAAATATGTATCAGATTGGACTTTCTACTACTTTTACGTCGCTTTCATTAAGATGCTGATGAAGTAGCCACTCTTTTCAGTTCTTGAAACACGATGCTTCAACTTAATGAACCAAAACGAACCAGCGTGCTTCTATTATCTACTACCTCGCATTGTACACGCACATATGCTTACTGGTTACAGTTTTTACACATTTCATGCGTACACCTTTTACATCTCATCCTTGAAAATTACGGGGCTCTACACCTTTTAGGTGACTCGTCCCCCGGGACATTAAATATCGCTCTCGCCCACCCCAAGTTCTTCTCACGACTCACTTCCATGCACAATAAAGGAAATGCACCGAGCACATATTTTACACAAAACTGGGACCGACACCGAAAATAAAAGAGGCGAGACTTAAGATAAATCAAAGTTCATTTCACGAGACGTATAAACAACGTCTGAAATTCCTCAGGAAAAGCCCCTCAATCCCGTGGGGGACCTTTTCCACGGAAGTCGGAGTGGATCATATTTGTAGGGGACACCTTTCAGACATGCAGGAAATCGAAAATAGAGGGCCTATCCTAACGAACTACCAAACTCCAGTGAATGCGACATTCCGAGAGAACTTGACGTCTTCCTGTCGCGCTAATTAACTTATTCAAATGACTCAAATATAACCTGAACACTTAAGTAAACGCTGCATGGAGGAAAAAATACCTGCTTACTCTACAAGCCTTCTCAAGAGTGACAGACGGGGGTGACGGGATGACGATCATGAAGTGAAAAATTAAACAGCCTCCAGTAGCGATGACTGAGAGTAAGTAACTAAAAATAAAAAGAAAATTAGGGAGGTGAAATGCATGAAACTGAAGAAATATGAAACATTTTGAGAAGAGCTGGTATAAGCTCTAAGGAGACAGTTTCATCAAGCAAATTTCATGGCAGAATTGAAAATCACATTAAATTCAGTAGTATTCGGCTAATTACCTTCATCATTACATGAAGTGCAGCTCATAATGATATATTTCCCCTTATACCCCTCGTGAATTTTGTGTGGAAAATACGAGCTTAATTTCGTGCATTTCACGAGTTTTATTCTCGCAATCGTGGACTAATTGTACGTACTCGTTTATATTCATTCTCCACTACCCCCTTCAACTAATAAAATGGTAGATTTTAATTGACGTAACAAAGTACGAATTTTGTATGATACCATCGAATTAGAATTTAAAGACGAAATGATTGTTAATCACGTTGAAAAGTTTAATTTTTTATTTATTCTCAGAAACAGTAATGGTTTTGCAATGAAACCCACGAGAATCGGACTTTTTCCAATTATAGCTTCTTGGGATGGTCATAAATTAGGAGTCAAATCGCAGTTCTTTGTTTGAATCAGAATTTACATAATGAGGAATCGAACAGAATTTGAACGGAATCGTTCAAACTATAGGTCCAACTAAACACAGTGCATGGTCGAGTGAAGAATTACATTCACGGAAAACTGTTGCGTGGTATTCAATCTGGTAAAATTGTGTATAAATCTACTGAAACCAGCTGAAAAAGTATCCTCGTGCTGTTTCTCCGCCTTCACAGATATAAAAAAATTGTTTTTACCAATGAAAAAAAGCTCAATTATGGCAACAATCGTTGTTCCGGCACTTCTCTCGGCAGTATATCTCCCAGAATATAACATAGGGGACACGCATACAATTTTTTCCCATTCCACCTCACTTGATTTTCATCCGACCAAATTGTTTATCCTCTGCACATTGAACGCCACATTCAAACGAAATCACCAACACCAAATCGAATGCACCTTTCAGACATAAATGGAAAAACAAGACATTACTCCCATGGCGGATCTCGAACTCGGGAAAATGGAACATTGTTGCTACCAGACATCCACGATAGTCGGATCTCTTGGGCCCTTCGATAGCAGGAATCCTAACAACCCCTCGGAAATTCCCCTGTTGTGGATTAGAGGGTAATATGTGGGAAGGGAGCGTATTCAGGATTCCTTTCTATCCTCATAAATAAGGGACGCGGCCAAATAATTCTCTTACGGAACCGCGAAAACGGTTCTGTAAAGGAATTATTTTCTCAGCTCCCCACTGCGGAATACACTTAGTCCAGCAGAAATCTCCCCTCCTCCCCAAATCAATCTCGAAGAACATCAATAAAATAGATTGCTTCAAGATAGGGGATATAAATAACCTTCGGCAACCCTTAAACAAGTGAGCCGACAGGCTTTCAACACAAATCTAGCTGTGGAACATTATTGACGAGATTCCATATAAATGTCTAAACACGTTGATCGTAGGATTAGGTGGTTCCAAAAGCGCAAATATTTTATAAAAAAATGTACGGATGCTCAGAAATTTTCATCTCAGTACTGGTGGTGAAGAATTTTAACTCTCTATTGATACTTAAATACGCACCACGGAGAGATCTAAGTTTAGCAGTCTGGCAAACCGTTTCCCAACTTCCCAATTAAATTTTAATTCATGAAGTTTCCTCCTGTTTTTTTTTATTTTTATTTTTTTCTTTGTGCTTTAGAGTATTCCTTTAACATGTGAAAATTTTTACAACGATGTTTTGCCAATTCAACCGAAGAGTTTAATTCTCAAGGTTCCCGGAGCATGGCGGTTTGCCTAAAATTTGCTTCGCTATTCCTTTCCGTGGTCTATTCCAGCGCGACTAAGCTGCAGTTGGAAAAGCTCGCAGCAAAAAAATTGGCACTATAAAACGAGATCGAAGAACAGCTCCAATAACACCTCATATTTTTTTGGGATTCTTTCGGCGCCAAGAAAGAAGCTGGAGCGTTTAAGCTTCACTGCCGAGGCAATCGCGATTCAACTTCCCATCCCATCGGGTTAGATCCCAGCAATCCTATCTGGGGAAGTCACGCTTCTCGCACGCATCCTGAAGTATTTCACAGCGAGACAGGAGGAGGAGGGTCACGGGAGTGGAATCGTAACAGTCCTGCAAGAGAATTATTCGTTTCACTCCCTACGGCTACGGAGTGAGAAATGGACTTGGTCCACGGCAAATCTCTCTTCCTACCCGAATCAATCTCAAGGGGCTCGACACTTCCTTCCTGGACGAAGAATGGTGATTGGGGGTCTCTGGTCAAATCCTTGAGAGGGCAGCCCATAATCTGGTGAGGACGATCAGTCCCATCCCAAAGCGACACATTAAAAGGAACACCAAACGGCACTCAGCTCCAATTCCCGAGAAGAGTTCGCGAAATATTTAATTCTTTCGCTCATAAGCGAAAAAGAATTTTTTCAACAGTTTAGAAAGTGTTTTTATTTCAACGGTAAAGAAGCTGAACTATTCTTCAAAATAAATAAATTAAAAATGATCCCAAAGGGAATTACTTTCAACTGAATGTTCATGCATTATTAAAGACTGTACGTGGGGCGTTTGAAAACAGACCTCTGTTGCTCAGATATATCCATTGATAAAGAAAGGAAAGAATGCAACGAATTAAGATCATTATTTTGAGTTCAATAATTCATGATATCGTTGCATTTGGATTTTAGAAATCCGCACGAAATTTGAGTGGATAACAACGCACTCCGGCACTCAAATTAACCCCTTCGCTGTGTGATTTCAATTTTCCCTGCGTCACTGCTGCGCTGCGCTAGAGGGGAGCCACCCGCTCGGGGTCCGAATAAGAACCTGCAAACAGTGTTCCCCCAGCTTCTTGAGTCCCAGGGGGCATCTTAAAAATTTCGGGCGCAGCCAATTTCCTTTCGGAGCCGTATCTCTTGAATACTTCTTCTTCTGGAACGGGAACGCCGGGGGCCGCTCACCCAACAAGACCAGTTCGTAAGTAGTATTACCGCCGAGGGAAGCAAGCGAGAGAGTACACGCACACCCCCTGTGCCCGAGTCTCGATTTTCGACCCAATTTCCACCCAACTCTTCCAAACGTTTATCCTTCCGCCCCTCGCATCTCCTCCCTCGGAGAACCAAACAAGGCCCCTTCCCCTCTCAACAACCCTTGCACCTCCCCTGCTCTCGCGCCGCTTATCCCCGCGACCCCCACACGCACTCACACACACACATAGACGGTAGCGGATTATACACTGAGCACGGAGGGCACCTGCCTTGGGGCTCTGTTATTAAGTTTCCTCATAAAAATTTTTTAGCAATTAAAACGTTTCAATTAAATACCTTCGAATTATAATTGATTAATAATTCCGATGTCATAATTAGGCTTCATTAATTACTGACGTCGAGAGTCATGCAAAATAGAATAATCAAAAAATATGTCGAGGGCTCCCTTATCCTCCGGAGAATCTCCAGGGCCTGTATCCGTTTCAGCTCCACAGAGCACAACTCTCACCCCTCCTCCCAGAGACCCTGTCACGCGCGCGCGCGCACGCCTCAATGGAGGAGGCGATACTCAACATCTCCCTATTTTATCCCCATTCATTCTCGCCATTCCCCATTTTGTTACTCGCACATCTCCCTTCGCGACCCCCGCATAATCCCGCGGCCTCATCTCAACCAACCGCCCTCCCCCTCGATCTCTCCACCCATCCTCTTCCAACCCTCCCCCGCCCCTCCCATTTTAACGCCACCCCCTGACACCTGCTCCGCACTCGACCAAGGGGGGTGGGGAGTGCCTCACTGGAGGAGGATGTAGGAAAGAGGAAGGAGATTGGAGGAAAGGGAGACTGCCACCAACAAATGGACTCATTTCCTCCTCCGTCTACGTAACCCCTCCCTCCCACTCACCTTGTCCCCTGCCCCTCTCGCCCCAAACCCCCCCAAGCATTACAAAAACACCCCCTCTACCTTCCTTCAGTCTCGAGAAACCCTTTCTCTCCCTCCGATCTCACTCCACTCCCAACATCTTCCTCATCGCGACCATCCCCCCCCCGCCCAACCCTTCCTCGACCCTCCCCCCACCTCTCCCCCTCTCCCCGCTCTCCTCTGAAAGGGAAACTGCTCTGGAAAGATGCCTCGCGGAATGGATTGCTGGTCCTGACTGCTCGCTCGCCCCCTTCGCCCTCCTCGTCCTCTTTGCCCTCCCTCCTCCTTTACCCCCGCGCCCCAACATTATTCTAGGAGTGAGTGGCCCACGCGGGGGCATAGGAGTGCCCGAGGGGGACGGGGGATGGGGGCGGAGAAGGGAAAAAGTGAGCTGAGGAAGGAGTGGGGTAGCGGGATGGAATGGAAGGGTACGACGACGAGGAAAGACCGGCAAGCGGGAAAGATGGAAAGGGTAGCGGGGGAGAGAGAGAGGTAGCCTCGGATTTGGCACGATGAGGGAGATGGGTGAGGGAGAGTGGGGGAGGAGGTAGCAAGCTGGAAAGGTGGAGATGGCTGCGGAGAGGGTGGGTTGGCGGCACTCTGAGAAAGAGAGAGAAAGGGCGTAGGTAGGTGTGTGTGCTTATGTGTGCGAGTCGGATGATGTGAAGGATGTCACGTTAGTGCGGCCTAATGTCACTCGGGCCTTTCGCCCCTCCGAAGAGTGCCCTTTGGTTACGCAGCTGCTCATTTGGATAATGCTCTCTCGCCTACCGCCTCGCGTGTCCCGACCCTCTCTCCCTCCCCCACACGTTACCGCACGTCAGCGTCCCCTCCTCCGAAAGAAAACCACCCCACACCTCTTCGCAAACTTCCTTCCCATCTTTGCTCACGCCCACCCTGTTCCCCCGCTCCCTGTACCAGCGCCCCAGGACATCACCGGCCCCGGCGCTCTCATCGTTTCGCACATACCTCACGCACTGCGTACCGTTTTAAATGAAGGTCCCTTAACCACCCCTTCTTTCCCTATCTCTCTCCCTCCCTCGCCCATCCTCCCGCCTTGCGAGAACGCTCCCCACCCCCGGTCCCTCCTCTTTTTCGCGCCACGCCCCGAACCCTGCCCTCTCATCTCAAGAGCGTCCTCTACCCTCCTCCTCTACACACACACTACGCGAGTCCCTTCCCGTAAATCCTAGCACGGCATCCGTTCCCGAACGAAGGAGAAGTTTAATTTTATCAAGGAAGCGGCTCTCCTATTGCCGAACCAATTGGCAAAAGATGGCCTCCCGCTCATGAATATTCAGGAAAATTTAAATGAGCAAAATAAAAAGAGAAAAATTAATTTTGATCCCTCCACCCAAAAGCCTCGCCCAAAGCGGATATATCTCTTGGAGAGTAGTGAGGACGAGAGGAAACACGGGAGTTAATCTTTAACGGGTTGCAGAGTTTTTGCGTGAATTATTTCATCAAAGCAGCGGGACTATTCCCGGAAATTCCAGGGTTTATGCACCGGGAGCTATCGGCGCGACAGGAATCGTTCGCTTTCGTAGAAAGCCTTTATGACTAAACAGCGATCACATTTATGCACGCGTTCACGCGTACCCATGCATGTATGAATAGATAGGTACAAAGGATCGGCGGGAGAGAATACCGCCGAACGGAGGAAAAAGAAAATTATGCCACGTTTCCAACGAAGGAAAGAATAAAAGGAAGAGGAACAAGCGCCGAGCTAACGAGTACACATCCGATGATATCGCAGAGGATCCCGATGGTCTCTTTTTCTCTAATATACGTAGCTGAAAATCCTGTCGGTGAGTGGGAGAGCAGTGGGAGCCTGCCACTGGCTTACGGATTACAGAGCGGTAGAGAATGATTGACGTTCACGTGAGTGCATAAAAATATGAGCTGGATCCGATAGAGAGACGGGATAAGGACTCACATATGAATAAACTGAAAGAAGCGAACTTATCAGTTCACCGTACGTTAGTATCGGATCATCTTCTCTCATTTTAAAGACTAGTTCCCGTATTTCCAAAGCTTGTTTGATTCATAAACACCACTCACAAATATTTAGCCTTCTCTTTTTACGAAATATTTCCGCAAGGTGCGCACATTTTTCTTGCGTGTACATAGTTTATCTTCGATTTCTGACGATCACACGAGGATTTAGAAAGCGCGAGACCCATGGAGGAATACAGTTTGTATGCCCATGGTATATCGGCGAGTTGGATTATTGAAAAAAATGACGCCAAGAAATTTTTTATTCCCCCTTTGTTTAAACATTTACATTTTCTTCATGCTTGCGATATGATACCTATTAACAGCGGAATATATCAGCGTGCTGCTTGATTCGGCCTTCTCTCAAATTGTCACTGTTGGCTCTAGATGGAAAATCAATTGCTGGGGTTCAAAGGACTGTGGGAAAATACACGTACACGATTGTAACTCTGTAATATGCACATAAATTGGATGCAAGCGTGGTGAATTAAAGATTCGTGATCAACATGAATGGCTTTTTTCACTGCCTCTCAATATAATCTCTCAAAACTGTAACGTCGAGCATATCAAAGCTGATTCGTGATTACGAAAACGAATAAGTGTTCACAAATCATGTCAAAAATCACGCTAATTTTTTTTCAAATATAACTCCTATAAAAAAGAGAATATCCGAGATATCTCACGTTCAGCGGATGGTGCATTTGCATGCTTTAAATCAATCGCCCACCAAAGGAAAATTATGTCAATTGAGGAGGTAATTTCAAACCGCAACGTTTTCCATCACAAAGCAACCAAATTATCCCAAATGTAATGCATGGCCAAGGTATGAATCCTATATTTCAGGTGATGGTTCCAGCATCAAGTAATCATGTCGAGCATGAATATGTGATACTTACAGTCTTCACGTGACTTTGATCACATTTCAGATCATGCTATCTCCCGTAAGTCAAATCGAAGAAGTTTCCTCGAGCGCCGGTAGATGGAATTTCAATGACCAAAATTTTACCCCTCGGGAAGGAAACACATTGGAAGACTTCTGTGAAATATTCTTTTCTTGGCTAAAAATTTCAAGCTTTAGTTATCACTGAAGTAAGTTTGGCGTGAAAACAATGGCATAAAATAAACCAACCATTTGCATTTAACTTTGTCTCCCCATAAATAGCATTGTTAAGACCAAATTTGGTCTTTGATTGAGGAATGGTATTTCTACTGACTTGATCGTAACTAACCCAATCGTTCGCCAATTTCCTTACGTGGAGACGCGATGGTCGAATATTTTATCTTATACACAACGCAAGTAGTTCATTTAAAATGTTGAATTCCATATTATTTCATTCACTGCCCCACAATAAGGTGCCATACTCAACAGAATTAAGTTATTTTTTAGCTCTGACTCAGGATTGGATCGAACGACTAAATTTTTGTAAATACCCAAGAAAACATATTTGTCTTCTTGGTTATCACATTATATCGAACTTCATCTCAACTCACAATTCATTTACCAAAGTCCTTTGAACCCCAGGGTTCATAACTCAGACCTTCCTTGGCTACGCTATGAATTTTCATCAGCTACGACCATTTCTGATATTGAACATATTCTTCATAGATGGCTGAATCAAACACAAAATCAATACATCTTTGGTCAAAAAATCAACAACCATCCTCAAACAAGTTTAACTTTATATCTTAAATAAAAAAAACAATTCTTCATTTGGCGGCTTTCAAAACCACGAGTTTATCCTCCTGCGATCCAAGCTGATCGTAAATACTTCATACGCGAAGTCATTCACACTATTCTAGAAAAATATATGGTTCAAAATAATACAGTCCAATACTGAGTACTACATTTTAAATGTTAATGCCACTTCCCCGTACCTCTCTCAATAGTATTTAGTTCCACATTAATTGATGAATACTAGATGGCATTCAGAATGCTGTGGCTTGAAACAGACTTTGAATACTGGATGAAATACGTACCAATAATTGTTGAAATCAACGGATATGCATAAATGTACGGAAGACATATAGGAGAGAAGAAAAATATTTTGGGTTCTTTGCTATAGTAAAGCGAACCCAAATGGACCCATTTCATTTATTTTCACCGGAATTTGCTAAACCATTTTCATTACCTTCACATAAATACAGGTTTACAATGCTCTAAAAAAGGCAAACCTGTGCATTAAAAAGTTTCATAAATGCACGTAGCTACTATCATTTGCGAACGCCAACAACGGAAAATACAAAAGGGAACGGTTATGCGCATAAGTGAATTGAAATTGTTATTTCGACGAAAAGTTTCATGAAGATATGACGATAGAGAAAAAATTATCATTCGTTGCATCCATTTTTAAGACCATAGAATAATCAGGGAATTCAATATCGAGGAAATATCTGTTTCATAGTCGAATTAGAGATTGTGTGGTGCACCGGCTCGGTGAAATAATGCATCATAAAACATGGTTAATACACACGATTTTAGTGACCAGAAATTTTAACGAATAAATCGAGTCATCAACGCGGCAAATATGTACTTCGAGGTAACAAGGCTATCCGAAAACGTATGGAACGACACATTGTAAAATATTTACAACTAACATTACATGTGGTGCCTATATGAAGCACATCCGGCTTTTGAATCAACCAAAAACAAAAAAAATACTGGCCGCACAAAGCGTTTCGTAAACACGATTTTTAAAAATGGTGTATTTGGGAGATAAGATAAAATTTATCTTCCGTGTTCTTAAAGGTATGATTCAAACGAAAAATATTCTCAGATTTACTCCTCAGCCGATATCAACTTCAGTGTAACGCTAGTTTTTCCTTTTTATTTTTATTAGCTAGATATACTATATTTCGCCGACTTAATCCGGCTTAAATTCATCTCTCTTTCTCTCTCTTCTAGTTTATTTGATACGTCTTATTGAGATAATCTATTTTTCTGGAGATCCTCGAACAAAATGATAAGATCAGAAGTGTTCGACTTTGCTCTCGAAAAGTTTGTGCGCGTACCAATTTATTAGTTTTTATTGGGATTTCCGCCATGTCCCCCCCCCCTCCACAGCACCTTCGTCTTGTCTTGGAGTGCGTAAATCACGACAATCTTCATCAATTCGAAAACACAGGAAAAATTTATTTTCAAATTTCAATCCCATTAGATCCATCACAATTTCTGCGTGGAAAACTCATTACCGGAGTGAATATATGGATTCTCGAGTCCATCAATAAAGCAATAACATCGATTGATTTCTGACACCTTTGCCGAATAAGATAAACAGAAGGACAATACTATAGATAAACGTGTTTGCAGCGGTGATCTACCATTTCTTCCCTGGCAGAGGAAAGCGTAGATGCGCGAGTCAAGAACTCTTATCCTTTCTTCCCCAACTCTAAGTCGATGTTTTTATCTTATAAAAACATTTTACTGGCTTATTATAGCCCTGCTCATTTTATATGACCAACTAAGATATTCCGAATGCCGAATTTTTGCAATAATTTGATTTCATATGATCAATTCCCATTGACGATTGGCCGAAAAAAACAACCATTAAAACGGTTCCCGCAATGTATTTGGCAAAATTCATAATAAAGTACACGATGCGTAGTATAAGATTTTTATAAAATGTGAACAATTAATGTCGGATATTTTGATGGCGATTATTAACTATTCTCCACGTTTGAATTTTATTTTCGTAGACTGAAAGCGGCGTGAAAGTAATGAATCCATGATAAGGTGACCTGATATTTAAATAGTTACAAGGTAAAGCTAAAGAGAGCCGATTGGACAAATTTTTCCATAGAAAATAATAGATGAATAGGTAAGTTCTCTCTTCCACGGATCATCTCATCTGTCGCCAATGATGGAAATACCCTCGTGTTGACCCCATGATGTCAACATTACCACCTCATGAAAATCCCCATCAAGAAAACCGAATATTCATTCCCATAATAACTAACGGCAAGTGATTTAAATTGTATGATTTCATTTTCAAGGAATTACAATGCTAATAATTTTGAAAAATAACCAAATTCTAGGATTTTCCAGGATATATTTTTTCGGTTGTTTTTGGATAACAACTTTGCTTAATAATAAACATATCCGAATGTGGATTTTTGCGAAAAGAAAACAAAAAATTCACACCATTATGATTTCTAAAGTTTTAAACGGTGCGTATGAATTTAAAAACATTAAATTAGAAACAAATTTCCAAATAAGGACCATAGATTTTCGAGGCTTGGAAAAACATTCTATTTTCCATATTTCCCACAAATTTACGTCTGATGCTATTATTACAACTGTAGTTTGCCTAATATTTCATTGACTAAAAATATTTCAGACGGAATATATTTCAGAATAATCGCTTAAAATCGACTTATCACCACATTCAAATGCTCACGATTGCCATCTCACCACGATATAGCCAGGATTTAAAGGTTTGGCGCGCACACAGGACCGACTAGAAATTTCACGTACCAAGGTCACGTAGTGAAGAGCCCGGGCACTAAAAAAGACTCTGCGCCCGAGATGGACCGACAAAAAAAATTCGAGAGGCACAAAAGACTCGTGATTGCGTGGATTTTATTCGAGAGAGAAAGACGAGAAAGAAAAGTGGAAGACGGTTCGACTGAACGAAGGGATGCGTCGTACGACGTGCGTTTGGCGAAGGCGGCGTCAAGGGCGGCCAGGAGAAACCAATAGAATCCAAGGAATAAAAAAAATGGAACACCGAAAAAAAATAACAGATCGAGGCACACGAACTCCGGCGTTCAATCACGCGAAATTAACCCTAACGCTACGTTGCCCCAGGGACCACAAAAGGACGACTCTTTCTCTCTCTCCTCCTCCTCCTCCTCCTCAATCGGTCGCCGTAGATCAGGGCGATACGGTGGTGAAATGCAAGCAGACTCGTGGAAAACTTCTGGAAACTACGAAGACGAAACGGGACGGGAGAAGGAAGACACACGTAAAGGTTGGTGAGGACGGCTTGAAATTTAACTTCGCGGACGGTGAGCAGAGTGAAGGGGAGATAAAGAGAAATGAAAACTGAGACGGATATTTCTTGATCGCGAGGAAGGGAGAGGACAGTGAAAGAGAGAGAGAGAGAGAGAGATGGACCGATATACGTGAAAAAGCGAGAAAGATGGAAAAGGGGAAGGGAGTTAAGAGGAAGAAAACGAGGAGAATGATTCAGGGAAGGGGTGATGAGAAGTGTAATAATGTACGGCGACGGAAAGCGAGAGTTCCGCGAAGAATCCGGAAAGCGAAGTTCCGCGTCCCTTTCCCTCCCTCTTTCTCCACCACCCTCATACGCTCCCCATTTTTTTTCCTCTTTTAACGCACCCAGAACCTTCGATGCCGGTGGATGTGCTGTGTCCTGAAGCAGAGGAACAAAGGGTCATGACTGGAAGTACACGCACACGCGCGCGGGTCTGTGCAGAGTGAGCACAAATCCAGAACGCACGCACGCACCGAGCCCGCATGGCCATGGGAACATTAATGGGAATGCGGAGGCTCCCGGCACTCAGGGGACCGTGAAACAAATGCCACCGCCGCGATTCACGCCGCAATGGACGCGATGAGAGGGGGGTGGAGGGGAGGGTGGAGGAGGGAAAAAAATGTCGTCGCCAGATATTACAGGGGAGGAGGATTGGGCGGGCAGAGGAGGCCTATTTCTACCTTTTCGGCGGCGGCGTCCTCTTTAACTCTTAGTCCCGTCGCCACCGAATGTAATTTCTCTAGCAGACTGTCTCTGATATATTAGGGTCCTGCAGGGGAAAGAGTGCGTGATCCGATGCATAAATCACATCAACTTCGAGGATACATGTTTTATCAAATTTCACGTTGGAGGAAAGAGATAGGATAGAGAAAAAAAGGGCCAGGGCAATGTTGGTGAGGAATGCATAAGACTGACGATTTCGAACAGAAATATACTCATCCAGACCGAAAAAACAACTACGTATCTTTTTATTCACATGAATATAGGTGTGTTACATTCAAATTGTTTTGTGCGTTTAAATAATTACCGGTAAGACCTCCATCATACTGATGAAGGTTGCCGGAACATCGAAATTTAAAAAGAAGTGAGTTTTCGTTCGAGTTTCCTTTTCTGTGGACATTGTGTTTGAAGTGTCACATTCTTGTAACAAAAATCCTCTATATTGCCTCGATGGTGTAATTTCTTTCGTCATTACATACATATTACGAAGAAAAAAATCCAACGGAACGGTATAACTTGGATAACGCTAGGAATACAGTTATTGGCTATAAAAACATTTAAAAAAACAGTTACATGTTCGCTGAATGGTTCCAACGGTGAACCTCTGTCTCCATCAATAAAAGAAAACTGGGAAGTGAAGGGAGGGAAACGGTGCGGGGGGGTGGGGGAGGATGAAGTGGAGTTTGTTAAGACCATGGCATTACTTGGTCTGGAGGGCCCAGATATGTCCCGGCTCACAAAACTGCTAATCTGTTAATTGGCTCCGGAATAGGGGAGGGAGTCTAATATGGAAATACAAAAACACAGGTCAAGAAACAGGTCACGGAAATCAGAATACACAAGGATAAAAGAGTTGACGGGGATGGGGATTTAGTTGAAAAGCGGTGATTATCTATGGGGAGGCGAGGGGGAATTGTATACACTCCAATATACGAGACGGAAAGGAAAAATTGAAAAAGAGAATGTGGATGGTACGTCTGGAGAGATAGTCGGTGTGGATGCGGAGTAAATAAGTGACGTGGGGATGTGAAGGAATTGGGGAGTGGGGAGGGGAGTGAATGAGAGGGCAATGCCCTCATTTGAAAGCCATAATTGGATTGTACACATTCAAAATAATTTTTGAAAACATTATTTCGAAAATACTTGTGATACCTAATCCGACAAATTGCATCAAAAAGTAGAAAATTCGCGATTTTTCGGGCTAACTCAGACGCGAGAACATAGACGCTGTGTAAGCGAACACAAAGGCAGTAGTCAGTCAATCTTCCCCAAATTGTTTACTTATTAGTGTGGTGTCAAATCCCAAATTTTGAGCTCCATCACGAAAGCGATTTCGAAAAGAACCATTTTTCAATACACCGCAGAGGGTCATGTCTCACAGCGGGGGCGGTTACAGGGAGAATGATCGATGAAGGAAGATGTCGAGAGGGCCTGTCAACAGTTAGTGAATTTTAAGTTATTTTTAAGGCTTGCGAGCCGTTTGAAGGATACGGAGGGGAATTAGGGGGGATTAGGAGATGGTTCTCTCACTATTCTTTAATAGTATTGATTCTTTCGTTATAATTTGAGTTTATATCTTACGGATGTGGGTGGTGCACAGGTTGAATGCGTTTAGGGTCGTTAGTTCGGGGCGTGGAGTTCATCTGGTGGGAAGGTGAGAATTCTTTTAAGAGGTGTTCCGGGTATCCGGGTTTAAGTCTCGCGGGGTGTAGGTTCTCATGATGCGTTTCAGGCGTTCCCTCGGATTTATTTTGAAATGGATATAGATGAGAATTTCCGAGGATTTGTTAGTTTTGAAATGGATATGGATGAGAATTTCTGAGGATCTGTTGGTTTTATGTGATCTCATGTATGAAATATATGGTTTTGAAAGTGAAACGATGTCTAGGAAAGCAATTCCAAAGTCAGAATAGAAGAAGTGTATTAACCGGATTAAATGAGTTTATATTTGAAATTAACTATTGATGGAATAATCGTATCGATGAAATAAGATCGTGGGTTCCAAGGAGTAAAATGTGGAGGCAGCGCGTCCATACAAGTGGTGTGAGGGTTTGATCGGAGTGTCTTCTAGGTGAACTATGAAGACGTTAGCATTTGCTGGTGCCATTCTAGTTCCCATATCAGGGTCTTTGAAGTGAAGGAAGAAGGAATTGTGGAAGGAATCCAATATTTGTGCATGTAAGTTTTGAAATATTAAGTAGAGACCGTGAATGGAAGCTAAGATGTCGGTCTTTATAACAGATAGTAGTGCAGGAAGGTCATTGCGGGGAATGGATGTTTTCAGTGAGGTGGCGTAGATAGTAACCATCAGAAGTTTTGCACTGTGGAAATGGAGACGAAATGAAGATGGTCTTTGAAATTGCAGTTTTTCTGTGTGAAGGAAGAAAATGAATGGCACATGCATTGCATATAATGGTATGTGAGCTCGAAAATAATTTAAGTAAAGGAATAAAAACTTGCCATAATGGGATAGTCGGGCTGGTGATCCTATTAAATTTCCGGCGGCATATAAAATTCTACAAGCTTCCAATCTTTCTATGTACCAAGAGTTTATCTGGCGATAGACCACAGTAATAACAACTTTATCACAAGTAATCACAAGCTACATTGTACACTGCTATTCACCCTTGATGGTGTGTGACAAGTTGATTCTATACCATACATACGTTTGATGCATGTAGCATCAAACTTTTTGTCTTTGAATGTTAGTTACCAATAGATATGTTAAATAATCCAAATAAGGAATGTAATGTTAATAGCAGCTAATGCATTATCCGGTTCCTAAGTATCAAAACTTATCTACCAACGAGGGACGAACTGCTAGCACGCAGAAAAATAAAATAAGGGTTAGGTGAAATGATGACAAGGTTACTTTGCATGAAAATTTTTTCATGTTGACATCTTTTGAAATTATTTTGATTCCGGTATCGTTTGCGAGATAACGGCATTTTAAATCTTTCGATTCTACAGTTTATCAATCTAATCCAATTGTCATAATAACTCCTAACGTATTACGCCGGTGTTAGTGATATTATTTTTAACATGATCGCAAAAGAGGTATTCTTCCAAGTAATGCAAGAGAGTTCATTGTAATTTAACCTTCGCTCCATGAGCCATTCCAAGATCCTCTAATGATCCGAACACACATAAGAAAAATAGCTGTCACTTCTTAGAACTTTTGGAGTTTTATTTGCCTTCATCACTGTGAGAAGTAAGGATAATCTAAAGGGAATTAATTCTACTAAGATGTGCTTACTTGAGGGGGCAAAACCTCATCCACTTGGGCCGTTACAATGTCATTTTTCCCAAGAAAGATAATGGCTCCAGAGAATTGCCAAACACGTTCACATGAAATATTTACCCAAAGTAGCCTAATTTTTGGCCACTATTTTGTTTCTCTAATTTAATTGTACTCCTTAATTAGCAGCTAGTATTGCATGCTTAGAGTTTTACTTTAAACATACTGAAGTGCGTGAAAAGTTGATTTTTTAAATATATTTCCATCGTTTGAACTATGTATTTTCTCCGTGAGTCGCTAACATTAAGGAAAATATAATTCCGATGGTGTCTAGTTGGTGTGAAATGATACCCTGCCACACACCTTGTCATTTTTTTGCAGGGCACAGCGTTGAGGTAGAATTTAATCTCGAGGTTTAACACTAAAAACACTCAAATCATATTTTTCTTCAGTGGGTTTATTTCTTTCCACTTTTCCACGAGTGAAAGGACTTCAGGGCGGTCTTAATATAAACTTCGGTCCCTGGCAGCAAATCAGTTCACAAAATTGGAAATTCGATTGACGTGATACCACCGCTCCATGATGTCCATCGTCAAGTTCCACCGAACGTTGTGACAGCCGGAATTCCGCCCCTCGACTGTGATTTTTGTCCGCATTCCCCGCGTTCTGGTCGTGGGCCTTGTCTGTGCACCAATTAGACGTAGGCACATTCATGCCTGAGGGTGACAACATCGATTTGGCCATATATTCACTAAAAAAATATCCCACCCTGCTCTATTGGCCGAGTGGACGTACCTTCTGATGCTCTCGGCGCATAAATGTTTAGGAAGGGACAAAAGAAGAGGCCCAACTCTTTTGCTCATCGCTTATTTCTATCCCCGAAGCGATATATGGGATTTTAATCAAATTACGGTAGAAGAATCCTAAAGAGTCCGTCCCCCTTACAATCATCACCTCCCCTCTCCCCTCATCCCTCTATCTCGTACACAACTCACTCTTCCTCTCACTCAATAGCTCACTTCCACTCACTCGACGCAAAAAGAGAGAAACTTAGTATAAAAGCCAATTTTGTTTGTTAGAGTCTGGAGATAAACACCAAAGTATAAAGTAAATGCATGTAATAATCAATAATTGAAAAACGACTGCAGAAATATTTTTCCCTATTCTGGATGGGGAAAGTAAAAAATTAAATTAAAGAGAGGTTCCAGGTGTTCTTATGGTTCAAAAAAGTGGAGGAACGTAATGAAGACTAGCATTATTAATTGTTTTTTGCGAATTTTTATTCTTTTAGATCCCTCGCAATAACAGCCTTCACAAGATCCTTTACAAAATTCGTAATCGCAACAGTAAAACGCCCCACGTGTGATAATCTTATCTGCCCAAAAATAAAAAAAAGACCGAATCCCAATAATCATCTGATATAACGGCTGGTGACCCAACACCCTACACAACACGTCCCCGTGGTGGCTTGCAGTGTAAAATGTTCTACGTTCTATCCTCTTCTTGTTTTTACTTCGCTTATACTGCAGTCACATGCCAAAGCCAGTGTTAAGTTTTAGCATTAGACTTTGAAGATACGTTTTTGTCAGTTAAAATTTGAAATACCCAACAAAAGCAAGTAACTTTCAAAATAAACACGAATTTAACAACCGATGCGGGGAATGCTTCATGCAGCGGTATGTTCTCAAAAGAGAGTAAATCTAGATTTCGTTCCTAAAAATATCATCTTGCACACGTTCGACGCTTCCTTATAGACGAAGGACGTCATACGATCATAGCAATTGGATTGGTTCAGAGAAAAGGAAAACTACTATTGCTTCAACACCATTACCTAAGAAAAGACTCATGCTACTGCTAGCCTCAAGGGAGGATAATATCCTATCCCCAACCTTCAGATAAGTACTCTTCTTATCGTTCGAGAAACGATTGGCTGTCGAAAAATATTTCCTTAGTAAGTATTTCATTCTCCTCCTTATCGTGTAAGCTACGTTACGTTCAGCAATAGTGTCACAATCATTGAGAGGTCGTTGTGAGATGGAGGTAGGAAGACTTATGAGAAAGTTTCGATGTAGCATCAAACATTTGACGAATATGTCTGAAAAAAGTGAATGACAGGCTCAGAGATGCTACTTCAGAAAATTTAGAACTTGCGATTAATCGACAAAAGGATAGTTAACAGATTAGGGTCAAATATTGATCATTATTGGCAGTGAAGTTATGAGATCACATTCGAAGGAAGAAGTAAATATGATTGGGCACAACCAAGCCCTTTCTGCGGCCAGAGACCATGTAGGCCTCCTTCATGCTGATAATTCCACCAAAATTAATACAATTTGATTCCTCGCATTCGCTGAGTTCGTTTTTCTCGTGCCGGCTTACAGATCGCTCACCCCTCAAAAAATAGTTGATATGAAAATCCAGGTCTATACGTTATTCTGTGCCCTATCTCCTCTTGATCCATTCGTAAAGTAACGCATAAACAGAACAGTCTAATGGTTCAGGCAAAGATGGTTCTTGTTCTTTAAGTATGAAGCGAAGTCGTTAAGGAGTGAGATTTACATCTGAAGTTCACTCCGCAACCCATCACGCAGGCAAGTGGCAGGTGGCGTTAGGTCACAGGACATTAAAAGGTGATCAGTAGGTGATTATTCCGTACAATTTTATTTCCGGGAAGATCGAATTGTCACACATGACTTTTCCAACTGATGTCACGAATTGTGCCAAGGAAAAAGCTCATCAAATCACTCTACTTGGGACAGTCAATTTCCCATGTATTCTTGTTGGGGTCCCGCTTACCACTGTAATTCGGGACTGATATTACTCACGTTTTCACGTTACTCCAAGAATAAAAGATCCCGGAAATCCTGTATATCCTTCAGCGCTGAGGTCGAGTAAATGCGACTACATAACGTTAAAATATTCTACATGTCTTAATAAAACTTTAAATACAAAATAAGTTCTACAGTAGCCAGTGTATGCGTAGATAAGGTGCCAACTACTTTCTAATAAAATTTATACAGCAATTTTTGTTGACTTTTGCCATTGAATGAATGATATGGATTAAGGGTATACGTAGTCTTACCTCACGAATTGGAGATTGCATCACAGACGACTCGAAAATTAATCTAATCTCACATTTCACATTGTGACAACAGTCACATGATTGTGTCTCGTGTATCAACATTGGTGGCGGCCATTCAATAGCCACATCCTGATCTACCGCACCTTAATGCTAACATATTTACAACAACTGGTTGCCAGATAAAAACCGAACCTGGAAGATAGGCCCTCGGAAACGCAGCGTCTCCTCGAAAGAGAGAGGAAAAATAACTCGTGTTGCCGACTGATACTACTCGGCAACACGAGTTTCTACAATAAAATAATAAATAATACCTTCAACTTCATAGAATTTAGTTTGCGCGAAAAAAATTAATGAAATGAAAAATATATTTTTCTCTCTGAACCGAGATCAATTCAATAAAATCAAAAGAGATGATTATTTGAGCTCTTACGACTTTTCTGAGGAGAAACGTATTTAACTAAATATAATACCTACGCGCAACCCATAGGGTGAAAAAAACCATACTAAATTTTACTGGCAATCTTTCTATTTATATGAAAAAACAGGCACAATACAATACTTGAATACCTTAAAACTATACGTATCTATCTAAGTTCCACCATTGAAAATTATAATTTGTACTCACCAATTCACTTTCGTCACGGTTAAGTGCTGATTTCTCACACTGAGACAAAAGAACAACGATAGAATACTAAAAAATAAAGAAAGCGGGAGTTTGCACATTTTTGTTCCCAAAATGTTGATTTCTGTGCAACGCCTTTGGTCTTAATAACAGATTGTTCATTAACATGATGCTTTTTTCATATCCTCAAAAAATTAAATTAAATTCAAGGCGATCCATCTATTAAGGTAGGATTTGGTTCCTAGCATGTATTATTATGTACCACGTATTTCGTGGTGTTTCTCTTGTTTATCCTACATGATGCCCTAATTCAGTTCACTGAAACTTCTTTCTACCTTTCGGTTTTCCAAAATATGTTCTTCCACCCCTTTATTCAAAATTTTCCCTTCAATTACGGCCTATAATATCCCACTACCTCAATATTTCGTCCCTCTGAATAAATGCCAGGACAATGTATAGAGGAAACAAGGAGAGGCAACATTAAATAACAGTAGCACTGAACAAAAATTTAGCACCTAGGGTAATAAGCAATGAGCAGATTGGTAATAAACATATTAAATAGATTGTTACATGCAGAATATTACATTCCATTTTTATCAATCTGTATCTAAATAATGAGGTTATTCGTGTAGAAGAAAACGTGTGCGATACGTATTATCAATAACAAATTACCATTATATTCCTGGGCGTAAACACTTGACAGTAATGTAAAGCTGTAATGCACTTGAATCCGAAAACATATTCCCATACCTCGTATCAAAGTTCAGGACAAAGTTGCAGGACTTCCATATTGGAGAGTTGGATGGAATGGTCTTTCTTATACTGCGACGCCAAAGAAAAGTTGAAAAGCACAAGAAATAATGCGAAAATACATAACTTGTCATTACTATGCTGGATAATCAACAATTTCGCGCTCTCTATGAAAGACATTAACACATTATTTCTAACTGATTCCATACAATAGCTTCCCGACATATTAATTACGAATTACCCATTCTCAGATTCATTTACTTGAGAAGGAGTCCGGCCCTACATCTTGTTAATTATCACCTTTACTTTTACCAACGAATTCTAAACATGTCGATAGCTTTAAGGTGTCACAACTAAGGGTAATTATTTTACTTTCCATCAAAAAATAAATTACCATTGCACTGTCATGGCCCTTAACCCATAACATAATACTACGCACGTTGATGAGGAATATTCCAGCTTTAGGCTAAGAGCGAGATTGAAAATTGCGGTTCTAGCAAGAATTCACACCTACGACGGCTAAATTATTTCTTTGTGGAATAAGCGACCGTGCATGCCACCTATGAGAACACAGCGGAACTAACTGGAGTAATCCTTTTAAAGCTTTCAAAAGTGGTCGCAGTGGTGCTGGCTGACAATCAAACGTTTCGCTCATTAACACAACGTATCCTATTGTATCGGCCAATTAGTTATTCAAAGAAAATTCATAAATTATTACAAAAGTTAAGAAAGTAAATAATTACTTAATAAGTTCTTCAAGGGATCGTTAAATATTTCAAATTTCTAATCCGTAGACAACACACCAAGCAAAAAATTATAATGAAATAGCATCAGAACTTGATGAGAAGGACATGAATATGTTTTACTTTTAGAATATATACCGCATGACTTGATTTCTATTTAGCTGCATGAAAGAAAGGCTGCGTATGGGAATTCCGTAGAATTGAGTTTGGTGCTTATTGTCAAATATTCAATAATTTAAGCCCTAAAATATCATTTTTCAGAAAATAAATAAAAACGTATTCATAAGACTCTAAGAAACGAAAAAATGTTCAAAAGTGAATTCTTAACAATCAAGTTCTCTCAGCCTGTTAGGGAAAAAATGAAGACTTGGCTGACTAAGTCAGTGACAAGGAAAGACCAATATTATTATAAAACTTTATATGAATCTATTCACTTTTCTCTTTATACTTGACACGATCAATGATGAATGCTAATCTAAGGGATGCAGTTAATGGAAAATATCGATACAAGGAGGTACAGGACCGGCTTAACAAATCAGGCGTACTAAGCATTCATTAAATGGGGACGCAGGAACATTTTAAACTATTTTCATTACGGACGTGATCATTGTGATAAAAGTATACAATATTGCAGATCTAAAACAATTATATGAAATGTGTAAACATTTACGGCAGTTCATAATAAACTAAAGTAATCTATTACGCAAATATACGTATGTTGTAGTAGTGCATTTGCATGCGTGTATAATGATAAGATTTTTGCATGAATGTATGCACCACTGTGGGTATGGGTTTGCATGTATGTGTTGATTTAGAATGCGGGTTTTTTCCCCCTTTTACGGGTGGTGACCTAACACCCCCCGCCACACGCCCTTGTGGCGGCTTGCAGGGTATTATGTAGATGTAGATCATTTTGAGTAATTTTCTGACGTCATCCCACCACATCCAATTCCTTTCCTGTGACTCGATAAAGTTCCCACAGTAATCGGTAATATTAATGAAAAATGAATGAACAACCTATTGTCTAAATTGGATAAGGGAGGCACTGAAAATATCTGAGGGAATGAGAGAGATTGGCACGGAACAGGATATTTTGGAGAGCTGCAACAAAACCAATCCTCAGATTGATATCCCGCGATGATGAGAATCAATGACAACACGACAAATCCACAGCCTTAGTACCAGTAGAAAAAGGCCGAACGTAGATCCAAATTCCAATCCTCACAAATCTCTTCGCTTTCCTACATTTTTAAAACAATACCGCACGTAAGCGTATTATTTGAACAGCGGGTACGATTTATCATGCCGGCGAAATACACGTAGAAAGGATTTGTCCAGGTAAAAAAAAAGGAGGCCACAACAGGTTTGAAAACCATCGCCTCCACCTCGCGGTGAAAGTGAAAGTCTCACCCAATAAAACTAATCCGCCGCAGTGATTCCCTCGCGAGGCTTACTTCAACGGAATAGATAAGCTCATTCCACGACGGCGTGATCTCACGCCTTTACACGACCGGCAAACTGATGGTGGTAATTAACCTCCAACGGGCAACTGAGCCCCCCATACCCCTCATGCGACCCTAACTGAGCCGACCACATGCAAAAACACACTCAGAACGAGCTACCGATGGCGGAGCCATAATCCAACTTCGGGTCCATCTATCCGATCACATCGAAAATTTTGATGCTCACGCAAAATTGTATTATTTTAAATGAATCGACGTCGGCCTGCTGTATTGTTGCGGGTTTGGGTCTTCCGGGAGCCTTTCGACCGGGAGGAAAAGTTGGCTAATAACCCCCGCCGGACATGTACCCCGAGGACTTCGTGTCTTGACGCAACATGGGTCAGTTCCGAAAAGGCGATCCGCCCAGTCGGGAGAAGGAGGATTGATGTTCTTTTTCATATTCTTTTCTTTCCGGGGGATATTCTTTCCTCAACACTCCGTCCAGAGGTCGGGAAAAAAGAAGAGAGAGAATTAGGATGTTCGCGTCTGAAATTCGACTCATTAGTTTATATGAGGTCCATTGGAGTTCGGGGATTCGAGTGAATCCGTCTATAGACGGGAGAGAGGAGGAAATAGACAAGAGAGAGGGGAGAGAGAGAGAGGTAGATAGAGCCTGACCATCGGTGGAGAACATCGATCTGCGGTAGATCGCGTAAGGATTTCGCGGGCGAGGGAGAAGCGGAGATCCGCGACCCAGGAGGGGAGAAAGAGGACACGTAAATGCGACCCGTTCGTCACCTCCATCCGCGAAGCTGAGTTCGTTCACCCATTAGCGATGCTCCTCATGAAAAAGACGTAATGCTCAAAATGTTTTATAAGTATTAGCGTTTGTTTTCCACCTCCCATGATAAGAATACCTTCCTCCACTACATTAATCGACTAATCAACGCTTAAAATTGACGAAGATGTCCATCGTTCCGTGAAACATGGAATTTATTGCCTTATTAAACGGAGGATATTACAGGAAAATAGTTGAATGGCAAACCATTCCGACGACGAGAAACATTTAGAGTTTTCTCCTTTTGAGCTGACAGTGAAGCTAAAGGATTTTCATGAATATCCATTCACCATCACCATTCTCCAAGGAGAGAAAGAGAGAATTGTAGAAAAGTGGTAGATGTAACTCTTTTCTTTGTCAAACGCACCTTGGTTTGAACTAAAACTATAAGCTACACTTCGCAATTAATCCGAATTTTAGCGTAGGAAAGAAGACTGATGAGGGTGCAGAAGTCCAAGCTATTCAATGCTTGATCATTTAAAGATACAAGGGAATTGAAATGGCACATAAGTGAATAATTTACTTTTTAAAAACAATAATTAGGAAGCATTTACAATATTTAAATAATGTAATTCAATAAATAAGTGATTAATTTAGTTATCCTAACCCAATTCAGCTAATAGTTTGCCTGCTGATAATATTTTACTAAAAATTTGGAAAATTATCGATTTTCCCATATTAATTAATGCCTCTTCGAAATTAATAATGGCAATGCCATAATATGTATTAACAAGATTTAAAACATACAGGATTAAAATACTGTTTGTTTAAACATAATTTCAACGATAAAAGCGTTATTTAATCATCGAAAAATGACAGAAAATAACAATAATTCAACATAGACACCCTCCCCATCTACGCTGCACCTCCACCACCCTTTCGCCTTCCTACCACCTCCCCCCCTCCTCAGGTTCGACTGTGAACTCGGGTTGGATCGCGCGCGGCTCGTCTCCGTGGTGGTGGACGTGATTAGCGCGCTATTCACTCCACACGCGACACCACCGCCACGAAGAGGCACGGGAGAAGGATGGGAATGCATGAGGAGGGCCGTGGAGGAGGAGGTAAATGAGGTGTTTGGGAGGTGACAGGGAACCCCGCGGGGGTTGGAGGGGGAGTAGGGAAGGGAAGAGGAGGGGGTCACCGACGCGCACGACGACACCAAAGACTTTCCCGCCCGGAGAGTTCCCCCTCCCTCTCCGTTGGGGGTAGGGTCATTAGTTAGGCCGGAAAGGGGGGGGACGACGGAAAGGGAAGGGGACAGTGGGGATGAAGAAAGGGTTATGGAGTGTGGGAGGTGGGGAAGGATGGCCTGGAGGTCGGGCTGTGGGTTAGGCAGGGACGGGAAGGTGGAGCGATGGAGGGGGAGGAGGAGTCCCTGGAGGAGTTCTGCTTCGGAGTGGCTCCCGGAGTCTCCTCTCTCCCCTCCACTTCCCCGTGACCCTCTCTCCCCCACCCCCTCACCATCCACCTTCCCCAGCTCTTACCCGAACCTTTCTCCCCAACAATCCCCACTCCCTAACTCCCCTCCCTCTGTTTCATCGCTCTCCTATTCCTTAACTACTTCGTCGTCTCTGCCCTCCTTCCTTCCAACGGTCCAGACTTATCCATTCCACTGGGGGTGGGAGGGTGGGATTTTGAAAAAGGAAGGCCCCCCGGCGGCCAAGGGGGCCTAGTGTCGACCCCGTAATCCGGGATCCTGGAAGAGATGGGTGGGTAGAAAAAAAAAGAGTTAATTTATATCCCGTTTAACTGGGGTGTTCCGAAGCATTTGCAGCCGAAATAAAAACTGCGGTATTTTTACCTTAGGACTATGCATGACTTTGCCTACTCAGGTGAACCATGTTCGTCATTTTTAAAAAATTCCCAGCCTACCGTTACGAATTGCATCACCATGAATGTATTCCAAGAATTGGATGCACCCGCACGATTCGTGAAAAGCCAGCGGTAATTTTTTTGCGGACGGTCAGTGGAGCGGTCTTTAACAGCCGAGTCAACGATAACTCTCGATAACGGTATACGTTTACATCCATGACGGAGAAATTGCAAATAAAATTAATTTAATATTCTGGCCATTTTGATCAATATAACGTTAAATAAAATTGTTTTACTATACCGACCAGTTTGATGCATCAACTGAGAAAAATGGTCCCGAGCAGATTTTCGAACGAAATGGAATATATATAAATATAATAAAAATAATATATATATATATATATATATATGTATAATATAAACCAGCGAAATTTAATTCTAAACAAAATGAAAGAACTTAGAGATGTAAACCTGAAGCAGTGTTTTCCCCTAATGACGAAATTTTTATTTTCTCCCCCAGTTCTATTCGAGAACCAGCGGGTCCTATGGGAGCACGTAATAAATAACGCAGAGGTGAATATTATATTTCGGGTATAATTGAAATAATATATTTTAGAAAAATTAGACCACTATATAATTTATCCCTAAATGAATATTTTAATTTCATTCAAAATGAAGTAATTAAATTCGAATTTATATTAGTGTGCATTGATTTTTTTTAATTCTTCTGTGCTTTCATTATGTTATCTATATTTTTCTCGCTGCCATTAGATTAAATCAGTAAAATAATATAAAAATGATACCTTTTTATAAGTAGTGGTCTACTACTCAAAGACGGTATGATTTCATACGCCGTTGGGCTTAGTACTAGGTGGACTGTCATAACCAACCTCCTGGATTATTATTGGGGGAAATGAACCCGCTACTATTTCTCATAAAAAAATCAAGCATAAAGGAAAAAACCTACATTCCAGAAAACGATACTTCAAAATTGATAAATTTGGTGGGACTAAATGTATTTTTAAAATATTTTTGGAAGGATAACGGTAAAAAGCAAGCATATGAAAATTTCACAACGGAATGATATTTTTCCTGAACTAAACAAAACTCAAGGAAAAATAACGGGCTTATTTATAAAATGAACTTTCAAATTGAAAACATTGTTAGCAACGAATCAGAGCGAACGTTCTGGCTGAAAACGATGGAACGGGCAGAAATGGCAAAATAAGGACAGGTTTTTCGAAACATTCGTCCCACACGCCGGGAAGCCATTCTGGTACTTTTATCGAGAAGGGATATCATAGAATTCGCGTAACACACGTCACGTTGCTCTCGTAGCCTCAACTATAGCCTAACGAAAATATTGCGATTTTTTTCTGCGGACATCAGGCACAAAACGTAACTGTAACAGCAAATTATCCCCATGTGCGATAAACAGGAGACGCTTTTACGTCATCTCATAGGTTTGAAAAATGAAAACGGACCCTCCCCCCCCCCCCGTGTCCTCGTACTGCTTCGCCAATGTGGTTATGCGACGAGGAAAAAAATAATTCAACTGGAACAAGGATGGAAAAAATATCCCGCCCGGAAAAACACGGAATTTCTAATTTCAAAAACAAACAAGGGGAAAAGGTTCCCCACTTGTCTTCGAAAGCTTGTATTCCATGCCGCTGAGGGAGCGGAGGCGGGAGGTCCCTACCAAACCCTTTGGCCACGCCGCCACAGTTCGGAGCGCGCTCCCCCAATTCCCCCCAAACCCTCCCCGCAAAAACTCCCGACTAACGGGGACTCTCCGTCTCTCTCCTGACACTCCACCTCAATACGGTCGCCCTGTCCCCACTCTTTTACGGTACCCCAACCCCAAGGGAACCCAATTACCTATGATGCCCACCTCCTGTCTCCCCCAAACGCCTTTACCACGTCTCGAACTATTCTCTCTTTCGCCGCGACATGACTACATTCTTCCTCCTCAGTGCCACCCTTTAAACCTCCTACTGGGATCCTTATCCTTTACTCCCCTATTCTCCCACCCCTCCGCAACCACAGTTTATAGATACCCCTTCCAAGTTACCTCTCTCACATCCAGGACTTTATAACGAGACGGATGTCGAATATCCATGCGAGATCTTACAGCGATGTCGGAGTGCTAATCCAGGGATACCCAAACTACGGCTCGCAGGCTAGATCCGGCCCGCCACGACCTTTCATCCGGGCCGCGAAGACATTTGTAGTATAAGTTATAAATTGTAGTTGAATGATAAGGAATTTTATAAATTAAGCAATGCTCCAGTCCCGAGATTTTTTACTGTTGCTTTGAGATGGGAGAACCAAGCTGACGCACAAACCGAAGAAGGAAAAAGCCAAGAACCTAACTCAGAAGAAAGAACCACATACAATATTACGATTTCGGCAGCAGAGGGGCCAAGGGGGGAGGATTAGGAATCCGAACCAGCATTCTACATATTTAAAATGTCTTCTAGCACTACAGCCCAAATGTAAGTATATATGTACAACATTCGATAGGCGATTTTGTGCTTTGAATGCGATGCACAACACGGAATTCAGTGTCGTCCATTTATACAAGGCAAAGTCGATGTATTGACATGCTTGCGAAATCCAATTTACATCAAATTGAAATTCGAACATCGCACAGCTCTTACCTCACCTCATTGGCCTCTCCTCCCAATGTCCCGAACTCGAGTCTTTTCCTTCTTTCACCCTTCTCCCACCGCGCCCATAAACCACTGTGCCGAAGTCGTGGGAAATTCTCCACATCGCGGGGTAAAATTGCATTTTTTTAATGATGAGGAAAAATATGATTTCTGTAAAATATGGAAGCTTTTGAAATTAATTCGTTACCTTTTCGGCTGCTACCTGCGCGTGGTCAAACTGTTGTTAACAGTCGGTTAAATTTCAAGTGTTTTTCATTTCTCCAAGAGCTGCTCCTGAAGATTGAAAGTGTTAATACGATAAGGTCTCGTCTACTAAAACGAGAAAATTGACGAGAGCATATTCACACTAAAATTCACATACGCATTATACTCAACTAACTCCGGGCGTACACGGTTGAAGATAGAGAAGTGTGATTTATGCAGCAATATTGGCCACATTTGAGAAGTCTTAAGAATAATAAAGCATTATTAGCACATACCTACGTTATATCATTTAATTGCTCGTATTAGGCAAAAATTCAATTTCCCATCTCCAAATAAATTGAAATGATCAAAGGTTCAAGCCTTTCATTGGGTATGGCTATGAAGAATTTTATTAAACAATTCAGCATGTTCATTATTTTTCATTCGTAAAAAAGCAAACTACATTGAATTCAATTCAAGGCACAATGGGATCTCTATTTGGCATCATTTTCGAAAGTTCCAAACGCCAAAGTTTTAGAAAAACTCAAACAGGACTTTTGTGCGTCTTGAATTAAAATCAGCGGATAATATTAAGTATAACATCGAAATTATTTAAGGATACTTTGATAATATACTAAATATTAGTAATAAGTTTTTCACAAATAATTTGTAATTAATTCGTCAAACATAAATGACATATACAAACTAGAAGATGAATTTTTTAATACTTTTCTCAAAGAAATAGAACAGAATGTAGTGGGCAGCACTAACAATTTCCAGGTCATTTCCTCTCCACAATATTACGTCCGGAGGACATTTTTAAAAATCTGCGGAATAAGCCTAATTGAAATTTTTAGGGATTAGCCTGTGAGCCTATAAGAGGTATGGGCATAATAGGCCTTGCTCTAAACATTCCATTAATTACCGTTATTACGTCAATATTTTCCTGTGTCCGTTCAAGAGTTTCAGTGGATTAAGTATTTCAAATAAATCGAGTAAGTTCCATTTCTTATCGATCAGGTACTACGAACTGATATCATGAAATGCTATTATAACGACCAATAGTCCCGTTTGAAAGCACCATGTTCTCCGTCGCGAGAAACCAAATTTTTGAATGCTTGCAGTCCTTTTACCCAATCTACACCAAATGCCTACCGTCGCGTCTTCCAAAGGGAAACCTGACTGACTCGATGAAAGGTCAGAGAAGATTTCACCCATGGGAAATTTTGATCGAAAATGGGAAATTTTGCAGCGCTGAAAGGGGAAAAGTCTCAATCCGACATCGCGACATTGCAATGAACCCTCCCGGGCCACAAAACGTCAAGGAATCCGGTCTCTTCTCACTTCACTCTATTGTCCTCCTCAAGGACCCTTTCTCCACACGACGTACCCTATTTCCCTTCAGAAAGCCAAAAACCCTTTCACCCCTACTCCGATCTTTCTTTCTTTTACCTCTGCCTTTCGCCGTAGAGAACTTCTTTCTCCCCACCCCGCTAAAAAATAAAGAAAGGAGAAAAACCTCTCCCCTTACCACTCCTCCCACCCTTCCTTAAACTCCCACAGCTCACGAAAATATATTCTCTCCCACGCACTTTCTCCCCTCGCCCTATTTTTCGACTCTGCGTCCAAAAAAATTAAGTGTGCTCTCTTACTATACCTTCATCTCTCTTTCTCCCATCAATCGACCCCATCACACTTCCAATCTTCCTCTTCCCCAAAATCCTTTTCCTGCCAGACACCTTTTTGGTGGATCGCGGGGTATTTATGTCGATGTCGAATGCTGAAACATACCCTCCTGCGCGAATCCTGGCCCTCCCCTCTGAATTCGAGGATATCCTCGACAGTTCTATGTATGAGCGTGTGTGTGTATATATATATATATATATGATTTCTTCGAAGTAACACGGAAGTGTTGAATAAAAAACTTAGACAGTAACACACAGCACGAGAACACATAAAAAGAATACAGTCATATCTTATCTTCCGAAGAAGACGGAGCTCGAGTCCGTCGAAATTATCAAGATATTATTGTGAGTGTTCTTTTTATGTGTTCTCGTGCTGTGTGTTAATGTCTAAGTTATATATATATATATATATATATATATATATATATATATATATATAGTCACTTTCTTGGAAAAGCCACGAACGTGCACAATAAAATTCACTAAATAGTCATAGCAAACACAGAAACTAAAACATATAAAAGAGGGACTCACTAGTTCTCGAATTTTCGGTGGTGCAACCACCTTTCTCAAGAGGAATTAGGAACAGAACTGTTCCTAATTCCTCTTGAGTTCTGAGCTGAGTCCTGAAGTCCTGAACTGAGTTCTGTTCCTAATTCCTCTTGAGAAAGGTGGTTGCACCACCGAAAATTCGAGAACTAGTGAGTCCCTCTTTTATATGTTTTAGTTTCTGTGTTTGCTATGACTATTTAGTGAATTATATATATATATATATATATATATATATATATATATATATATCGCTGAAGCAGGAGGATAGACGTAGATTGGAGGCTTTTGACATGTGGGTGTGGAGAAGAATGGAGAAGGTGAAATGGACCGAAAGGAAAACAAATGAGGAAGTACTAGAAATTGTGGGGGAGGAGAGGGGTTTGTTGAGAGAAATCCTATGGAGGCAGGAAAAATGGATGAAAGGCGTATTGAGCGGTAGTGGAATGTTGAAGAGGGTAATAGAGGGGAGAATGTTGGGCAAGCGAGGTAAGGGTAGGAACAGGATAGGGATGTTGGACGGGATGAAGGGAGGAAAGAAGTACACCGAGATGAAGAGGGACCTGATATAGATTGGTTTGCTGGGTGGGGAGTCACGGAATGTTTATTTGATAGTTGTGTCCATCCAAAAACCTACCTTAACCGGTAGATTACCTAAAAAAAAATATATATATATATATTGTATATAACGGAAAAACATCACCATTTTACCATTTTTCCCTCTCTCCACCCAACCCCCAACCACCTTACACAAACTCGCTGCTCGCCCCAAAATCCGGCTTCCCTCCATTACTAACCCCATTTTGGAGATCCCGTAAGAAGATGAGAGAGGGAAAATCCACACATTTACTATTACCGATTACCGATACTGTAAATTTCAACAATCGCAAATTTCAAGAAGAATGCGATACAATGTGGACGTGTCAGCGATATTTTCTGTGCGCTACCCTAATCGCAGCGAGCTTTTCTACTTCTACTTATTACCCCGCAAGCCGCGGCAAGGGCGTGTGGCGGGGGGTGCTAGAGCACTACCCGTAATTAAGAATAAAAAGAATACAAAAGCCATAATTTTATACGGCCCACAAACAAAACATTCATGCCAAAATTCCAAAAACCCCACACAAACTACCAATTCCCATAGTATGCATGCATCTACAAATATACCTGATATCTTTGCAATTTTTAATTTGGTTACGACTTGTAAATTAAATGTTTTTAATATTTCTAAAGTGACTCCGGTTTCTTACTATTATGATTTCTGATTGTTCGGAGAAATAATGAGTGTGTTGAATCTATCTGTACTGGAATCTATCTCCTTTATTTTATCTTTGTGGTCGGATCTACCTAAGTAGTGTACTTTTCGATGGACTCACGGACCCATTCAGATGTGAGCTCTCTCCAAATGTGAACGAAGGGTTCGAATGCAGTGAGCCATTAGGTTTCATTGGAACTCAAGACGACCGGGAATTATTCATCTCAAATGACGCACAATCTCGAATTATGGCGATCTGGATCAGTAATCTCACGAATCGAGTGGGTGGAGGTTCCTGTCCTCTTCACTTTGACTCGACTACACAACCTTCCCTACCTCACTCCCCTTCCCCACCTTTCATCAACCAGGACACAAAGAAGTCCCAAAAGGAAAAGAATCGCTACCTCTTCCTCACCCCTTCCCCTCACCATACCCTTTGACCCTTGCCTCGTTCAAGGCCATGTTCCCCTTTTTACCTCTTCCTTTTCCCTCCCACCCATCTGCAAATCCTTACATTCTGGGCTCTCTCTACACAATCAAGGAACATTTATGCTTTCAGGCTCGGGAGGTGAAGGAGAATGTAAATTGGCATTCTTCGAAGAGAAGGCGACACAACTAATACTTTTGTTCAATCCTGGATGAGTATTTGCCGAGTGGGTGACATTCCCGCGTGTGGTTGAAATGTAAAACATTTCTGCGTTAAATTTGCTAAGGTTTTGTTTAACAAATTGAGTAGTTGATGCGATGGATTTCGAACATAATAAAGAATTGATAGTAGCAATTTTCCACTAGACATCTAAAATGTATATATTCAAAAGAGCCTCAAGAGACTCAAAAGAGCCTTTCGAATAAATATATTGTAGAAATCTAGTGGAAAAATCCCCACTATCCGATCTTTGTTAAGGTGTTTCTTGCATATTTCGTGATTTGATGACTTTCACATTCTCGGCGTCTTTTATTTACCCTGTGTATTTTTAAACTGCAATATTCTCCTGGTTTGATTTCGTGAAGGCACACTCCAGAAGTTTGAGACCTTGGTGGTAACTTTCAAAGGAGCTGTAAGTGCAAACCCTGTTCCTCTTTATCTATTCCCTTGCCAGTGGAATCTGTCTGGAATGTGTTTTTGAAGTATCAATAATTGTTTTAATTCAAAGAATCTATTTATAGCTTGACCTAAATTAACACGCAACATTACAGTTGGCTGATTTTCAATGTTAGATAAAAAAACATATTCTCAGAACCAGATGGTCATCAATTGCTTTAAAGGTCATGTGTCATTGATATCTACATCTGCATATCACTTGCAACACAACACGAAGCTGTGTGACAGGTGAGAGTGGGGAGCGAGGGGGAGCTTGCTCTCTAACCATTAATAGTTATGTATTGATGGCACCCTGGAAGTTTATATTGTCATACTTTTTTTATTCCTTTATGACTACTTCTATATCTATTGTGGTCACGACATGTGTGAGATAATAATGAATTTTTGCGTCTTTCGGTTCGGAAGTGATATTCGGTATCCCTTAACTTCTCCATGTGGTCTCACTGGCTAATGTAATGCTCTACAAAATGATTCCAGTGGCAGCGTTAATCGAATGGTTTGCATTCAAATAAAACATTTAATAATCTTGCTGTAGTGTCTCCTAACCTATGTTATCCATTAATAATTTGACACTTTATCATTTAGGAGGTGCTATCAGCCATGACTAAGCGGAAAAGCACTTTACTCATATTAATGAAATTAAAACACTTGTTCATACTCACAGAAATATTTAATATAAAACGACCACGGTGACAAAAATCACACAAAATCACGACCACGGTTATTTAAACTTTTCCACCAACAATGTCGTAATTCCCGCAACTTTTATTTTTATCATCTCATCTTGTACTCCACCTTCCTCTTCCTGGCCAATTCCACTCTCAAATCCTTCAACTACCAACCCCAGCCCGTTTCGGTTATTCTCATATGTATATGAGTTAGTTAAACTATCGTAAAATCGTGAAAATGACAGTATTGAAACCAAGGACAGTTTGCATTGAATAAAGCGCGAAAACTAAAAAGGCATTCATTTCATAGTCATGAAATTGAATAGCATTTCTTTCCGCATGTATTCACAAATCTGCGGTCGGAAACCATTGACTTGTTAGTGTCAAGAAGTAGCCAGCTTCAAGAAGATACAGAAATACTGTGATATCCGTTCGTTATATCAAGCGAAGGCATTCAAGCATGATATCTAAAGCTGATACCTAATGCATACTGCAGCAAATATCTCTTTGGCGACGAATGGAATGGAAGATTCGAGCAGTATTTTCACATGCTGATTTCCGTTTAATTCAACCGATGATATGGTCAGCCGCCATTATCATCAGGTAAAAATGCTTCGCTTCGCAAAGCTCAATGTTCATTTAATTTCTAATCACAGCCCGGGCTTCGCATTCTTTCCGTATGGCCACCCAGAGGAGAGAAACATATTTCATCTTTCATTACTGGTGGCATTGCGTAACGCTTCCAAATCACACGAAGCCCAGCGCTATTCCAATGGAAAATGTATTCACGATTTCATTCATGCATGTGTAAAACGTCCGGGCGTTGAGTGTTAGAAGCCTTTTTCCCCTAACTTAAAGCTGATATGATGGCTCCATTGCATTTACCATGCGTTGCTCAACGAGGTATGTTCTATTGGACTCTTTTATCCCGGAATGATATATTTATATCCTTTTCTCACCCCCTACTCCCTCGTTTCACCATGATCTCCCTCCATTCACCGTAACCATCCACAGGGTTCGTCAACCCCCACCCCCTCATCCGCTGATACAACTACTCCCGCCCCTCCGCCGAAAAGTGCTTCTTTCACAAAGACGAATGGCACACTGGAAGGGATCGTATGTCTCACGGCTCTTACCCACGGGTGCACACACACACACCATACACCCTTCCATCCTCCGAACCCACTCCACCCCCCCCCCAGTCCTACCCCCCCGCCACAACCAAAAACACAACGCTTCTTCGCCCTCCGTCCCCGTGGCATAATCTTCACTTTCCCTCCCGCTCCGGGTCATACACCCACCTACCCTGTATCCCTCGTAACCTTGCTAATGGGCGTCTGACCACCGCCTTACCGTCCTTGACCGCCCCTCCCGACTACCTCTATACCCCTCTTTATCCTCATCTCTCCCCGTTCGCCACTCTCCAACCCTTGTTCCTACCCCCCCCCCTCCTCTCTCTCTCCCCCCTTTGCCCCTTCAGGTGGGCATAATGGGGGAATGGTGGGTGAAACCCCGACACTCAATTTTGTCCCCGAGATCCCACTCCCACTCTCTCTCTCTCTTCTCAAATCCCCCCTCCCCACATCCCACCCCTCTTCCTCTCTCCTGGGATCCCAACCCTCGAAAGTTGCCCGAATTTTTTTCAAAGTTTGACGGGAGGTGCCTCTGACTCTCCTCCTCCCATTTCCCTTCGGTCACACAATCCCCTTCCTCTCCATCTACTTAAACCCTTTTCCTTCCTCCCCACCCCTTCCGTACCGCCAACACACACAGGCGCATGCCCCCAAACCCTTTTCATGCATGTGCTACTCCCCCCCCTTCCACCGCCCTCCCCCGGCGAGAAACACACACACACGACCGCACGCAAAATTCCACTCCGCACCCCCCTTCCCACTCCATCCTTCTTACGACGACGTCCCGCACCTCTTCCCTCGAGGGAATGGGACTGGAGACCGAGAGAAGAAGAATGGAAGGGAAGGGATGGATGGGGTGGTTTGGGGTAATGCCCACAGTAGGTATGGTGAGTAAGTGACCGCGGAGAACGGGGGAGACAACTGTCGAGGCGGAGGCAGGTTGGAGATGAGGAAGTCAGGGCCGATGCGCAAAATACTGTCGGTGTGTTTTTCCAAGGAGAAAATATTTTGATGATATCGCACCATAATGACGCGGGTCTCGGGTGAGTATGCAACGATTCTGATGATAAAGTGAGCGAAACCCCTTATTCACATCCCTCTAAGTGTGGGGGTGAGCGAGGGTTAAGGGAGAATGAAGTTTTATTATTGTGGCGAGGGTCGGCAGCCTGAGGATGGAAGACGACCGACCTCCCATCTTTACATATGCATGCTTGTGGCTATTCTGTTCAACACGGCGAAAGGTCTCCTTGTAGACTTACCGAGAAGTCATTCATTCATTCGGTCCCTTTATTACATCTTGTCCGCATGAATGGGTTACAGTGTACCTACCACCAACACAGTTATCAATCCGAAGGTCGTTTTGGTAGGTAAGGGGAGGCCTCACCTAGTACTAGGCCCAACGGCATGTGAAATTCACACTTCAGGGTGAAAGGCCAGTTCCTTTCCCTCTACCGCCTATGGATTTCATGGAATATCTGGTACCCGAAAAATCACACGGCTTGGTTGAAGCTGAGGGTGCCCATAGGCGTGTCCCAGAATCGAACCCGAGCCAAGCGCTCTTAACAGCTGAACTATCATGTCACCTACAGTGTACCAATTGAAGCGTTAATCGGTGCAGTCGTTTTCATGTAAATGTGCACCCAGTACCTAATAGTGACAGAATAAGAATGGAAATGAAATACTATTAATCAAACTTTAAGTCCCAAGGATAACTGTACATTTCTCACGGATAAGTTCGATCCGTCATTTACATCTCAAACACTCAACATAGTATTTTTAGATTCTTGTGAATAAATTTGTTAAATCGCGGTGGCGTTAGAAAATGCACCGTATAATTTTTAAAGAAGAGACTAATGACTTGGACCTAGTCAAACAGAATGTAAATGAATTACCAACCAATCCTCTCGATTCTACTCACTTTACGCTGTTCTTTGGCCAAAGAAACTCGGCGAAGAAATTAAATAACAAGTTACCAAGACTAGAATAAATAACGAGAGAGGTTCAACAGTCATTGTGAAAACATAGTGGAATTTTTATACATAATTATTCAGCAAGATAACGTATAACACTTCCATTATTTCAAAAAATCTTTCCAAACGAAAAAATGCGTCTAAACCAAAAGTCTTTCGCCAGTACCTTTACGGGCCAGTCCATCAACTCAACTCGACAACGGAAATAGTTCACATGAACAGTCGTTTCTTTTGTGGCCCCCTTTCAAAGCAGGATAAGAGTCTGGAATTTTTCTCAGTGTTTCAACTAAAAGCCACGTAGGCGCCTACGAGATCGTTTTTCCCTTATAATTGTCCTATTCCACGTAATACTGCGAGCTCAAAATTTTCCATTATCATTCGTAGATCCCTGGAGAGAGTTTCGTGGTTCGGGTAATCAATCACGTCTCGCGAATATGAGCCAGATTGGTCTCTGGGTACGGGTCGACCGTGGATGAAGGTCAGAGGGAGGTTGCGTTTCCTTTCCCCTATGTTCTATTATTAACGCGACAAGATTTATGATGAAATGCTTTTTTCTCCAAAAAAGCCTTTATGAAATCATTTATTAATTTCTGCATAACACTTTTAATTTCCGAGAAGAAAGGATAGGCGCCCTCGGGCATTATTTTGAATTTAAAAATGTTACCGTACGTCCTGATCCCATGTTATACTGCGATAAGACAAGAATTTGAATAAAAAATAAAGGAATTTTTAGCGCATGGGAAAGCATTTTAAATTTTTTTCACTGGTCAACTTTTCTAAAATCATGTAATAGCAACCCATAGTTGTAATTCAATGCAAGTGGGCCAAGATAAATTTTAAATCACTTCTTCAAGGAGGACATTTCACAATGATGGACAGGAAATGTATTTTTATTTCTTCAACTCCTTGCAGTAATGTTATTATCGTATTTTCTGATGCCGCTGGAATTTTAAAGGGAACTGTTCTCAAAGTCCAAAATATTTAAGCAATAGTTTTATCACGTTCAAAGAAACTTCTCCCATCCCAATTTCATTGTTGATGAGGATGAAAATAATTAGGACCTTCATGAAAACACTTGAAAAAATACAATTTCAACTTTCAGAAGGTGCATCAATCTTTACGAGAGTTACGAATCTTTTTCTAAGCAAACAAGCTGTTGATAGCTACTTCCTTAAATACTTTTGCGAACTATCATTAATAAAGATTGTTTAATCATTTTATCTGGCGTGTCCAATCACTGATCGTAACAGGACACAACTGTGCAACTCAAACACTCCATGATCATTGCTCCAAGAGCCTAATTGCAATCCTAAACCACTACTACTAACAAACCACATGCCCTGAAATTCACACCTGCATCTCTAAGTCATGTAGTAGTGGATCTTAGCTCACCAGCCATTAGGATAATTGGTGGTTAGAAGCAGTGAGTATCAACTGATATTCGAGATAATACACATGTTCAGGGAAAAAGATTTCCTAATATTGGTTTGTTCGGCAGTCAATCTCCCTTCTCATTATCGTCTAGCCTACTAGCCGTTCGACTGAAATGATTTGTAAATATCTAGCACCTAGTTTAAGGCGTGTATGTAAACCTAGTTCTTCAAGCGACCCGTAACCCGTGGTTTACAAAAACTTTGTAACGTGTTCTGATCGTTCAGAGCAGTTCTGCACGAACTGAATGATCTTCACTGTTACCTGTTTAATTTCGACATTAGTTCCCTCGGCGCACGGTCCCAAATGATCGCCGCGTAATCAATATTACGGCTAACCAAACGGAAATTGTACCTCTCCTTAGCTATTTCAGTTATATATTTCCCCAGAATCCGTCCGATGAAGTCTATTTTCCTTAATGAAACTCCTCAAATGTTCATAATGGTCTGCTACACTTATATGAACCTATCAAAAGTCTGATAATCGTAGTTGGATTTGGATTTTGTTACTATAAATATATTACTGCGCAGTTTTTTATCATTTAACTTGGCACACCACTCACGAGGTAAACTATTAATATTTTTAAGATCACTAGAAAGATCTTAGCAGTCAGTTTTATTTCTTTTATGGCAGATGACCATCTCATCGGCGAATAATCTGAACCTACTGGTAGTTAGGAATTGATACCATGGATTCATATGAGAGCTTTACGTAATGGAGACGGTATCTTAATACCGCATGTTGCTCACAGGATATAGCGTGGATTCAGATGTAGAGTTATCATTACCCATATATATTAGAAAGTGCATCACGTTGATTACAAATAAACTACTATAATTTTTCAAGAACACTAGTTTCATCTACATCTACATAAGTACCCTGCGAGCTACCAAAAAGGTGTGTGGCAGGGGGTGTAGCACCATGAGGGAAGGGTAAGGGTTGAGGGGGTTGGGAGTTAGGTGAGGAAAGGTGGGGGGAACCTGTAGGAAAAAATATATATATACATATATATATATATATATATATATATATATATATATACACACATACATACATACACACATGTATACACATCCTCGCGGAGTCCCTAACCTGTACGTTAATACTTATTGTAATGAACTAAGTCCTGGGGAATTTCGACTACGAGCATTCTGTTCCCTTATCGTTCTTGGAAAAAATGACATTTTAAACCTGTCAGTCTTGCAGTCTATCTCTCTAGTCTTATATTCGTGATCCCTTCGACCGTAATACGTTGGGGTTCGTATTATATCCTTGATGTCATCGGAAAAGGGCCCATCTTTAAATGTTTTTAATAAGTTTAATCTATATTGGAAACGCCGCTGTGTAAGAGAATCCCAACCTAAATTGTCTAGCAAAGTGGATACGCTGCTGAGTTGGTCATAACAATGTTTGACAAAAGTTTGACAAGTTTGGCGGTATTCTTTCGACTATCTCCACCTTTTCTTCTTATTGTCAAATGCGTCGTCCAAAGCATTCCAAACTTTGGGTCCAAGAAGGAATGGTGAACAAATATGTCAATTGTTTGGCAATCATGTCATTATGATTGGAAATGGGATGTTGGGACCGTGTTAGAGGAGAGAATGTTAGGCAGGCGAGGAAGGGGCAGTAATAGGATAGGGATTTTGGACAGAATGAAGGAAGGAAGGGAGTACACGGAGTTGAAGAGGGGCTTATTGTAAGTAGTGTAGAATTCTAAAAGCTGGGTTGTGTTTTGTTATGAGAGGCAAGGAAATTGTAGCTGTACCGTTTGGTAGCTCGTGTTCATCCAAAACCTACCTTAACCGGTAGATTACTGATAATAATGATAATTAGAAGATTAATTTTTTGGCATGGCCCCAGAGTTGTTTTAAATTTCAAAATTTCTAGTATAATTCAGTTGCATAGAATGAAGTTATACGTAAATTATTTCTATTTAATTAAATTCAAAAATGCTCGTTCAGTGGGTATTGAGTGGGTATTCTACTCGGCTTCATGCTAACGAAATATATGTCCACTTTTATTGACAAAGGAAAATATGAAATTAATTATTAATTAAATATTTATAAAATTCTGAAATCAAAACTGTGATGTTTTTCCGCATTTGAATAATCATCAAATCGAAATTTACTAATTATCTCCATGTGTGCCCTGGCTGATTGAATGCCATTTTCTCCGTGAAATTGGAGAAATAACATTTTTTAATTAAAGTTTACCCAATAATTACAGCATATCATATGATGGCATATTTCGAAATTTTGGAGGAAATAAATGTTTATTCGGAAAATTGAATAACACGCGTCCGCTACCGATGTCAGCTGGGTATTGACTCGTAAGCACTGGCAGTGGGGAAACCCGAGATTTGGCGCAAACCATGAATTTTCTATCCCGCTTCCTTGTCTAATTCTCTTCATTCTACTTATTTTGTCATTGATGATAAATTGCAAGGTAAATTAGGTACACGTATTACGGTATTTAATTTAAATCTAATCTTTATAACATTTCTAGAAATCGTAGTAAACTTATTTTTATTTCACACACTTGAGGCGAATTATACACATATTTGGGAATACGCATTTTGCCTATTTCAGGTGATTATGAAAAGATAGTTTTTGCCTGTTTTGTAGATTTCGAAAAAGCGTTTGATAGAGTGAATTGGGAAAAATTAATGCGTATATTGCAGAAAATAGGAATGGATTGGAGGGACAGGAGACTGATCCGCAACCTGTACATGTCTCAGACTGCTCAGGTGCGAGTGGGGAACGGAGAGTCCGGATGGGCAGTGTTAGGAAGAGGGGTAAGGCAGGGTTGCCCATTGTCACCGGTGCTGTTCAACGTATATGTGGAGGAAATGATTGAAGAGGCATGGGAAGAACTGGAGGTAGAAATGAAAGTCGGAGGGGAATTCGTAAAATCGGTTAGGTTTGCTGATGACCAAGCATTAGTTGCTCAGTCAGCCAAGGGGTTGCAAGCATTGCTGAGTGAATTGGAGGTTCAGTGCGATAAATATGGGATGAGAATCAATATTAATAAAACAAAGGTTATGCAATTTTCCAGAAAGAAAAAGGCTAAGCTAAATATTAAAATAGGCGGGGAAATAATAGAGCAGGTAGAGCAGTTTACATATCTCGGAAGTGTTTTGGACCAATACGGTCAAAATGGTAGGGATGTAAGGAGAAGAATCCGCTAGGCAAGGAGGCTTTCTCAAGGAGGAGGGAGTTGATGACGGGGACGTTGAGTAGGGATGTTAAGACAAGACTCGTAAAAACTCTGATATGGAGCGTAGCTATGTATGGCGCGGAAACGTGGTCGCTGAAGCAGGAGGATAGACGTAGATTGGAGGCTTTTGAAATGTGGGTGTGGAAAAGAATGGAGAAGGTGAAATGGACCGAAAGGAAAACAAATGAGGAAGTACTAGAAATTGTGGGGGAGGAGAGGGGTTTGTTGAGAGAAATCCTATGGAGGCAGGAAAAATGGATGAAAGGCGTATTGAGCGGTAGTGGAATGTTGAAGAGGGTAATAGAGGGGAGAATGTTGGGCAAGCGAGGTAAGGGTAGGAACAGGATAGGGATGTTGGACGAGATGAAGGGAGGAAAGAAGTACACCGAGATGAAGAGGGACCTGATATAGATTAGTTTGATAGGTGGGGAGTCACAAAATGTTTATTTGATAGTTGTGTCCATCCAAAAACCTACCTTAAACGGTAGATTACCTAATAATAATGAAAAGATATTTTAGGGGAACACGTCCAATTAACCCATAAAAACTAATAAGAGAATGGCACGAGTCTAAAGCTCATCCGATCTCACTCCACCTAAATCATGGCTTATTTTTGACCTTGAGAATAAGACAGGGATGACAACACACGGGCAGGCCAAACGGGACGAGATAGAGGCTGTCCCAACTAGCGGAAATGACGACAATACGAAAGTTTATCTAACAAGGGCGAGATAATGAGGAACCTAGGAAAGGATGATATTACAAATTATCGAGGAACTAATGCTGTAATGGAGATTTCCATAGCCAACCGCTAAAGCACTAACTTCGGCGTCCACTCCAGAGGAGAGAGAAGACTGCCTAGTCGTCCCATCAATGCTCATAGCAAACCCCTCAATTCCACTGCTCCTCCCATGCAACTTCATATTCCACAGAACGAAGAATTCATAAAATTTTCTCGTGAAATTTGGCCACTGCGAAAAAATCTCACACAAATTTCCAACGCCAAAATTTGAATTCCTGAAAGAGTGAACCGGTTATCACATGAACGATGGTTTCTAACATCACTTCTGAGGAAGTGATTCATTAATAAACAGAGGCATTGATTAATATAACTAAAACTTCACAAAATTAATTCATATAGACATGCCTAGTTATTTCGTTTAGCCATGTATTAAATATTTCATTACTCTCCCACCATTCAACTCAGTGAGGGCTCGCAGATAAACGCTAAAAGTTACCTTAGTTTTTTTTAATTTTTGAAATGGTACATCTACATAATACCCCGCAATCCGCCGCAAGGGCGTGTGGCGGGGGTTGTTTGATCACCACCCGTAAAAGGATCAAAATCATTTGCAAAATCAACAAATATATGCAACACAATACTCACAGTGGCGTTTACATTCATGCAAAAATCCTTTCATTCTACACGCATGCAAATACATAAACTATTATTCAACAAATAATTGCACCTTAGGATACAGTAAGAAAATTATCCAGTAACGTGCAAGCTAGAATTTTAAAAGTAGGAAGGGGAAATTCCACTACCACATGGACATGCAACGAACGATATTCTCCTCAAGAACAAAGATATGGAATGTGATCCAACACTGTAGGTAGCAAGAGGGTCTTCCCACAGAGAGTGACGAGGGACGGAAGGGGATACTTAAAAACAGAAAAGGAAGAGCAAGCAATACTGCAAAGAGCACTACATTATTTAAAGGCATTTTAAAGAGGTCATACGGAAATAAAGGGTATTGACAACAAAACACACGAGGTTGGTGAAAGTGCACGTAATTAAGTAAAACTAATTGTTCCCTAGACGCTGAGAGTGGCAAGTGGAATTTTGCAAGGCAAGCATAACCCTACGGTTGCTATCCCGTATTGTCCGTGGGAAGAAGGGAGTCCTTGAGTCCTGATGGTAACATCATACTTTAGGCATAGGTCGGCACGCGAATGTTATTCCATTACTGCCTTTCAATTACTAATTCATAAAATGAAATCACTTTAGGAGCAAGTAGTCACTGTGTCACATGTTAGGTCATCTACACATAAATATGTAAAAACGACGCCAGTGCGTTCAGCTGTCAGCCTTTACCTACACCAGCCGGTCTAAGGAATGACACACGAAATTGCCCGGCAATGAGCTGATACTTTTTTATCAGAAGACTGATACTTATGACTGATGAGTGCATATTCCTTAAGTATTTCGAGATGAGCTTCAAGAATTTTGCACGTTAATACTGTTTTAATTCATTCTAATTATAGGGAAAATAAATGTAGAAGTAGTGCAGTTTCATTTTTTCTTTTCCGAACATTTTGTAAGATTCATCGAGAGTTTTTACTTTTGGAATTGGATTAGTGAAGTTTGTTTTTTTTTATTATATTCCGCAATTTTTCTTATACCCACACCAGTTTGGCTCCAAATTAAGAAATTGATCTTTCACAGATCTTTCATTTCCCTGACCACTACTACGCGGGGCAGTATTTCTGATGCTAAATATTATTCTTTCCTTCCTAATTTTAAGCATACAAAAATCCTGATTACAAATCGTCCATTTACTTAAAGCTGAAGCAGGCCGGGAGAGAGCTAATGTATAAGGTTATTCTATTATGTAGATGAAGGTTTCTCGTCACATGGCGACAGATTACGCCACGCGTTTCGTGAAGGAAGCAACAGCTGATGTCGCCAGGAGAAGCGGGAACTGTAAATCATTATTTTTGTTTCCAAACTTATGTTCATGCTTCATTATAACGAGGTTTTAATTTTCTCATCAAGGATATTAACTGCGGAAGTTTGTCTCCCAAGACACACTTTGTCCCACTAATGCCTTTGAAAAGCGCCTGGAGTCCATCAGGGTGCCAAGGTTGCGATACCTCTGGGGTGCCAAGGTTGCGATACCTCTGAAGTTATCAAACGTGAGGGAACTTCAGATTTCCGGCAAGGAACTTGAGATGCATAATAACACTAATATAGTTATAATAATTTGTGGGATACATGAACGTGTTCAAAGTTTTTAGCAAAAATTGTGGGATAGACCATAGAGGATAATTAGTATTGGTAGTGTTTATACTATCGTACGTATTTTGCCGCTACTATGCGTGCATCTTTAATATACCCATTTTTACATTTTTCTAGCATAATTTTAATATTGTATTGTTGCTGAATATCTTTGGATGTTAGTAACTTCTTACGTGGTGACTTAGTTCAAACTAATATCTGTGTACATATAGTGGTTGTGCATCTGACACCCCCCGCCGCACGCCCTTGCGGAGAATTGCAGGGTGTTTTGTAGGTGAAGAGTGATAGACTCAAAAATAGGCATTTTGCTAGGGAATATTATCTGTAAATTCTATGAAATGGACTAACATAAGAGTGCTCTAATACAAAAATATAACATGCTTGAGCGTTATTTTTAATACCATAAAAGGTAAAAGGGAGGGAGAAATTGAGATTGGGCGCAATGAGAAAAGCCCACTGCAGCACCATTTCCGAAAATTTTGGAAGATTACAGCGTGTCCACAGTTCCAGCTTCCGTTCAGAAATAAATGGAACGGTTACTCGTAGCAATTACCACCTCAGCTACAGCATAATTTCAGTTTAATCGCTTGTTAACGCATTAGTCATGCATCGCACTACGCTCCTCATTCAATAATGCACTTCACGTTCACTAAACATCAAATTCAAATTTTAAATAGTGAATTTTAAATTGGGAGGCGATAGACAAATCACCCCCGGGACATCACGAGTTACTCAGAAATTTCCGTAATATCGGTCGCCAAGACTATGAGCACCTCCATTCATTCCAGCTTCAATGTAGTATGCAACGAGATCGAAAACTGATTACGGAATGAACATACTCATCGTCACGGGTTATAGATCCGAGGATTGGTTTGTAGTAGCTCTCCAAACTATCCTGTTCCCTGCCAATCTCTTCATTCTCTCATCGTTACTTGCACCAAAATTTTCCATCAACTGCTCCTGTTTATCGTAGAACCACGACCGCTGACAGAAAAATAGAAGGAATAAAACCAACTAGCATAGAAGGACGATGGAAGAAAATGTATATATATATATTATTTTTTTCTTACAGGTGCCCCCCACCTTTCCTCACCTAACCCCCAATCCCCTCAACCCTTACCCTTCCCTCATGGTGCTACACCCCCTGCCACACACCTTTTTGGTGGCTCGCAGGGTATTTATGTAGATGTAGATGTAGAAATGAAGAATATCATAGCCGAAGTATCAGATTGACAACTAGTGAGTAAGACGGCGCCCAACCTCCTATTTCTTATTTACATAAATGGCCTCAGTACCGTAGTTAATAGCAAGCTCCGTCTTTTCGCCGATGATGCAGTCATTTGGGGACATTCGAAGTCACGAAGACAGAGTCGTGTTAGCCAACGACCTAGATGCAATTCAAAATTGGTGCGATACATGGCAATTGGAATTAATTTTTTTTTAAATGCGTAGTAATACATTTTTGGGAAAAGAGTAATTCCGTCCCTTATAGTTACAAAGTGAAACAAACCAAAATCGCGAGGGTAGATTCCTTCAAATACTTGGGTGTGACAATTACTCAAGATCTGTCCTGGGGAAAGCACATACGAGAAATATGCGGTCGTGAATAAAAAATTGGGATTTGTGAAAAGAAAGCTGGGTAAATGCGACGAAAAAGTGAAAAAACGATGTTTCCTTGCCTTGGTCAGGCCCCACCTAGAGTATGCTACCAGTATATGGGATCCTCATAATATAAATTTGATTTCGGAATTAGATCGAGTTCAGCGGAGGGTGGCTAGATTTGTCAAACATCGTTATGACCAACACAGCAGCGTATCTACTTTGCTAGACAATTTAGGTTGGGATTCTCTTATGCAGCGGCGTTTACAATATAGATTAAACTTATTAAAAACATTTAAAGATGGGTCCTTTTCCGTTGACATCAAGAATATAATACGAACCCCAACGTATTACGGTCGGAGGGATCACGAATGTAAGATTAGAGAGATAGACTGCAAGACTGACAGGTTTAAAATGTCATTTTTTCCTAGAACGATAAGAGACCAGAATGCTTGTAGTCGAATCCCCCAGGAGTCAGTTCATTATAATATGTATAAACGTACAGGTTAGGGACTGCGCGTATTACAGGTTCCCCCCACCTTCCCCCACCTATTTGAATAAACCCCAACCCCCTCATCCCTTACCCTTTCCTCCTGGTGCTACACCCCCTGCCACACACCTTTTTTGGTTGCTCGCAGGGTATTTATGTAGATTTAGATGAACCAAACGGTCATGGATGACAGCTCAAATAAGACCATAGAGGAAAGAATAAAATACAATAATCTAAGAAATAAAATTGAGGAAGCCCTTTACAAGAAGTTGCGGCACTAAGTCTTATGAGAGTGCAAGAAGGCCACGGAAGAGTGGATGGAAAGCTGCTGCGAGGAAATCAATGACATCATAAGGAAAGGAAACACTAAAATTGCTTCTAATCTGGTGAAGACACAAGTCGGAGTAAGGAGAGCAAAATCCCACAACGTTCGAGATGCTAATGGAAAGATACTGACTGAAGATGAAGAAATTGGGAAAAGATGAAAGGGGTACATTGAAGATCTCTATCAAGAACCCAAACCAATTGAAGGTGACTTAATTAAAGAATAAAGCGTGATAGAAGAAGACGAACGGGACCCAGAGATACTGAGATGTGAATTCGACCGAGACGAGAAAGACCTGAAGAACAACAAGGCACTGGGAATTGATAAAATAAACGGAGAAATTATAGAAGCACTCGGGGTCAATGCAAAGGATACCCTATTTGAAATAATGAAATAAATCTACGACAGTGGAAGACTACCTGAGCACTTAGAGAAGAGTGTAATTATTGCAATACCTAAGAAACCTAGAACAGATAAATGCGAAGAACAGAGTATTGATCCTGACTTCTCACGCATCTAAATTACTTATTCGGATAATCAGCCGACGAATAGAAGAAAAGGTAGAAGAAAACCTCTCGGAAAACCAATTCGGAGATATGAAAAACCGAGGAGCAAGAGAGGCAATACTCAGCTTAAGGGTACTGGCTGAAAAATTGATCCAGTAAACAAGCCATTGTAGGTGGCATGTGTGGACTTGGAGAAGGGCTTCGACAATGTCGAATGGAACAAAACGTTCAAGATACTAGAAATGGACTACAAGAACAGTAGAATAATCCAGACCTCTACAAGAATCAGGTAACAACTATGCAAATGAAAAACGAACGAAAAATAGAAGCCAAAATAAACAAAGGAGTTCGACAAGGATGCAACCTCTCGCCAGCACTACTCAACGTGTGTCTAGAAGAGGCAATAAAGAAAGCACAAGAACTGGGCATCAAAGGAGTCAAGCTGAATGGCGACGACATTAGCATGCTGCAGTTCGCAGACGGTATTAGCAGAGACGCGAGAGGGCCTGCAAGCAAACCTGAATACTATCGACCAAGTACTTCGGGAATTTAATATGAGCATCAATAAGAAGAAAACGAAAATCCTTGTGTGTGGAAGAGAGAAACTGAATGCACATACTATATCACAATTCGAGGAGTAAAAAAAGCGAACAAAAATGAGGAGTAAAAGCAAGTGGAATTCTTCCACTACTTGGGGAGCAGTATAACTTGGGACGGAATAAGCTCGACCGACATCAAGCGAAGCATAGCCCTAGCTAAGAAGGCGTTCATTGAGAAAAGGCAACTAATATGTTCAAAAAATCTAAAATTGCAAACAAGGAAGCAGTTCGTCAAAACTTTCGTGTGGAGCATGGCACTCTACGAATCGGAGACATGGGACATTGGAAAAGTTGACCAACAAAGAATAGAAGCATTTGAAAAATAGTGCTGGAAGAGAATGCCGAAGATTAAATAGACAGATAAAGTGAGGAACGATGAAGTGTATAGAAGGGCAGAAGAGGAAAGGACCATATGGAGACCTCTACGGCAAAGAAGAACTAGATGGATTGGACATACCTTGAGGCACAATTGACTAGTTAGAAACATGATAGAAGGAAAGATCCCGCGAGGAAGGCCAAGAGACAAGTACATAGGGCAAATTAAGAAGGACGTAAAACAGGGAACCTATGAGAGGGTGAGGGAATTAAGACTAAATAGGGAAAACTGGAAGGCTGCAATAAATCAGTCTTAGGATTGAAATACTGATGATGATGATGAGCACGGAAATATCTAGTTAGAAATAAATATTTATTCATATTCAGGTAGATATTCAATGTAGGTACGTAGAAAGTATTTCAAAATCACGCCCTGTCTAACATCATACTCCGTCCAAAATTACGCACCATCAAATGTCACTTGGTAAGCGATACCAGAGAAGTAAGTTAATAAAAACGGGCTGAAGAACCGATATCTACAAGGAATCATTTTTCCCTCGCACAATTCAAGGCCATAACAAAAGAAAACATAATTCATCAAAATTAATCAATCAATACTCTAATGGCTGGCAACTTAAAACCAATGCCACATGCCCTCTTGGCGGCTATCGAGGAAGGATATAGATGAAGAGAGAGTAACGGTGATAGCACCTTCTCCTCCGATGGTTTCCACTAAAATTTTTCCAATTGATCAATCTAAATATATTTAAAACAACAAAGTCTGTATGATAACATCCTTTTATAAGGCTATAACCAATATTTTTAAATGTCTAATTCTATCGTAGAATTAGTGGACAAGGTTTAAAAAGGAATCATTTACCACATCAGTAAGTTCATCTCAACGTATTTTAGTTAGATCGTCCAAATTTATCAAGGTTGTTTTTACGGAGCCAAATATTAACCTTCCTGTTACGCACAAGGAACAAAAACAAAAGAGGCCCTGGAGGACTGGCCTCGTTCATTTCGAAACATAGACTTGTCATTTTTCATTGTCGTAAACGGCCCCAGTTACCACGAGTGCGTTTATAAATAATTTATTTATGCTGCAACAATTCTGGAGTTGTTTCGAGTGAATCGGAAAAAATCTAGAAAATTATCCAAAACTGGGAAAACTCAAGAGAATCCCTGGAACCCTCAAGTAAACGAAGGTATGAATGTTAAAGATTTTTTCAGTTATTCATTGTAGCTAATTAGTAATGGCTTTCTGGAAACAAAACCACAATTTACATCTAAAGGGGGAATAATAAAATACTGTCAATGCGAAGTGGTACCATAGCGTCAATAAAAGCATATCATTATATATTTATCAATTGCATAAGCAATTTTCAAAGTAAATTATAAAAAATATTTTATCAGCACTAGTACTAAGGTTTTCAGGTGTTTGAGTAGCATGTATGCATAGAAAACATAAAATTTTCAAGCCTATGTCACATGCAGTTTAAGAATTCATTATAAAAAATCGAATTAGGCTAATGCAATTCCTGCAATATTTTAAAGAATTAGGACGTCTTAAGGCAATTTATAGGGTACCCCATAAGGAGAATATGAGCAGGTTTAAAAACGTTCTTTTCTATTCAACGGCAGTTCGTTATAGCTTGGCTGCAATTCTAGCATCATTTTTTGTGATTTAACGATTTTGTTGTTGCAGAACCATTATATGACTGAGAAAATGAATAATATAGAATTTGAAATATATTATATATAATAGAATATATAGAATGATTTAGACGACAAATCATTCAAAAATTTTTAGGCGACTATTATTTAAAAAGCTTAATTCATACCGGAATTATCAATAGAGGAAAACAGAGAAAATATTATTAAATATAAATTACATTTGAATTTTCAGCATATTTTACTGAGTCCGCCGTCACTGGCGTTAATTTAGTGAGATAGTTTCGTGAATTGGTAAACAATTTCTAGGAAGTAGTAGGGTACGTTTTAGGTGCAATACTGGAAAATTTTGTAATGGGTGTATTCGTAAGTTGACTAAAACATATCATTTATGCAGCTTATTAAAATTTACAGAATTTACTGTTGCCGCACATCCGAATAAGACGCTTACAATGCTTTCAATTCATATGTGCTCTACTGAGAAACGTGAATACTTCGTGAATTAGTTTCCCCTGTCTATTTCAAAGTATGTGCAACGACCGCAAGCAAATTTCTTATTTACAATTCTTGTTGTCACTAAATAGCTCACAAGACTAATTAAATGATAATTCTTTTATGAGCGATACTAGGGACGCTAGTTCAGTATGAAGGAACGATTCCCATCCTCAATCGATAACGTTTTTAAATATTATACATAGACTATAGGTGAGCAGTAAATTTCGAAATATCATATGTGCCCTTGAGCCATTTTTATGGAATAACTATACATGTTTGTTTTAAGTTCAATTTTAAATGCCATAATTAGTTATAAAACTCATAAAGTAGTTCTAACACCACGCCTTTCATGGGGAGTACATATCAAGACAATATGCGAATCCGCTAAAAAGAAACTGGGCTTCATTAAACGGGTGGTGGGGAAATGTAGTGAGAAAGTTAACGAAAGGTGTTATTTTGCTCTAGTTAGACCACATTTGGAATATGACGCAAGTATTTGGGATCCTTGGGAGAAATTTGGGTAAAAAGAATTAGATAAGGTCCAGAGAAAATCCGCTAGATTCGTTAAAAATAGTTATAAAAGGAACACAAGGTCTCTTAGGGGATTTCGGCTGGGAGCCACTTGAAATACGAAGAGAAAAAGTGAGACTTAGACTTTTAGAAATGTTCAGAGCCAACGAGTTTAGCGATGACACTAAAGGCCCCACACTACTTCGGTAGATCAGACTTCAAAGATAAAATAAGGGAGATAGATTCAAATACATATAGATACAAATACCCATTCTTTCCCAGAACAATCAGAAATCATAATAGTAAGAAACCAAAGTCACTTTAGAAATATTAAAATCATTTAATTTACCAGTCGGAACAAAATTAAACATTGCAAAGATATGAGGTATATTTGTAGGTGCATGTGTATATTAGCTGGTAGTTTGTGTGTTTGCATGTGTGTGGGGCGTCAGGGTTCTTGCATGAATGGACACCATGATTTGTTTGTGGATTGTGTAAATTTGTGGTTTTACATTTTCTTAATTACGGGTAGGGCTCTAACACCCCCCGCCACACGCCTTTGCGGCGCGGCGGCATGTGGGGTATGACGCAGATGTAGAATTAGTTTTCAAGGACAGAATTTGGGTAATCTATGTCCTTTCGGACTTGCAGCGTGCAATCTAAATGGCAGTGGTTGCAGCGCTCCCTCTCCTCGTAGTGACTACTTTGTCGCTAAACTGTTTCTAACGTTTTGGCTTTGTAGTTCCTCTGGGGAGAGTGAAATAACATTCCTCTCACCCTGAAGAATAAGATAAACATTGTAAAATTCATAAAAAATTTTAAAACTATATTACCGGTTTCATCACATACCACATTTTCACCACATTTACCATTCATTTTTTTCACCACATAGGGTGGCATCTTCACATCACAGGGGTAACATATTCAGGTGTCTGAAGACGTCACCTACAAGTATGTGATGAAACTGGTTGTACCATATAAATAGTTTTATGGTGAATTTTACTAAGTTTATCTTATTCCTCAAGATGAAAATTCAAAATGTACCATTGAAACTCCTCTCGCTCCCCTGCTTCCTTCCGCTTCTCTCACATTCAGAATCACACTCCACCCCCACTCTAGATCTTTATTTACCGTCCTCCCAGCATAATAGGTGGCTCCGCACCCACACAAAGATTGTACGTGATTGCCTAAGACTTCATTTTTGAATTACAATGAATTGGAATTGTCCTAGTAGGGAAAAGTGAAAGTCATCATTTCAAGAAAACGTCTCCAGCATAGAAATGAGGTTAAATAGCAGTGTAGCAAGCCGTTGGAGATGTGGTGAGATGCAAGGACATGCTAGGTGAAATTGACAATGAGTATTAGAGGTAGATACCGGTTTTAGATGACCTAGCGGCTAAGCTTAAATTCCACCACCTAGCGTGTAACTACACGTGGGAAAAGCATTATATCCGAACTCGAGGATAAGTATCAGGTATTGCATTTATACTAGAATATTACAGGTACACGAACCTGCATTGCTTTCGCTATGTTGTAAGTCCGTCGCGTTACCTAACTGCCTCTTGCGGTAGGCTTGACAAAAGGAACATAAATCATCCAATTACGTTCATACATATTTGTAATTTCACTTGTTCCCATAACGTTGTTACTTTTTCATCTGGTGCACTTCATCGTGCACATACATGCATTCCCAGCACAATATAGCTTTATTGGATTCAATTTCATTCACTTCTCATAACCCATTCTGGCAAATAGTTGTACATGCAGAAAACTGCCAAAATAATATGTCATTGATCGAGATTACAATTCAGAGCCAAAAAAAATGCCTTATAAATAATCAGAAATGGATCTTTTTAAATTAGGTAGCAATTATTTAAGTCGATTTTTGATGAAGAATGCCATATATTATGCATTGTAGTTTTAAAAACCTCTGGTAGTCCAGTTGGTAGGGAGCCATGCTACTGACCGGAGGGTCCAGGTTCGATTCTCGGGGACTCCTCTGGGCATCACAAAATTCCAGATCTGATACCCAGATCTTCCTCGGAAGCCACCTGCGGCACAGGGAGCGATACTGCCCACCCTACCATGATGTGTAGACTATACTCGGTGCTGAGCTTAATATTTGATGAGCTCTACCCTCTCCTATCAAAGCAACCTTAAGGTTGATTACTGCGGAGTAGAATCTTTAACCCGAAAGAAATTATAATGAACAAAAACGCATAGAGCCGATTTTTTCAAACGCATGTCTCTTCCTAAGATTTAGTATTCAAACCGCAGTCCGGATATGTGCAACTAAAACACGAATACAGACAAATGCGGAGAGAAGGTAACTACTCGCTATACTACTCATTTTGAAGTGCGATACAGGGAAAGGGGGGAACAAGAATTTCGGCTGAAATTACCCGAAAATCCTACGATGGACAGGAAAACAAAAAGTAATTCGATATTTAAACGATCCTAAAAAATACTCAGAATGAAAAAAAGCAGCGATTTCCGTTCTAAAATTCCAGCTTTGCATCAGGTACTTACGATTCATAGGCGGAATGTCAATTCTATTTCTTCACATGACGAATCCACATAATTTCTTCGAACAAGCAGCCACCTGGATCACGCAGTAATATGAAAAAAAATAAAGAAAAAGCTCATAAATCACTCCGCGTAATTAAATGTTTAGTTAAGCACCAATAAATGTTTTAGAAAACGGAATCAAAATTGGGATAGTGACATTAAGCAACATTTTAGTAAGTCCATTTCACGTTAGATAACAAGAAAAATGTTCCACAAACTCAGTTTCTGTGCCAGTTTCTAAACTAGTTAATGCCCATTAAAACAACTATTAACAGGACTATTCATTTGGCAGCATTGTACGACATATACCTATGCAATAAAGGCATCCTATGCAGCCAATGGTAAATAGATTCATGAAAATTTATAAAAGTTTAAGATACATGTATTTCTACATCAATGTTCACAAACGGGAAACAGTTTTTACAATTATAACAAAAATGTGAAATAATTGCTAGAATAAGATCCAAAATTTGCTATATAGCATAGCAGTTTACGTAACATTCTATGTTTAAGAAAATTGCAATGATAAAAAACAATATGGAATAACACAGTCATGGTAAATGTGTCAGTACAGGTTCATAATGACATGATTGCTCACCCTCGACTTTAACAAAAATGTTTTTAGACGCTTTGAAACTTAATTGTAGTGAAATAGCTCTGAGAAAGATCTAGTTGCTTGTCAAGTACCACAACCCGGACAATAATCAACAAAGAACTTCACATACTGCATAATTGAAAAAAGAATAATAGGCATGGATAATTTAATAATCATTAACAAAGTGATTCATGTACTTACTTTTCAAGAACATCGTTCCTTAACCCTATGATAAGGCCAAAGTTTTCAACTACACTTATTATTTATAATTGGAAAAATTCTGATCGACCATAAGGATTGAGTTGCCACGATACAAAGATACTATTTCATAACAAATGAAGTTTCACGCTCAGAATTACTAATATTTTTAGTGATGTCATGGTATTTACGCTCAAAAATACCACAAAAATTAAAATGTAGCTTACTTCTTTTAAATAAATTCGTTTGCAATGTATTGTTATAAACAAAGGGCAGTTTAATTTATCGAAGTGATAAAGACTCGAAATGATAGATCGATATGAATACCTGTCCGAGAAATGTACAGGATGACCACTTAGTGGGACCGTGTGAGCTGTTTGGATTGATGTGCATCAAGGATAGAAGTTACATCTTTATTTATTCTCTTGTGAGCATTGCCTCCTTAAAAAGTAATACACCCAATGGAAAGCCATCAAATAAGGATTATGGTAAGAATATTTCAGCAGTCTTGTTGTAATTAACCTTTTTGTAGCAGTAGCTTTACTCTTTTTGACGGCGGCATGAGTTCATTACCGACGAAATATAACTTGGATCGTTTTCCTTACAATATAAGCGATGGTTAGCTCCCTTGTCGTTTGCATTAGTTTGTTACAACAACTTTTACACCAGCAAAATTAATAAATACTTTCGTCCGAAATGGAACTTCTGTAGAATGTGAAACGATTATCGCGGTATGTTCAGTGGCATGGGATCCTTGATAGCTGGCGACAGCTACAGGCTTCTTTGACAACTAGGTTGAAGACCACGGTGACGTTACCTTGCGTCGCACCGCGCAGTGTACAAAGGTTTGCCGGCGACAAGTAAGGTAATTCGTAATCGAACGTGTGTAGTGGACGCAATTCCTCTACCCGTCGTCTCCGCGGGAACAACCTTGAGAATCAGGTGAGTGTGATAAACGAAAGAGAGTATGGCCTTAAGAAACAAGATTACGTGTGCAATTCGAAAGGGAATTTAGCTGAGAAACGTTTTGCCGCGGAGAGGAGCACTAGGTATGCTTTTCTAGGCTGCTAATCAATCCATTCTATACATTGCGACATTATTTAAAGCATGCCATCATCTTGATATTGTCAGGTAATCACATTTCTGTACAGTGTACAGGTAGTTTTATTTGTAAATTAATCATACAATTGCAATTTTGAGCCGTAATGCACAGCGCAACATTCTACTCAATCTCGACATAACATAGGAAAGTGAAGCGAGGGGCAAAGGTCATATTTAGCTGTTTTGCTTCTTTTCTAGTATCTCTTGGGGGCAGGCAAGTTGACTGGGGATGTAACCGCAGCGATAAGTTGCAATGTTAGCATTTCAGATCATGTTTCTGCCTAGCGGGTCATTTTATCTTTAAATGGACTGATTGAATAAATCACTCAGCCAGAAGAAATACCTATAGTAAGTTTTAACGGCTAGAATAGGCTTGAATACCAAAGTAACAGTGCCACCCATTGTGTAACAAAATATTTGTTAAGATATTCGCTTGTCTGCGCTAATTAAACCTTTTCAGTTTTCGATGTATCTGTGATGTATACATTCATGTTTATGTGATTAGGCATACATTCATCTGGTTTAACTACCAGTCATTACACCTGCACCCGAGTATGGTGGTAATTTTTCTTCCGCAAGTTTCCTTTTCACCCACTGTGGCATACCAAATGATTGTTCATTATTGTTAAGCCTAATTCTCTATCTATGATAATTTTAATAGTTTTGAAGATAGTGTCTTAATTTCCGTTCTCTGTGGTACATTTTCAGGATAACATGGTATCGTCCAATACTGCTGATGAGACTGATGCAGTTGCGGAAAACAGTGGTGTTCCTCATGGAAACTACTGTCTTGTTTCCTGGGATTTGGACACCACAGGTAGCAGGCTGGTGGACGAGATATGCCAGATAGGAGCATACACACCCACATCATCTTTTTCCCAATACGTGATGCCCTATCGGGACCTGACTCAAGCTGCACGACGTCGTCATAACATTCGTATCATTACGATTGGGCGTTTTCGAATGCTAAAGGACATCAAAAGGGGGAAAGTATTGAAAACTAAGAGTGAGGTATCAGCCCTCTCAGATTTTATCCAGTGGTTGGAAGACCAAAAAGGTACCAAAGATGGGGTCATTCTGCTCAAGCATGAAAATAGAAAAATCACAACGCCTCTGCTTCTTGAAGCTCTAGGGAAATACAATTTAATGGATGCCTTTCGTAACGTAGTAGTTGGATTTGCAGACGGCTATGCTTTTGCCGAAAATCGCTGTGCTAAGACAGTGCGTTACTTTTCTCTCCGCACGCTATCCCGAATTCTTTTACACCGCGATGAGCAAGAGTTAGATCATGCGCATAATCGAGCCCAGGCAATTTACGAAGTGGCCGTAAATGTCACGGGAATGGAAAATTCGGAAACCCTTAAAGAGGACGACCATGGCCCGGAGGACCTAGGAATGGTAATAGATGCACTGCGTAAGTTCACAACGCCTGTCTCTGAGGAAGAAAAGGCACTCGTAACTTTAAGAGCCACGGTCGTTCGCCAAGATTCATTTCGCCCGGTGTTCGCGACCATGCTCAACCGAAATAGTAGGGAACGACAGCGAGCATTCAATCTCCGTACCATTCTTGTTGAGGCAGGCTTGAACTATAACTCTACACAAGAGGCGTACGAGAAAGGTGGTGCAGAAGGTGTTAAGAAATTGGTGATGGAAGCTACCCAGGCTAAAGTAAAAGACTTGGACGACCTTGTTAGAATTTTGATGGAACACTTTGCGCCCGAGGATTATCCAAAATCACTACCCCAAGAGAAAGTAGTTAGGACGTCTAGCCGAAGAGAGAGTTTAGGTAGAAGGGTTCGGGTGAAGAGTGATTCAAAGAGTAAAAAAAATGGAATGGAAAATGGAGATGTATCAATAGGGTCCATTGGGGAAATTGGAGCTGGGGATGCACCCTCGGACTCCACTTTAGATACAACCTCCAGCACTCCTAGCAAAATTGTGACTTCAACTCAGAGCGAATGTAGTCCACCTCCTTCTGGTGACAATGAAATAAGCTCCGTTGATTCCAGTGGCCATTAATATAAGATTTAAAAGGATTTTTTCATAAGCTACATTTTTTTGTTTTCAAGCTCAAGAATTCATATGTGCCAATATGTTTATTTTGTAATAGTTTATTTTGTAAAGATGTTGAGTTTTCGTTTGTTGGTTCTTCCTGTTATTCTATTTGCAAACGATGCTGTAGTACTTCTCAGTATTCGTACATGTAATAATTATATCTGTGGTGATATTTTCCCAGAAAGTGACTGGTGCACCATGTTGTAATTTAGTTAAATAAATCGGTTAATCAAGTGTTTCTGAGTTGTTCCTTAATTCCAAATTCCTTCCTTTTCTATTACTTTTAATGCCATGTGAATATCATTGATTTCACACAGAAGATGATGACAGCCCTTTCTAGATTTGTATTTTCGGGACTTGAGTTAAGCAAACCAGGTAAGACTTCCTAAAGATGTAATATTTCTGGCTTGTACCAAAACAAAAGTCTTTTTCGGTTTTTTTCTCTCCTCTTTCTATCCCGAGTAGTTCAATATCTTCATTCATATTATCATAGTTGCTTACAGCGGTCTGGAAAAGTCCAGTGGTTCTTTTAAGTGTTTGAATATAGCGCTAATCTAGTATCGAACAATTGAACGGTCAATGCCGTGGCATGTTTAAGGTTAATAGTAGTAGATATCAGCCGCTTGAAAATGTTTCTGTCTTTATTTAAAAAATCTAAAAGTATTATTAGTGGTTTAGGGTCAGATACCATATGTGAAGCTACGGTCCCAGGAGTTCTGAATGCTGAAAATGATAGTCAGCTGATAGATCTGAAGGATTCAATTTATGGTAGGATCTCATCACGGTTAATGCACGGAGTGTGACAACTTAATATTTTGCCTTTATTGAAATTCTTGTTGTCTTGGGACACTTCCCGTGACTAGATTTCATCAGAAACATCCGCGATCCCGAAAAGCCAGCCACACTTGAAGACTTGCATGTCGTCAGTGAAGATTGCGTCCAGGTAAGTGCTTTAATGGAATGACAATATAAAATTGATAAACTCGCTATTCTGCTGAAGTGATTTTCCGGTGATCATTTCTTTTTAAGATTTCGAAGTTAATGGACAGCAATGCAGTTTACGTAAGGATTGAATTTAATCCTACGGTTCCACATTGCTCATTGGCAACGTTAATTGGCCTTTGCATTAGGGTGAAACTACTCAGGAATCTAACTGAAAGATATAAACTTGATATTTATATAAAGAAAGGGGCACATTCCACAGAGGACGAAAGTGCGTATTAGGTCTTGTAGATTTTTTGTAGCATCCGAAGAAATTAGTACCTCCAATTATTTCATTTTGCTGTTTTCAGTTAACAAACAAATCAACGATAAGGAGAGAATTGCTGCTGCAATGGAAAACCCTAATTTGAGAGAGCTTGTTGAGGGGTGCATTCGAGAAGAGGAGTGAAATTGGAAAGGATTAGTTGAAGAATGGACTTGTGAATATGGTATATTTGTTTGTTGATATTTCTATTGCATAAAGGGTGTTCATCAGCTCGATCTGTAACTCTCCCAAATGCACATGAGGCTATTAATTCCGATGCGAGTTATTAACGTTGATTATTAAAATTTCTTCACTTTCAGTATCACTGTCTGCTGATACCATATTAATTGCGTATTTCTGCTTAACAGGAGGTTGATACGCCACAAGAAGACATATGAAGATTGTGTTCGGCTATTTACAACCTTCCTGTCAGAATGAAAATGCTGATGAATGGAGACGTCACTAGTTACTGCCGTAAAACACTAGTAATTATGAACTGTGGCAGTTGTGAGTTTATAAGTTATGTAGAGCGAACCTCCTTTGGATGGTGGAATGTCAATTATTATGATTAACGTTTTCATGTACATATGTTCGAGACAACATGAATATATTTTAGTTGGTGATATTTGAATCCTATTTTTTGTGGGACCCTAGCGGATATTTTCCCGTATGGTTCCAAAACCTAATATAATGTTGAACTAAGGGCATGTGTTGCAAAATGAATGTCTTCAGAATCTTTCCACTTAAATGGAAAACTCACGCAAATTATTTTTATACTCCTTATTTTTTCATACAAACTAGTCCCGGCTTTTTAGAAGGTAGTAAATTTCTTTGTTGTTAATATTTCCAAATATATAATAAATGTATAATATATTAAAATCATTTTGTTACTAGTCAATGCCAGTCTTTCATTAGTGTTGTAGAGGTACCTATGTGGTGCATATGTTCTTTTTTATTCAGTTGTTTGTATAGTGTGACATGTTAGACTGTATCCTAGATTTCCCAGCCTTATTTCAGAAGTGTCTTCATTCAGTGTTGTGAGCTGAAATCGAATAGTGTGTGTGTATTCAGCCTGGATTACTTAGAATCAACTCCCAAATTTGGCGCTTTGTTGTAGTATAACCTAGCCCTGCATTTGTTTATAGATAATTGTGGGCATGAGTTAATGATAGATCCAATTTTCACTGTTATTATTATTTATGTAACTGATTGTAAGTCATTAAAAAGAACTAGATTAGGGAACTTGCTCACTTATTGGTACTGCACTGTTCAAAATTGAAATTTAATATTATAATTTACTACAATGAAAGGATAGATATTAGTGAATGTTGATCCACAGGGCACCATTACTTCATGAGGTGATAGTTAATGCCAATTAGAATTCCAAGAAGGTTATTCCAAATAATGATGATGGAAAATAACTCAAATAAAAGCTATTGAAAAGGTAGAGTCTTATTAAGGCTAAACAATAATATTTTGAGGGTGATCATAGTTAACTGACCAAACTGTCATTATTCTTATTAACTGGCTCTTTTTTAATTTTTTGTATGGGGTGTCATTATAGGACAAAAGACAAAGTTTTATTAATCTTGATAGGATTTAGGCTATATATTCTTTCTTGTTGTTAATTATGCATACCTAATTTTGGTAAACTAGCATATGCATTCAACTTTTTGTGTAATTTATAGGCATAATGTTACTAAATAGACTCATAACTGGGATACCTATATTCTCAAAAAAATGGTCAACATATATCAGTCAGTTTTATTTTGGGTATAATTAAAACAATGATAATATATCAAAAAAGGGATATTGAAAAGAAAGAAACTATAGAAACTGTTAATTGGAAAAAGAAACCATGGTTTACAGATAGATAGATGAGAGAAGGAAAAAGAAGAATGTAAATACAGAGTTAGATTGAAGGAAGTTCAAAAAGAGTTAACTAGTAAATTGAGATGTTAACAAAGGGGGAAAGAAGTGTGGTGGAAGATGCAGTGCAAGTACATGGAAAGTTTGCAGAGGAAGGGCAAAGTTGGTGTCCTATAGAGCAACATTAAATCACTATTGGGAAGTAAGAAGGGAAGACATGTGCTAAGGGTTAGAGATAAGTCAGGTAAGATAATTACCAATAAATTGATGTAGAAAAGGTCCAAGAGAGATGGAAGGAATATACAGAAGCACTGTATGGCAAAGAATGTAGGCGAACAAGGTTAGACATAGAAGAGGAACATGACATAGAGGAAGATAGCTTAGGTCCAGGCATACGTGACGATGAGATAGAAAGGGCATTAAGGGAGTTGAAATCAAATAAGGCCATGAGGGTGGACAACATTCCTGCGGATCTACTGCATGTTTAGGAAAATGTGGGAGGAAGAGTCCATATGGCCTGATTTGTAGCAATTATAAGAAAGGAATCTGGCCAGAAGACTGTCAAATCGATGTTAGTTCCTATTCCGAAAATGGTAAGGTTTCCTTATGTGAGGATTACAGAACAATAAATTTGATTTCATATGCAGCTAAAGAAAAACTGCCTACTTTCCAATTCTCAGCATGGATTTAGATCTGAAAGGTCTACCACAACTGCCATATGTCAGGCAATTGACAGCATACTTAATTCACTAGATACTAAACACAAAACTCTTGGGATGCTTTTTGACTTGTTAAAAGCTTTTGATAGTGTAAACTATGATGGACTATTAACTAAACTCAATAGAATAGGAATTAAAGGAATTCCTTTAAATTGGATGAAGTCCTACATTTGCAATCGCACTCAGAAAGTGCTGTTGTCAGTAGATGGGTTAAAATATTCATCTGAAGTATACCCAATTTACAAAGGCATTACACAAGGCTTAAACCTTGGGACACTCCTTTTTCCGACATACAAGTATACTTTTATATCAATGACCTACCTATCTGCTTAAAGAATTATGAAGGAATAACACCAGTGTTGTATGCTGACGACACTATGTAATAATATCAACACAAACGTATCCCAGCCTTGTGGAAAAATCAGTCTGTCACACTTGCAAATAAATAAGTGGTGTACACATAACCTTGTAGACTTAAATGTAAATAAAAGTAAAGTAGTATACTTAACATGTAAGAGAATATGACATAATCTGCTGGTAAAAACTAATAACCAATCAATTGAGCATGTGATGGAAGGTAAATTTTTAGGTATCTCTCTGTGTCCAAATATTTCTTGGGATATGCATGTAAAAGCCCTTAAACACAAGCTCTATTAAGCTATTTATTAAGACAACTGTATGAGACTACAAGTAAAACTGTAAAACTCAATTTATACTATGAGAAAATTTATTCAAGTATAACCTACAGTATAATATTATGAGAATCAGCTTCTATTTCTCTTATCATCTATAAAATGCCAAAGAGGCCTATTAGAAAAATAACCAGGAAATCTCACAATGCTCCATCAAGGCCTATTCTCCATGAATTAAATTTTCTACTACTCCCATGCATCTACACTATGTTTTTAATTCTGTTTACAAAAAATAACATTGGAAACTATTCTCTTAACTTTGCTTATCATCATCATTACACCAGAGGAAAGCACAACATCCATTATGGGACTATTATTATTAGGTAATCTACCGGTTAAGGTAGGTTTTTGGATGGACACAACTATCAAATCAACCTTTTGTAACTCAAAACAAAACCCAATCCAGCAACCTAATCTACATCGGGTCCCTCATCATCTCCGCGTACTTCTTCCTTCATCCCGTCCAACATCCCTATCCTGTTCCTGCCCTTTCCTCATTTGCCCATCATTCTCCCCTCTATTACCTTCTTCAACATTCCACTACCGCTCAATACGCCTTTCATCCATTTTTCCTGCCTCCATAGGATTTCTCTCAACAAACTCCTCTCCTCACCCACCATCTCCAGTACTTTCTCATTTGTTTTCCTTTCGGTCCATTTCACCTTCTCCATTCTTCTCCACACCCACATTTCAAAAGCCTCCAATCTACGTCTATCCTCCTGCTTCAGCGACCACGTTTCTGCGCCGTACATAGCTACGCTCCATATCAGTTTTTACGAGTCTTGTCTTAACCTCCCTATGGGACTATAAGCATTGAAATTAGGACCCAATGAAATGGGCTTCAGATTATATAACAAACTACCCAAAAGTATAAAGGGTACTAAGGGAACCACTGCATGCAGGCATAAATTAAAAAGAAAAATAAAATGTAATATGTTCTACTCGGTTGACAAATATCTCAGCAATATTCCTGATCAGTAAGTTCATACTCTTAGTTTATAGCAATGGTCATAGTCTAGTCCATATTAATGATCAATGACTTTTCTTAATTGATATTTCATTTGCACGTTCCAGTCATTGTTCATGGGTTTGTCCAAATATTATGTAACTGTGAGCACCATTTTTTTTTTAAATTTTAATTGAGCTTGTATCTTTGCTCCTTTTTCATGTACCTTGTATCATGTGCAAACACCACCCACCCAGATTTTTGTTTTTTGATCTCTGGGCAAATTAATAATAATAATAAAAAAGTGGTTTTCAGAATCATCAAAAGAGGATAGAGAGCAGGGCAAATGATAACTTGGGGGATGATCAGTTTGTGTTCAGGAAGGGGAAAGGCACATGCGATGCCATTACAGTAAGAAGATCACTAATCCAGAGGAATATGGAATACAATCAGGGCATATTTCCTTGTTTCGTAAATTTTGATCAATCAGGATGTATTTGCCTGTTTCATACATTTCGAAAAAGCATTTGATAGAGTGAATTGGGAAAAACTAATGTTTGTATTGCAGAAAATAGGAACAGATTGGAGGGATAGGAGACTAATCCACAACCTGTACATGTCTCAGACTGCTCAGGTGCGAGTGGGGAATGGAGAGTCTGGATGGGCAGTGTTGGGAAGAGATGTAAGGCAGGGTTGTCCATTGTCACCGGTGCTGTTCATTGCGTATGTGGAGGATATGATTAAAGAAGCATGAAAAGAACTGAAAATTGAAATGAAAGTCAAAGGGGAATTCGTAAAATCAGTTTTGCTAATGACTAAGCTCTAGTTTGTCAGTCAGCCGAGGAGTTGCAAGTATTGCCAAGTGAATTGGAAATACAATGCTATAAATATGGAATAAAAATCAATGTAAATAAAGCAAAGGTTATGCGATTTTCCAGAAAGAGAAAGGTTAGGATAAACACTAAAATAGGAGGGCAAAAACTAGAGCAGGTGGAACAGTTGACGTATCTCGGAAGCGTTTTGGACCAATATGGTCGTAGCAAGGAGAAGAATTACAAAAGGCAAAGAAGCTTTCACAAGGACGAGAGAATTTACGGCAGGGATGTTGAGTAAGGATGTTAAGAAAGGCTTGTTAAATTTTTGATATGGAGTGCAGGCACGAGGGTGGTCCCAGAAGCACCCAGCCTGACCTAGAGATGGCGGTAGTTGTTTGAAAAATCACTGTATTAGAAAGTATGCAATCTATAAAGCATATATTTCAAGTTTGAAGACACCACATTTTTTAGTATTTGTTTGGCTGCCATCAATAGTGAACGTTTTCAGTGAATTTGTGAAAATGGAGAAAAATAGTCATCGTTATGTGATACAATACTTTTATTTGAAAGGCCTCAGCCCAACCAATATAAAAGCTGAACTGGATTCTTCTGTGGGTGAGTCTGCTCCTTAGTTTACAACAGTAAAATATTGGATAGCAGAGTTTAAATGAGGCCATATGAGCTGTCAAGACGAGCATCACATTGGTCAACTAAATAAGGTGACGACTCTAGAAATGGTGAAGAAAATCCATAAAGTGATACTGGATGATCATCGACTGAAATTGCACAAGCTAGTAGACATAGTAGGTATTTCAAAAAGTGTGGTACATCGCATATTAACTGAAATTTTGGACATGAGAAAGCTGTGTGCAAGATAGGTGCCGCGTTTGCTCACACTCAAGTAAAACCAGTGTCGTGTGTGTGAAGATGTTTCAATTGAGTGTTTAGCAAAGTTTCACAGTAACAAAGAAGAATTTTGGCACCGTTTCATAACCATGGCTGAAACATGAGTCCATTACTTCACACCAGAGACAAAAGAACAATCAAAAGAATGGATTCAAATGGGAGAACCAGCTCCAAAAAGGTTGAAGACTGTTTCATCTGCAGGCAAGGTCATGGCATTGGTTTTTTGGGATGTGCATGTGATAATTTCCATTGACTATCTTGAAAAAGGAAAAACTATCAACGGCGAGTATTATGTGAACTTATTGCAACATTTGAGCAAAGAAATCAAGCAAAACCAGCTGCATTTGGACCCAGAGAAAGTGTTGTTTTATCAAGACAGTGCACCAGCTCACAAATCTGTTATTGCAATGGACAAAATACATGAATTCTAGTTTGAATTGCTACCTTATGCACCCTATTTGCCAGATTTGGCCCCCTCGGATTATTTTCCGTTTGCAAAATTGAAAAAATGGCTCGGTGGTCAAAGATTTTTTCAACCGTGAAGAAGTGTTGTCAGCAGTTAATGCTATTTTGAGGAGTAAGACAGTTCTTATTCTAAAAAGGGTATTGAACTTATTGAACATTGCTGGGAAAAGTGTATAGAGCTGAAAGGAGATTATGTTGAAAAAGAAATACATTTTTTTCCAAAATTTTTGTTTTTTCTTTCTTGGATCTGGTACTTCTGGGATTACCCTCATACCTGTATGCACGGTGCGGAAACATGGTTCTTGAAGCAGGATGATCACCATCGATTGGAGTCTTTTGAAAAGTGAGTATGGAGAAGATTAAGTGGACAGAAAGTAAAGCAAATGAGGAGGGTTTAGGTAGGGTAGAGGAGGAAAGGGGATTGCTGGGAAAAGTCTTAAGGAGACTGAGAAAATGGATGCTAAGCATATTGATTGGCAATAGGAGGTTGATATTGGTGATAAGAGGGGAGAATGTTCAGAAAACAAGGAAGGGGCAGAATTATGATAGGGATGTTGGACGGAATGAAGGAAAGAAAGAAGTATACAGAGATGAGGGGCTTGTTGTATAGTTAGGTGTTGCATTGTGTTTTGTCTGGAGAGACGAGATATTTTTTTGGTAGTTGTGTCCATCCAAAACCTGCCTTAACTGGGAGAGTACCGATTATTATTATATATCAGTCTGCATACAGTATTTTTACTAAAAAACTTACTATATTTTTTTAAAATCTCTTTGAATATGGCAAGTAAGAGTTTCTCTATCAAATGATTCTTTGACTGCTTCCAAAAATAACTTGTAGCATCACGGGCATTGTAAGAGGTTGCATTGTTTCATAATATTTAAAAGAAGTTCAATGAGAATTCATTACAAATTATCAAGCAAGTCCACCTAATATGATGACAAAAAGCATAGCCCCAAAATAGTGATTTTTTTTAATAAATCTTAAAGTGTTGATGTTATTCAAGTTTCAAAATTCATCTTCTGTGTTCAAGCATTTTTTTGTCACAGTTTAAAGAAAACTTATGCAGAGTAAGAAGTAAACATCCATGCTCTGCAGGGAGAATATCCATCATGGCCAAGAAGTTACATGGAGAGATGGAAATCTATTTCAGAAAATGTTAATCAATTGAAAGTATAGACTGTGAGAAGGCTAAGTATTCCTTTCATTTGCCTTGGACAAAGCCATAATCAAGCAATGTTCCACTTAAAATTAAGTAGCATTTAACATTATTATAAGTTGCAGCAATCTCCAAGTAATTAAAGGTAGCTAAGTTCAGCTTACCTAATGCTGATATTTGACATCATGTTAAGTTTCAATATTAATGTTTATTTTGATCAAATGTTGCAAATTTTCTCTCCTGTATCTTTTAATTGTTGAAAAACATATTATAAAAAACTGGAGTACAATTGTAGTATTCTGTTTTCTAAAGACCTTAGAAAAGGAAAAGTAGGACATCAAGTAAGGAAAAGTTCTACATCATTGCCACTGTAAAACAGCATTGAGTCAAATAATTGCCAAAATATTTGCATGCATCATAAAGGCTACATTGATTTTTTAAATGCTTATACACTCATTCACATTTCATTAGGAATGCCAACAAAATCTTACTTATATTAAATGAGAGATAAACTAGCATAGCATCTCAGGAAAATTAACATCTGACCCTAGGGAAATATGCTGTTATTTCTTAAGTAAAAACCTATATTTAAAAGGCAATTTCATTTGACAGGTTTTAAAAAGTATACACTTCAAATTTAAGTTAAACTGGTACAAGCAGCCCTAAATATAGGCATACCAAGAATTTATGGTTATTCCTAAGAAGCTAAATGCATTAAATTAAAAAATGCATGAGCAACATTTTCAATCATAAGCTCAGGTTTATAGTTTAAAATTTTTGTTAAACTCATTTGAGCTGTAATGTTTTTCATTCTGGGAATAAAACTAAATATTTTTAGAGATATTGGTTCACATACATAAATTTAAGTATGGAATAAAAGTTTAGCATGAAAAATTCCTTCAGTAGTCAAGCTTTAACATTTTTTATTGATCATATTAGAGAATCTCAAATGGAAAAGGTGGATGTGGCTTCAACCATCAGCAAACAAAAATCAGACTATACTTCAGATGTTATTTCACAGTAGGTCAAAATTTGGTTAAATTTGGATAATAAAGACAATTCATAACATTTTCAATAATCTGCTTTGAAAGTATAAGCATTCACAAAAGTACAGTAAATTCATCAATGATGAGAAATATAAAGAGAATAGGTCCAAGAAGAATGCTTGGGGTGCCTCTTTCATGGCATGTATGTCACAAGATTTAAATTAGTTCATAGGTATAGTTCTGCAAGTTATGCAATATGCATTCATGTCATGAAGGATCCATGTACACCAACTGCTCGGTGTGTTCAAATTAGAAGTTGATGATCATTCTAATAAAAAACTCAACCTATATGTATGAAAATGCAGTCAGCATGGTCTTTTTCTGAAGAAAGCATTTGAAATTATTTCTAAATCACAAATAATAGAGCAACTCAAGAATTTTTTTCAACAAAATATTCATGGTGTTAGATGATCATTGTATTTTTTAAATGTGAAATACTGCTAATGTAATGGTATGTACAAATTTTGGCACACATGACTTGAGTGCAATTCCAATGCTAATGGCAAGCATTATTTTTTTCACCTTTGTAAATGGACATGAGATGAATTATTATCATGTCAGGAAGTGGAATTTCAATATTTTTAAATGCTGTTTTACTGTCCTCATGCAAAATTACTAATGTAAAAGGGAGAAGTGGCTTGATAAATTATCTCCTCAGGATGCCAATTACATCTTTTCCATTGCCTTGGAAGAAGATTGTTCGGCTATTCATCTTAAATAACTTTTATAGTTAGATGAAGTGGAGATTACTAGAAAAGCCTCCCATGCCTTCTATTTTAACAATATATAGCAATATATTTAGCCAAAATATGCATACATGCCCATATATTTCTATGGTATACTTGTCATCAGATGGAAGTCTTCTTTTCAATGCCTTTCTTCAAAAGCGAGGAAAAAGCACACTGCTAACCATCATTAAATACTTTCAATCGTACAGTCGTATTACATAAATTAGAAAATGCTAATTTTAATTGGAAATCTAAGTTTCACATTTAGACTTTTAATGCTTTCCTATGTACCAAGTAAAATAACTTGAATGACCATTGAGTTTAAACCTGTTAGAAGCCTATATAAGAAGAATTAAACTTTTTGAACTATGTAATTAAGTCTTTGCTTCCATGATGTTTTTACATGATCCTGTATGTGTATATATTTTTATTGTTTTTTAAAGCAGTCATTTTAAAAAAGCTGGTGATTAAAACGATTAATTCTATGATTTGGACAGCTTTTCTTATGCATTAATCTATAAATGTTTTGTTATAGTTAACGTATAATTCGCAATTCAAGTTGCATAAAATGCAGTGTTTACAAAACATTGTCCCTTTCAAACTTTTGTCATAAACCTTGTTAACTCGCAAAACTCGTTATTGAAGACAATTATCAAATTCATCATGGAACTATCATAAATTCAATACAAATTGCTTGTGGTCAATATGTGCACTATTGAGGAAAGTTGAAGACCGCGCTTGAAAACATTTTAAGGATCCAAATTTTGACGATCGAAATACGCAAAGCCAATATAAAAAAAATTCTACTGATAGAGCAAGTAAATTTGGCATCCGTGAATGGTATGATAACCTGCTACATTTCAATCGGATTCACTAGTTACGGAATGCCATAGCCGATATCAGCATTAAATTGAAAACATGTTTCGAAAGAAACCGAATATACCTCCAAGACCTATACCACCTACAGCAGAGCAAATTGAAGAGGATTTGGGCAAAGTGTCCATAGATGATGTAGTATTCGTTCTATTTGAGCAAATTAAAGCAAAAGGTATTTCATGTAGCTAATGTGGCTGTGTTCTGTTTGCAGCCGTCATTAATACTTGTGATAAAACATATGGGTGATCATTTTCAGATGCACACAGTGGTGAGGAGAGAAAGGAAGAAATTTCGGAAATACCCATAAAAAGTGTTGATGCAGATACTGTTTATCGCCAAGTGAAACGCTTAGTGGAAGTTAATAACGACTTAAAGAAACTATTAGTCGTGTTAACTGAAAAAAGTACTGCTTTGCAGACTAGTAGAAGTGACCTCAAAGCAATGGAGGACGAAATCAGACAACAATCTTTAGAAGCTTTGAAATAAAAATCGGTTACTTTGTGTAGTGAAAAAACTGTTTTTCATATTTCCTTCATGTGGTTATCCAGATAATCTAATGAATTTGTGACATGCAGCACGCGTGCCGTGAAATAAGTTTTAATTTACGACATCTCAGGAATCTTAATTAGGTTATGACGCACAGTATGGTCAAGAGAAAACTACATGTAGAGGTTCGCATTCCCTGCGGGCCTCTTGCAAATTCAATCTTGGGAGGCATGATGTGTTGGCAATACATGACGTAAAATCAATGACATCATGGGATGTGTATAATTTCCAAGCTGCGCACTAATTGACGTATATGATTAACGGCATTGTCTTGTCAGAATAAATTATGGTGCAGTACCGTCCATCTGTTTATCACAACTTTTTTACCTCTCTTGATATTAATTATCATCATTATCCAACGGTTAGGCCATGTCATAATTTCCTACCTCCTCGATCCTTTACTAACCTTCTATCATGGAACTTGCATTTCATTTTACCTAGAATGAGACATAGGTCCGTTTTTTAGTTGTTTCTCTTGGATCACATGTTCCTTCGAATTTTGTTTTTAGTCGGTTATTAATACATGATTAATTCGCTCTATCAGCTCGCGTAACAACTGAGGGCAACATCACAATTTGTGTTTTACACTTCTTAAATGGTAAAATTCCGCCAATACTTTTTTATTGTTTGTTCGCCATTTTACCCATGCTGTTGTTGGCCTACAGCTGTGACGAATGCTATCCTTAAGTCAAACCTCATTCAATATCTTCCATAATACTTGAAAAACAGCTGATAATTATCAACAAAAAAATACTTTCCATTTACAGTATTTACTCGTTGGGTGTTGATGAGTCATTAGTTATTTATTTCCGGTCTATTAATTATGTTTTGGACAAGCCACTGCTATGATTTTAAGCATCATACAACACCATGCAGTCTACATATGAGATAGTATAACAACCAACCTGTCTTCAATTCCACATACTAATTGTCTTGATCCATTAAAATACCTGTTATCTTCCTTTTCATACCCTGCTTGGCTAACTTTCTCTCCTGTGTGACAGACTTCAAAATTCTATTGCCAGTCAAAATACTCTTCATTCACTTTTCCTTTCTACGAATTTCTTCCAACGACCCTCTCTCATCCCCACCATGGTTAGTACTTCTTTAAAATCTAATTTTCATCCGTTTTACTTTTCCCTTCTACGCACCTTAATTTCAATAGCCTCCAATCTATTCTTATCCCCTAAACCTAAACAACTTAAGGTTCTGTGCTATGCATAACTACACTCCATATCAAAGTTTCTATTGATTTCATCTTAACATACGGAAGTTCTATGTCAAAACTCCATCCTCTTGTAAAAGCTTCTTTGCCTTTGTCATCCTTATGTCTCCAATGCTTTGGCCATCTTCATTCAAATCCTTTTTTTAAATTATAACTCTTCTATCTGCTTTATTTTAAATCCTCCAAATTTTGCTTGTCTATATTCTTGAAAAACTTATAATCATTTTTTAGTGCGCTGAGAAATGTTTGGAATTCTTTTGCTGACTACAGCTTGATCATTCAAGTCTGAATTAATTTTCGACCTTATTTTAATCATTGTTTTACCATCTTTGGTGTGTCTTGTCCTCTAGCTTTTCATTAATTACCACAGTTATCTCTCCCCACTATTTGTATCCAAGGTTTTTATGTTCACCGTAATACATGTTTCACTCTCTTTTTCTCCAAGTATTATAGGCACCTCTCTTTGTTTGCTTATTTTACCTGAACAGAAATATTTCTTAGAATATTTCATGTTGTTCTTTTGGATCCCCCCAACAACAATTTTATTGATTTTCTTTGGTCTGTCTATTGGTATAGTCTGTGTGTATCTTGGTGCCAAAGAGTGAGCATTTCTTCAATGGTTGTTAAATCAAAAGACAGTTCCTGTTACCCTGCAGTCACACTCTTGTGTCAATCTTAAACTCCACACATGATTGGTAACCCAGCACCTTCATCTGTTGTCTTTGCTGTGGTCCAACCAAGGATTTCTACCAAAATTCCTTCTGTCCACTAAACCTTCAATGACACCATGTGAAAATGTATGTGCCTGCAAGCAAGGTCAATTAGCTTATTTCTCACCATCTTCATCTACACATCTTACATATGTAACTCGTTCAACATTTTCAAGATGTCTTCCATGTAGTGTTTTCGTTTGGTTTTGTTGGGGAGGCGACCAACAGCTAAGGTCATTTGCGCCATTAGGGATGGATGGGAAAGGAAGGGTGGAGAGAAACCCGGCATCGACATTAGCCTACTCTTTTCGAAAGGCGCCCAGGGGTCCACAATTTATCCCATCCATCCCAATCCCATCCGACGGACGTCGTACTGACTCAAAGTGCTCTCCACAAAGCAAGTCAAGTAGAGATCGGGATACCACTGAAAAATATTTGTCTACAGGATTTGAACACAGGTCTTTGCGGTGGGAAGCCTGTATGTTAGCCTCCACACCATCCCGATCCCCCCCATGTAGTGTCCACAGCTTGCATAGATATTACAGATGTATTCATACAACTCCACTCTCATGCCAGTATTTCCATACGATTAACATGTTTCTATGTGCCTGTCATAAAATATTTTTCTGAAAAATTCCACTTTTTTCTTCTCTTTTTCCCAGGTCAAATTTCCCCTAACCCTTTTTAGGCTCTCTGACTGCTGCATTTCAATCTTCTTGGTGATTTTTTCTTTGTTCATTAGATTTGACGCTTCTTTTTACTGCTCTAATAATTTCTTCCTTCTCCCTACCTTTCTTCTGTATGAAAATTTCATTGTGTACATCTGCACTTCAATGTTTTAGTGATTTTTTTCTTATTCTTTCTGCAATATAACACTAAATCCAGCCACGTGATATTCATTTTGTGTAAATATCTATACACTCCAGCCAATTTCATTTTAATGACTCCAGAGATGATTTATCCCTCTTCATTTTTTCCTTCACCTTTTTCAACTTCCTGTCCACTTGTTGAAGTATGTCTCTGAAGACCACTCTTTTCATATGCCTCAACTGCAGTTATACACTTCAATTGTTCAGTTCACTGCAAGTAGTCACAATTCAGCGATCCTGTTGGGGAACTGAGTATATAATTTACCTCCGAAAGACATTATATGATTGCAATCATGCCCAATATATTAATACAAATTTGAATCTTTTCTGGTGGATGGTACGTATTGATTTCCATTGCCTTATGCATAATAGTAGCATGCAGTTATTTCTATGAAGTTCTTAAAAATAGGAGAATTATTCTTTTGAAAGAGCTTTTTTTAACAGACAGGATATCAACTGGGAACTTCTTAGGCTTATTAATGTTGTTGAAGCATTGTAAATTTTTAGGCCAAAAATATGAGCAGTCATAAGCATGATTTTGATTACTTTCACAGAAATATAAATTACCATGCACAAATGTCACTTACCAGGTACTCTTCTCATATGCCATCCTTCGTTTCACCTCTTCAATATCAAAGCTCAATCCAAGTAATTTCAAATGCTTGTTTCACAGCCCCCTGATATGCATTACATCCAAGTAATCTTGTCATACCCTGCGTTTCTATTATAATTAAATCATTAATATCTTTAACAATATTATTACTTATGGAATGGTTTAAGATTTGCACTCACTTCATGCAAGTAGTAATGATCCTCACTACCTTAAAAGTATATTTCTCATTCCATAATGACATCACAATAAGCACCCAAAACAACAGGAAGCCTTTTAAAGAACATCAAGTGTAGCCTAACTTAAGATTTACCAAATATCAAATACCACCAAGCCAGGAGTGGTTTATCAGAGAAAAGGTATATATAATATATAGTCTGGAGACGAAAGGTGAGGTCCGGTAGTTGAAAGTAAAAGATTCCACATGATAGAAAAGAAGCATATAAGATGACGATAACAATTACATATGAGGAAGCTTAGAAGGTAACATATCGGTAATGTTAACAAGGCAAAAAAAAAATATTATGAAGGAAAGATAGGAGAGGTCACACATGAATGAAATTTTGAAGTACGGGGTCAAGTTTTCTATTACCCAATTGTATGAATCATTTAACTTATATGTACATCCTATTTGAAAAGCACACTAACTATATATTTGTATTTAGGTACAAACAATGTAAATAACAAAGGGGAGTAAGGTGGAATAAAATACAATATTTTACGGCACATAAAATCGATCCCCATTTCAATACGTCATGTTCAGAACAAATGTTTTAAGTTTGTGCGAAAGCTCAGAACTGGAAAAATGGTACTAGATAATATAGGGCTTGGTCCAATTTTGAAAAACTAGTTTCATAGAGAGACATTTCCTTAACATTACTGAAATATAGCACTTTATTGGTAAGGTTCTAATAAATGTGCTATCAAACTAGCATACAGTAGTGAGCATTAGGGATGAGTTTAGGTTGTATATGGCCTTAACATGATGTATAAGACCTGAAGGTAATTTCTGAACCATTACTTCTTTAAAAAAGTGTTGTATAAGCCATTAATTATACTAAATATGAGAAAATTGATTATACCCAGGTGTGCAGAAAAAGTATGGGTCTTGGTAGTGCTGATTCAAGTACAGGAGATAGCTTCAGACAATATATAAGGAATGCCATGTGGTTTCATGCCTCATTGAGGGTTGTATAGCCACCTCTAAGGACTTATACCGGGTGGTGCAGAATGAACACCCTAGTTTCAAAAACTCACCGAAGAGTGCAGAAGTAAATTAGCGAAGTGGGAGTAGTGGCGTTAGCTGGGGCAAATAACACCATTTTTAGTAGTTACCATGCAGTAGTCTGGTAAGCATTGAGGCATTGTCCTAGAAACATTCTTTAAGAACAATATTAGTGTGGTGGCGACACAGATGGTGCTGCGGTCTAGTAATGAAGTGCATTTTCACCTCTCCGGCTCAGTAAATAGGCAAAATTTTCGTTTCTGGGCGACTGATAACCCTCGTGAACTTCATTCAAGCCCTCTTCATAGCCCCAAAGTGACATTTTGGTGTGCTGTGTCCTCCATAGACATTATTGGGCCTTACTTTTTTGAATCTCAAGGTTCAACTGTTACTGTGAACTCTGTGCGCTATTGTGAGAAATTTCTACCACAAAACTTTCCTCTACAAACTACACATTTCCTTCCTCACAACAGATATGAGGAGATTAAGATAGCACATTTTATTTTTTTTAATTTCATTATACTACTGGCAAAATTTTTAATACTCACCTAGTAAATTTAAATACAAGTAAAACAGAAGTTATAAAAGCTGATCTTAAACAAAGTGACCAAGAATACTGGATAAAACTTCTCAACTTTCTTCATGTCATAATACTACATTAATTCTTACAAAACGTTTTGGATGATATAAAATACTATACATCTTCATAAAACTTGTGAGTGTGAACTGGTATATATATGGAACAAATAAATGCAAAATCAAATAAAAATAACTTCAACTAAATTGTTACCAATGAATTAAACTCAGCCAAACTACTATAATTCAACTATTTATTTATATTTTATCTTCAAAAATTCATTGAAATGTAAAACCCATTACAAAATCATTACAATATGAATGTAAATTTAACCCAAAAACATAAGAGAGCCCAAATTAAAAATTTTATTATGCCTTATAAATAAATCATCTAAAATGGCGTTAATTTTTTATCATATAATATATTCATTCAATGTCCATTGCTGTATTTGCCATTACGCAAAAACCAAATCTACCGGCTTAAAACAGGATTTAACACTAATACATTGGTGGTTGCATAAAGTATGGATCTCTCATTAGATCACAAAAGGCACAGGGAGCTGTAATAAAAATGAGAGGTACAAGTTAACAAAAAAGGCTATCTTAATCAGTAATTTAACTGCAATATTATAATTAACTAGAGAGACAGACTAAATAAAACATTTGAAAACAAAAAAATTTTAATGAACTCATTAAAAAAAATAATATATTAGAATATTTCCACATCCACTACTTTATAGTGACTAACTTATTTTCGTGAAAAAACACTAATTTTAATAAGGCCAATTTTGGGCACTAGTTTCTTTAAAAATTTCAGTGAATCTCCTCTGAATGTGTGGGAAATAAGTGAATATATACCGAAGATTAGTTAACTATGAATTATGCTGAAGAAATTATATGTTTGAGAGTCAACCCCAATTTTTTCTATGGGCAAATAGATTTAAACTAGTAAAAATGGCATTTTTTTTAGTAATTTCTCGAACTTGATAATGATAAGTTTAAATGTACAACTTACAAAACTCTGTAGACTTAAACCAGAATTTGAAACTATGGAGTTTTATTCTGGAGTGATCAGATGTGTCAATTAAAAATATTGGTTAATTAATGAGCAAATTTATAACTGTGGCTTTTACCCATTTGAAACTTGGTATGTGGCTGCTTAAAAGCCTTGAAATTTCTCTGTAAAAATTTACAAGTACATGACCAGCATATAGGGGGTGTTTCAAAGGAATTGTTGACACTTGAAAGGAACACTAGCATCCACATCCAGCACTTGTTTACAAAAGCTTCCATTCCCTCAACTACTTTCGCAATGGCTAATACCTATGATCCATAGTGTCACATCTCACATAAATGTTTCTTCTGCTGGTTCTTTTATCATTAATGTAACTTTTTTTTATTAAAGTGATGCCTATATTCATCTAAAAATCCATCATAACTTCACTCTTCCATAGAGATTACAAATTTTTTTATACAACTCCTGAAGGCTTATTTCCCATTTTTTTTCTTTATCCTCATATTACATTACTGTATTGGTACTCTTTGTTATCCTCGAGTTCTTTGCAGTAGCATTTAACTTGGCTAAAAAGTATAGTCCCCATTTTGGCCTTCTAAAACTTCATATCTTACTCCAAATTTTCTGGCATACATTTCCTTCTGTCTTAAAATATCTCCATAGCTTATTCACTTCACTGTATATCCAGACAAACTTACCCTCAATACCCTTTCTGGGTAGGCCAAGCCTAAAAAGTGTAAGTTTAAGTTATGTTTCCTCCTTTCTACCATTTCCTCCATACTGGTATCCTTGCATACTTATTTCACCCTTATTACAGTCATTTATTGAGTCACAAGCTATACTCGTCCTGAGACGTCTAATATTCCTTTGTTACGAGTCTTCCATTACATTCACCCATGATATTCATGTATTCCAAGTGAAACATTAAATAAAACCGAGGCCATATAAATAATAAAACTAAAACATTTCTGTCACCAAATTGCTTATTTCCCACCTGAAACGTTGTTAGTTAATGATTAAGTAGTTATAAATTACAGGGATAGAGCATAATTTTCTGTGTCAAAAATTGACTTTCTGGAATACAAATTATCAGTTCCCCAGAAGAGCAAAATTTATCACTTTTTATGGGTTTTCTTGAATTTACATGATAAAGGACACTAGATATAGGGAATGAGTGATGTGGGACTTGGCCATTGTTTCATGCCCTGGAATGCATGCCTCTTCAGACCTACTTCACATATTAACTGGATAATCAAGCTCTGTATGCATTTAAACTATATGTAGTGTCAAAATCTGGAAAAATGATTGTGGATGGAATGCAAATGAACACTTTTCCACAGCACAACCCCCAGATAGGAGATTCATTTACTAAACATTAATACCCTGTTTAATACCCATCTCTCTCTCCAGAACATGTCCCAATCTCCAGTCACATTATCTTTTGCAGGCTGGAGGGTAACATGTGAATGTAGATACGAATGAAAGAATACTGGCAAATGATGTATTTCACACGGTAGCATATGAACATTCCTCAGAGCACAATCATTTAATAAGGAAATTCTTTGTTCAACCTTCCAACCTCCACCAGTGGTACTTTTATGGTCTGATTCAGATTCCCTTTACATTTGCCACCAATGTCCCATAGCAAACCCCTCCGAAAACTTCCCATACTACATACTGCGCCCTTCAGTTTCCTGTAAAGTGGGCAATATCTTTATTCTAAACTTTCTATTGATAAAAATACACACTTAAATGTATGATGGTTCATTATTATGGTGAAATCAATGGTCAGAAGGCATTAAATAGAAATGCACACGGAGGTTTTACTATACAATGCAACAATTTCAGAGAGTAAAAATCATTCACCTTAACCGGGATCTCGGTCAAGGCGAATGATTTTTACTCTCTGAAATTATTGCATTGTAATGCACACGTAGCGGATGACTCCACTAAAGTTACTGTTGCGGCATCTCCCACAGTTTCTTGAAATTTGAGGTTTTACTTCTTCATGAACGTGACTGGATATCAGTCACTTCCAGGAAGTAGTAACTGAAATTAATTCACTAATTGATACACAACGACCCTGAATTTCTAGAGAGAAGAAGAAAGTTAAAATTTAATTATCTATATTAAAAACATGAAAATAGTTGCATGCAGCCAACACACATTATAGGAAAAGAATGCAAATAACTTTGCACTATTCTTAATGTATCTTCATGTGTATTTAAAAATGAAGTTCGATCATTACATTGATATATAACATTGCAAAACTTTGTACATAATTGCATTACAATAAGGCACCAGATTATAAACATTACCATCAAAATATAATGACACTCATAAGTAACATAATTTATCAAAGTGGTACTTCACTGGTGAAATCCAAAGTTCAAGTAAATGGACGGACTACTACAGATACTAAGTTTTATTAAAACGAGAGGTTAAGTGGACTAGTCCTTTCATTTCATATAAATATATACAATTATTGACAGTTAGTATCAATTAGTCATTAGCACTCCACTGTGTAAACAAATGTTTACACAAAAATTTTCCATCACCTCACATCAAGTGAGAGGCAAGCACAGATCCACCACCACAAATTGGTAAGAAGTTACTATTTTGAATAAAGAGAAGATGTGAGAATTGATATGAAAACCACAACCAAGTACCACAGCTACTCAAGCAGATGTGCTTCTTCATAGTAATAACAGATAATGCTGGCAATAGTAAGTCCAGGTCTCTATTAAAATTGCTCAGTATCAAATCATCTGCTGTAAAAATTAAAAAAATCATGTATAATTTATTGTATGAATCTTGAAAAAAAGTGGCTTTTCAATAGAGAAACACTTCATTTTGGTTTATAATCAATGCTAAAAACACAGATTATGTAAGAGATTTGATGGTATCTTTGTATTCAAAACAGAAAACATTTTACATGTGCAATAGCCATGCTGCCTGATCAGAATATCAACTCACTGCTCTTTAAATATGAACTGCTATGCTCCGGTTAAATTTACATCTAATTCTACGAAAGGATGAGAAAAGAAGAAGGCAAGATCTTAAAAAGAAATAACCAAATCTAGAATAGAAATGCAAAATATGAAGATAATAAGGAATTCATATCACAGTAAGGCTTGATTAGGCAGGCGAGGAAATGGAAGAACAGTAACAAAAAGTCATACAGAATTCACAAAGAATTATGTAAAATCTATGCAAGAAACTAATGAGAGTAAATGAAATATGGTGGGAGGAGAAATATATCAAAATGCAAAGCAGAAGTATGTGATGACCATAAACCTCACTTGATCAGAGATGATAAGTAATGAGAAATATAATAGAAAAGAATAGAGAATAAGTACTCAAAAACAAATTTTTACTAAGTACAGATGACGAAGAATCAGGAAGATTTTTACTATGGAACATAGCCATGAATTTTTTCCCTGATCCATAATGAATAGCATAGATATGACACTTCTGGCATTTATCTAGATGAATAGAAAGAATGATCTGGATAGAAAAGAATAAAAAGAAAAAAGGTTAGATGTGATGAAGAAAGATAGGTGATTTCAGGAAAACATATAAAGAAGATATCACAAGTAGATGGATAAGATACTCTGAGAAAGTGGGACCTTAGAAGCAGTGACTGAAGGGACAGGATAAAGTTTTGGAAGAAATAATGTATGGTAACGGGAGCATAGGTTAGGAGAAGTATTTGACAAATGCAGACATGCCAACTTTCAAAAATGAAAAATCGGGAGGACATGCCAACTTTCAAAAATGAAAAATCGGGAGATTTTCAGAAGTGTATCACGAAGTAATCACTTTTAATTACCACAATATTTGCATGGCACCTTAATCCCTTTATGACACTTTGCCAATTTTTAATGAATGTCACACTTTATTAACATGTTAAGCTAAGTACACAATTTGAACAGTTCATCAAGAACGTAAGAAGGAAAAATCGGGAGTCTCCCGCTTAAATCGGGAGAGTTGGCATGTCTGCAAATGCTTGACTAAGAGCAATAATATTCAGTGACTCTTCAAACTCTAACTCCATTCAGTAGACAACCATAAATAATCAGTATTAGACCCATTAGAACACCAAGAATCAACCTTTTAAGACTGACTGCACATTATAATTGGTTTCACTACTTCAGCATGCTTTCATGCAATATGGACCCATCATTACTCTTACTTAATCTATGCTTTCTAAAAATGTCAATTTTCACCATTAATTTCTACAAATACCATTA